>CP049707.1:17884-546525 GCA_004148225.2 Heterodera glycines | reverse complement strand
CCGGCGCTGGCAATAATGGCACAATATCCACCAACATTCTGTCCGGCAGCAGTGGCGTCGGCGGTCCGACACCGCTGACACTGCAAATACCGTCAATTGCGGAATGATCAATCGGGACATTGTCGGGCCGGGCGGCTGATCAGACTCACTCAACGATCACCGATTATTGATTTATTGATTGAATGATGTTTTGTTTTATTTTCCCCTTAGGGCACAGTTTCCCATGCTTACAGTAATGCTACTACTATACTCTGACCCTCATTCCCTACCATTGATTTTTGCCCATAGATATTTGATTGACCGAATTGTTTGTCCTACTATAACCAACCGTATGCCAGAAATTGCTACAGCAATCATTTTTGTTTTCTCTCCCCTCACACACCACCGCAGCAAATTCCATCCATTATTTTCATTCCTTGCTTATTATTCTCTTCTTCACCAATCATTTATCATTACAGTATGCCCCGCACAGCACACACACACACACACAAACAGCCAGAATTACCGTATGCCCTTTCCTCATTATTTATCTTTCGTTCATTCATTTTTTGAATTTTACAATTGATTGTGCTTTTTGGCGCCTATGTTTTTTTTCATTTTTTTTTCTTTTGCAAATTCAAAAAAAGCGACTTAAAAACAAAAAATTTAAAAAACAAGTTTTGGTCATTTTTTGAATAAAATCTGTTAACAAATCCGAAGACAATTTTCAAAATTTTTTTCGGCGGCGCCTACCGGCACCGCCCGACCCCAACTGTCCCCGAAGTTTTAAAAAACGCACCGCAAAAAAAAGGTGGAAAAAAATGGACAAATAATAAAGTTTGTTTTCTAAAATAAATATATTCATGAAAATATTTTTTAATTTTCATGAAAAAATTTTAAAGATTTTTGTTTGGATTTTTCATGACTTGGACTCGGTTTAAAAACTAGTGAAAGAACCTTTTTTAATTAGGCATTCTTTATTATATAAAATATAATCCATTTTGAACATCCATAAAAAACGGACAAAATTGCCCACAATTTTCAATTCATATTTAAAATTTGAATTATATGCCCATAACTTGAATTTTGGAAAAATATTAAGAACGAATGTTTTTAGTCCTCTTATTTTTGTTTGAACTTTTCAATGTTTTTTTTTGCATTAAGTCAGCGAATTTTAATCCCATTTTTTAAATAGAGTTTTGTCAAAAAAAAATTCCCAATTTCAGGTTGATCAATAGGGATGGGATTTTTAGTGATAAAAAATCCCAAAATAATTAACTAAATAGTGACCAAAAAATGCCAAAATATTGGCAAAAATAGTGGCGAAAAAGTTCCAAATTTAGGGATGTAAATAACTATTTTTAATTTGAAAATAATTTAAAATTAAGGAAAAAGATTTTATTCACTGATTGCAGTTACAAAATATTTTCTTATCAAATATTGAAAAAAAATTTGGGGGAAGAATTTTTGTGAAATTTTTCCAATTCTTAGGGGTGTATTTTTGAAAATTTTTAGGTCGATTCTTAGGGGTGTATTTTTCGTTTTTATTGCAATTTTGGGAAGTTTTCCAAAAATGCCAAAATATTGGCAAAAAATTATTTTAGTGGCCAACTTCCGAAATAGTTTTTTTTTAGTGGCGAAGCACCAAAATAGTGATTCCTAGTTATAGAATCATCATTCGAAAATTCTATCATTTCAAGAAAGTAAGTTACAAACGAAAAAAGTCAACAATTACTTAATTAAACACATCCTTTTTGGTAATTGCCTAAACGCTGAGATTTTATATGTTTTAGCTTCGTTAGACTTTGTGCTTTCGAATGATACCAAAAGGATAGGGTTTGTTCGAATATGAACAAAGTTATTTATAAAAACCAGGTGTTGTCTTTATTGATATAACTTTGCTCAAAAGCATCTAAATTTTTAATTCTTGATATTAGTAGATAGCCCTAAGTGTTTTCTATTAGCATACAAAATTTCAAAAAAAATTCTTTAAGTTTAAAAAAAGTTAAGAAAAACGTATAAAAAAAATAGAAAAAATAATAATCGAATTCAGCGACTACCCCTGATTTACACCCCTTAAATACTTAACCTTTTTAGTGCGTATTTTTCGGTTTTGGGGCCGGCCTTTTTGGCAATTTTTTTGGGCTTAAACTTCTCCAAGTGCCTAAAAATCTGAGCTTTGACCTTGTTTGGCAATTTTTTTTTGTGCATAAACCTCTTGCACTTTGGCGTTTTTAAGAACCAAAAAATCTAGGACCTAGAAATCATTGTAGTAAGAAAAATTTAACAATGACAAAAATATTCACAGCATTATATTTCATAAATAGTAAAATGTACAGAGAAAGAATATTCATTTTAAAATGCCAATAGTTTTTAATTCATTTTTAAAATGCCAACAGTCATTTTTTTAAATATTTCAAATCGTAAAAGATGGAAAAAAATTTTTGAGAGGCATACATTTTTCATGAATTTCTTACCAATTTTAAAATATTTTTTTCATTTTTAGTGGCATTGAGTGTGTGGTGAATGAGAGCTCAGCGGAAGATTTCTACAGGCTGAACTTCCAAAAATATACAATTACAAACGACAAATTTGGCATTTGTCCCGAAATAATTACCGTTTTCCGTTGCCAGTAATTTTGTCATTAAGCATTAGCTTACCCTGGGCCTTTCATCAAATGAATTAAATGGTATGCCTTATTCTCATTTGATATAAATCTGCTGGCAAATTAAATGTGGCAACAACAATTTGGCATGCCAATTTTTGGCGTGGCACCCACACTTACAATTAGGAAGGAAATTTCATGGCAAAATTTTGCATTTCACTTTGCCAAATTTGCCGTGGCACCCACCCTTAAACAGAGGGGAGGAGGAATTTTCATGCCAAATTTTGCATTTCATTCGGCATTTTTTCGCCAAATTTGGCAATAATTAAACAAATGAATGGTATTGTGTGTGGTTTAAAAACAGGGTTTAATAAAAAGCATTTGGATGATGTTCTTCTTCCCCTTATTTTTAATATTCAAGAGGAAATGGAAAAAGATGGGCATATCTGTTCCTGTTTTATTGTATATAAGGCCCCAAAATTCTTAAAAATTATTTCTGAATTTTCCGGTACAGTACCAAGCCCGTAATCCGCCTAACAATAGCCGAACTAAAAGATTCGGTACTAGGGCCGACCGCGAACCAAAATTTTCTGAGACTTGAAAACCAAAACCAAGACAGGGAAACCCCGGTACTCGAGACTAAGACTGAGCATTGGTCCTCGAGACCGAGACCCCCCAAAAAAATGAGAAATTTCTCGACTCTAGAGTCGAGACCGAGAATCTCGAGAAGCCCTAATAATTAAACGCATTTTTTAAAGTTTCACATGACCGCAACGAATGGGTGACATTCAAAAAAGTGCACCAAGGAATGGACGAAGAAACGGTACTTAATCATATTGTAATAAATAACATATTTTATTAATTTTTTAAAATTTCCATTAAACTGAAAATTTATTTTTGATCTTATCAGTGTGGGCGAACCGCAATTGTCTCAGTGATTGATAAAATAATTAAAATTAATTAGTAAATTTATTAAACTTATATAATTAGTAAAAAATAAAAGTCCATCAACAATTTTGATTTAAAATATCGAGAGCATCAGACCCTTTAAATCCAAATCCCATTGAGAAATGCTAAGTGCATTTTATCGCATTAATTTAGCTGAAAGAAAGAGCTTTTAAAGGACCACAAACCATCTTTTGAATTATGTTATCAAATGCATTTAAAATCTGACATAGCAAATTTTTTAATTAGGCAGTTTATTATTTTTTAATTAATTATTTATTATTTGTAAATTTTATTACAAAATTCTCTATATTTTTTACTTTATTTTAATTAAATGGTGTTTTTTCATGTGTTAAGCTTTTCTGCCGTTTATCTATTTAATCTTTTCTTACGAAAATATTTAATCCTCCCCCTGACAACATAATCCTTAACCTAAATATTTTAAAATTGTGGGCGGTGGGAATCAAAACATTGTAAAACAATTTCAAATTAAATTTTTATTAGTTATTTTTGATAAAATTTCGCAATAATTAATTATTTTCTTTATTATTATTATTATTATTTGCACTTATACTTTTAACAATTGCTTCTCCTCATTTCGTTTTATAATTTCTTCTCAATCATCAATCAGTGCTTGCTTTTTACACTGATTGTGCTTTCTTTAAGCCAAGAAATCCTCGAATTTTTCGTTATTTGTCCATTATTACACACCCCAACCCCACTAATTGCGTCATTAAATCGGTTTGTTTTTGGCTCATACTAAAATTGAGAATTTATATTTCCGTGTTTGTTTGTATTATTATAGAAATATCCATTTAAATAAGTTTTTAGGTATTGAAAGTAAAAATAAATTTTTCTTTAAAACATAAGAATCTAAGTCAATATAATAGAATTTTTAAGTTATAAAATTCATTTTCATCAATTTAATTAAATTTTTTCTTTAATTCAATTAATTTGATTTATTAATAAATTAATTCGCTAATAATATTAGTTCATCATAAAATTTATCAAAATAATAATTTAATAATTAATATTTAAAATTTTTGAGTTTCTATTTTCATATTAATTATTATTTATTAATTAATAAATACTATTAAAACCAAAACTATTTTTGGGTTTTATTTTAATGAATAATAAATTCATTTTTTTAATAAAAATTTGATAACGCTAAATACCCTTTTTTAAAAAGCACTTAACGCGAATTGAACACCTGCTTTGTGGGCCACGAGTGAATCGCTCCCCCCCCCCCCGCCCAATTTTGTGGCCAATTCATTTTCCATTTATGGCCAATTTTTTGTTTTACTCTTAATTATCATGAGTGGAAATTCCCAATTGGCAATTTGTTCAAACAAAAAAAGAATTTATTGAATTTTAACATTTCTCTAATTCCACGGCTTTTTTAATTTAATTTTTTTTTATTAACTTTTTGGCCTGACTTTAGTTTAAAGACAGATTAATTTGGATTGGATCTCAAGGACATGGTAAATTTAAAGACAGACATTAAGGGATTAAGCTGCGCCTCAAGGACAGAAATTCAAAGAATTTAAGGACATTAAAAATATTTAATTTACTTAAAATTTCTTTAACTATTTTTTTTCTTTTTTCCGTTTTAGTAATTCCGGAAATTTTTTCATTTTATTTATTCATTTTTCCTCCCAATTTCCTAAGAACATAAATTTGAATTTGCGTACATCTGGTTTATGCTTGCCGGATGTTCTTGCGTCAAAATATAATTATGTTAGTGTTGACAAAGATTTATTCTTTGTCCCATTTTACATATCTGAAAAATTTTTAAATATAATTTTTTAAATTAAAAAAAAAAAAAATTTAATTTAATTCAATCTTTTTTACTTAATTATTTCATAAGTTTAAATTAGCAAAATAAAAAATGAAGTATTATTTATTTATTTAATATTAACAAAAAAAAATTTCGCTTATTTTTTGAATTTTAATTAATTTAAATGTTTTAATAATTTTTGGGCGGTATTTTAATTTTCATCACAAAACTTTTTTTGATGTCCGACACAAAAAAGAAACTTGTTGTCGGTGGTTGCGTGCCACCCTTAGAAGGCTTTTCAATAGCGTGCCAATGCCATTCCGAGAAAACTGCCGTGGGCATAAAAATGTGCCATTGTTTTGAAGCCGCAGCACATGTGCCATCGGGGGGCATAACGCCAATGCCAAATTGATTTTAATTAGTTTTTCATTTCTATGCTGGCCTTGAGATTATAGCAATTAAATTTTGTTACCACTAAAATTTCCATTTATATCCATAGATGAAAAAATATATTTCCAATTTTCAGAATTCAAAGATTAAAAATTTTCTCGAAAAAAAACAAATAAAAACAATTTTAAAAATACCTCTTTTTACCCATATTTTACATTTTTAAATGGTTTTATTATTTATTTTACTAATTTTCAGCTGTTTTTGAATCATCCCATCTTTATAAAATCCTCATCCCACTAATAAATTGCAATATTTTTTATTTCTTTTTTAATATTAATTTGAATCATTTATTAATTAATAATATTTGAATGAATTTAAATCATTGAAAAAAATCCAATTATTATAGAATAATTATTAATTTAAATATTAACATTATTTTTTAGTTTTCCTATTTATGTGTTTAGTCATTGGTGCGTTAATAGGGCCAAAGAATTTTTCCGTTTCCGAATAATCCAATTTTTTTGACATGTGCCAACATAAAAATGCGAATTGGTCCATTTTACGGTCTACTGAAACACTTTTCTTCAGTTTTTCCTAAAGATTTTTAATATACCTAAAATTATTTCAGAATAAATTTAAAATAAATATTTTTAAAATTTAATGGAAATTATGATTATGATTTGAAATTGTCTTTCAAATAATTAAAATTTTATTAATTAAATTTAAAAATAATTTATAATAAATTAGAGCTACTAATATAGAATATTAAACTAAAAAATCTTATTAAAAATTTAATTTTGTTATAGCCTATGGGCACAAAATTCGGTTGTAATTAACGAATATTAATTTTACCCAATATTTATTTATTTTTATTTTTTTACAAAATTTTGTCCCCTCAAAATTTTGTCTCTTTTTTTTTCTAGGCCCATTTTCACGCAACATTTTCACAGATTGTTGTCACCCATCAAAAAACCCGGAAATTGCCATTTTACCCATTCCATCAGCTTTTGGAAAATGTTTTTGCATTTTTTGGCCTCCTCTTAAATCCCTCGGGATTTTTTTTCTTCTCTTGACAGATTGAATTTCCAAAAGCCCCTTAGGGAGTGGGTTGGCACAATGGGAAAAAATGCCAAAAGAATCAGAGATTACCCCTTGAAAAAAGCCGCGTGAATGTGTTCCATTTTTGGTGCGTGCCAATCACAAGGATTTGTTTGCTTAATGAATAGTTGGGCCTTTTTGTTATTTGGCACTTAATAAAAAATTGACTTTTTTTCGTCTTATTTAATTTTATTAAATTTAAATCCGTTTATTGTTATTTTAGAGAATATAATTTTTTGGAGCAAAATTCCAACGGCTATATTTTAAGATTTTTAACAATGAACTTAGATTTATCGGTTCAACAATTCTAAAATAATAGTTTTTCATGGAATTTAATTTCTTACAATTTTTTTTTAAATATTTATTTAATTAATTTATTTATTTTTGCAGAGGCCCCCTCTCCAAAACATTGCACTTTCTGCGCACCAAATTGGACTTCAGCATGTCCGCCTCTGTGCTGTGCCCGTCGCGCGAAGACTGCCGACATTGGCAAGAATCGTTTGACGCTTTGTTGGCCCATAAATGTAAAAATTTTGGAAAAATTTTTGAAATTTTACGAAAAAAATTTTGTATTTTTCAGACGGTTGTCTGTTGTTCCGTGAATTTTTGCAGTCCGAGTTCAGTGAGGAGAATTTGGAGTTTTGGTTGGAGTGTGAACAGTTCAAGCGGATGAAGCCGGCCAAAAAGTCCACCGGGCAAAAGGCCAACCAAATTTATGACACATTCATCCGGGAATTGGCACCAAAAGAGGCATGTCAATCAAATGCCAAAATGAATGAAATTTAATTTGATATTTAATTTTAATTTAATATTTAATCAATTTAAATATTTTAAATTTATAAATCATTATTTCAATTTTAATGCAATTTGAATTTTTAAATTTATTGCTATTTATTCATGTCAAGGATTCACTTTTCCCAAATTAAAATGGAGGAAAAGCATTAGCCATTTTTTCCCAAATTGAGTGGAGGATTTGTACGCATGGATAATCTATGGGGGCATAAGCTTCGAACATGAGTTGATCGGTTCTCAAAAAAATTCCGATAATGACAAAAGCTTTTCCAAAAATGTCCTATCCAAGTGACATGATTAATTTGATTTGAAAATTGGACAAAATTTTCAAAAAATGGTTACTGAGCCCATTAAAATACCCTCCCCCCCCCCTCTTAGGGTCTTATAGTATGTGGAAAACTCCGAGAAATTTCTCAAGTCGACTACCGAGGCCGAGGAACCGAGACACAATATTGAGACATTTTCCAGGTGAATTTGGACAGCCAAACACGCCTTTCCACCCAAGCGGCATTGTCGGTCACACTCAACTCACACAATCGTTCCCGTATATTTGTTTTTTTTTCGAATTTAATTGGCATAGCCCAAAAAAAAAATTAATATTTTATTTTTGATAAAATTTCATTCTTTGAAGTTGCACATACAATCTCTCCCCCAAACACCATCAGCAGTAGGGAAAGGGGAGAGCACATCTTTGCTTGCCTTTTTTCCCCTTCCTTTTATGTTTCTTTAATAATTAATTAGTGGTACGGTATAAAAATAAAACGGGAAAAATGTAAATAATATGTATGTGTATGTTTTTTAATTATTTTTTTTAATCGGAATTTAAAATTTCTTCTGGAAAATGTTAAAATTATTGTTTGATTTAGTGCATTTTTTCATAATATAAATATAATTTAAAAAAGCCATTCGTTTAAATTTTGGAAATCAAATTTATGCGCATTTATTTTTGAATTTTAACACGCAACCGGGTTCTGATATAAGCAGACAAAAAAAGAAGCATTTAAAATCATTTTCCAAGAATTTTAGCATCAAAAAATTATTTTTGTAAAAAATCGAATTAAAAAAAAATCGCTAAAATATGTGACAAAAATCTCAAAAATCAGCCAAAATTCCAACATATTATGTGCTCAAAACTCACGGAACAAATGCTTTATTTTTGGGCTTTTCATGCGATAATATATTCGCAAAAAAATCTGTAAAGGCATAAAAATCCTTCCCTTATAATTAGATTAATTAAATATTGTATTTAAGAGAATTAAAAAATCAAACCAAATATTGTGAGGTTTGAAAATTTGAGGTCTCAAATTTTCCATAGCGACAAAGCTAATGGATATTAATTAATTAATTATTTATAATTGCTCTTTGCAGGGTTGCCAGTGCCCGTGAGGGATGTGCCGTCACAACCAAGTCACTGTCATCACTGTCCGGCGCCAGTTGCAGCCGAAGTCCGTCATTGTCGCCGCGCAGCGGCGGCGCTGGCGCCGGGCGTTGGCACACGCGCCGGAACACTTGCGCACCGACCACAACGCCAATGCCAATGTTGGCCGGCGCCCACACAAAAAAGGGCGCCACCGGCGCTGGCAATAATGGCACAATATCCACCAACATTCTGTCCGGCAGCAGTGGCGTCGGCGGTCCGACACCGCTGACACTGCAAATACCGTCAATTGCGGAATGATCAATCGGGACATTGTCGGGCCGGGCGGCTGATCAGACTCACTCAACGATCACCGATTATTGATTTATTGATTGAATGATGTTTTGTTTTATTTTCCCCTTAGGGCACAGTTTCCCATGCTTACAGTAATGCTACTACTATACTCTGACCCTCATTCCCTACCATTGATTTTTGCCCATAGATATTTGATTGACCGAATTGTTTGTCCTACTATAACCAACCGTATGCCAGAAATTGCTACAGCAATCATTTTTGTTTTCTCTCCCCTCACACACCACCGCAGCAAATTCCATCCATTATTTTCATTCCTTGCTTATTATTCTCTTCTTCACCAATCATTTATCATTACAGTATGCCCCGCACAGCACACACACACACACACAAACAGCCAGAATTACCGTATGCCCTTTCCTCATTATTTATCTTTCGTTCATTCATTTTTTGAATTTTACAATTGATTGTGCTTTTTGGCGCCTATGTTTTTTTTCATAATTGTAGTTTATATACCAATTAGGCAGTAATTGTCCTGCCTGTACTAATTGAGCCAACACGCACACTCATTTGAAGCAGTATCTTCGCCAATTATATATTTTGCCAATTTTAATTATAAATAATTAAATTGCAAAGTTTTTTTTTTAATTTTGCTAATAATTTAACCAATTTTCTCCAAAATTTACTCGCAAATTTTTTGTTTTGTTTTTGCTTTAGTTTTTATTGCATATTATTAAGAACTGAGCTTTTCTTTAATCAATTAAATATTTTTCATTTTTAAATTCTTTTTTAAATTCCTTACATTTTTAAAAACATTTGTTTCCCTTTTTGAAATTATAAAATTTTTCAATTTTTTTGCGCTTTTAAAATTTATTTTCAAAAAAAAAAGGAATTTCTTCCTGCGAAATTAATCTAAAAAATTAAATCCCCCTGCCTTATGGGAATGGCATTAGTGTGCCGTGGTCGTGGTGGGGCTGTCTGATAACTCACTCACTCGCAATCCCCGCCCTTTTCTCCTCCCCGCCCCTCCGGCGGGGTTCGTTTAATTAGCGTAAATGCCCTGCAGCGGATTTTTTCACGATTCGGCGTCATTAGCACTTTGCTAGCCTTGTATATAAACCACTTCCCCTAAAGGAAGTCACAATTTGTCAAAAAATTTTCTTTAAAATTTTCCACTTTTTAATTTTGAAATGAAACGATATTTTTTGGCGCATTCCAAATTTAGGGATGTAAATAACTATTTTTAATTTGAAAATAATTTAAAATTAAGGAAAAAGATTTTATTCACTGATTGCAGTTACAAAATATTTTCTTATCAAATATTGAAAAAAAAATTTGGGGGAAGAATTTTTGTGAAATTTTTCCAATTCTTAGGGGTGTATTTTTGAAAATTTTTAGGTCGATTCTTAGGGGTGTATTTTTCGTTTTTATTGCAATTTTGGGAAGTTTTCCAAAAATGCCAAAATATTTGCAAAAAATTATTTTAGTGGCCAACTTCCGAAATAGTTTTTTTTTAGTGGCTGCAGCCAAAAATAGTGATTCCTAGTTATAGAATCATCATTCGAATAAAAAATATGATACGTTTGATTTGAGTTGAAATAATAATTGTATCAAATCAGATCAGGAAATCGCCAGTCATTCCAATCACTTTTAAGAAAAAAAAATATATATAAATTGGCAAAATGACGTATATATAAAACACCCCAAATAATGCAATTAAGTTAATAATTCTAATTATTAAAATTCCTCTCCGCTAAGGCTGGAAAAAGAATATTCAGGAATGCACTCCCGCTTGACTTCGCAGATGCGTCGTAAAACCACCATTCCAAAAGCAGTTCGGAGAATTAACTAAAATTTTTTCGCATAATACACTTCCCTAAATAGCTTCGAAAGAAAAACGTATAAAAAAAATAGATGGGGGCGAGTCGAGTGCAGCGACTACCCCTGATTTACACCCCTTAAATACTTAACCTTTTTAGTGCGTATTTTTCGGTTTTGGGGCCGGCCTTTTTGGCAATTTTTTTGGGCTTAAACTTCTCCAAGTGCCTAAAAATCTGAGCCTCGACCTTGTTTGGCAATTTTTTTTTGTGCTTAAACCTCTCGCACTTTGGCGTTTTTAAGTGCCAAAAAATCTAGGCCCTAGAAATCATTGTAGTAAGAAAATGAAAAAAAAGAAGATTTTTTTAAAGCTGGGAAAATGATCATATACCTAAATGTACAGAGAAAGAATATTTGCGTAGAATAATATTTATTCAATATTGATTTTAAAATGAAATTAACATTATTTAATATAAATAAACAAATCGTAAAAGATGGAAAAAAATTTTTGAGAGGCATACATTTTTCATGAATTTCTTACCAATTTTAAAATATTTTTTTCATTTTTAGTGGCATTGAGTGTGTGGTGAATGAGAGCTCAGCGGAAGATTTCTACAGGCTGAACTTCCAAAAATATACAATTACAAACGACAAATTTGGCATTTGTCCCGAAATAATTACCGTTTTCCGTTGCCAGTAATTTTGTCATTAAGCATTAGCTTACCCTGGGCCTTTCATCAAATGAATTAAATGGTATGCCTTATTCTCATTTGATATAAATCTGCTGGCAAATTAAATGTGGCAACAACAATTTGGCATGCCAATTTTTGGCGTGGCACCCACACTTACAATTAGGAAGGAAATTTCATGGCCAAATTTTGCATTTCACTTTGCCAAATTTGCCGTGGCACCCACCCTTAAACAGAGGGGAGGAGGAATTTTCATGCCAAATTTTGCATTTCATTCGGCATTTTTTCGCCAAATTTGGCAATAATTAAACATTTTTACAACTATAGAATTTAAAGCACTTCTTCTTCTCTATCTCATTGTCAGCATTATGCAATTTTTACGAATTTTTGACGAAAAAAAATTTTTATATTTAAAACAAAAAGAAAAATTTCTTAATTTTTAAATAATAATTGAATTAAAAATTACCTTAATTTTTTAGAGAATGAACATGCCAATTTTTCTGATCGCTTTTTGCTGCTATTTTATGGCTTCTGAACATTTGCACAGTGCCAATGCGATGTTGAAATGTTTTAGAGCAAACATTAAGCCAATAACGCCACGAAAAGTGTATTTTGGAAACGGTAATCATCCGTTAAAAAATTGTCCCATAAATAAATTTATTTATAGGGGGAGGTATTTATTTACATAATGTATTATAGTAGGCATTCTTTTTCTCTAAAGCTACACAAAATTGTATTATGTATTAGTGGATGGCATTTGCTATGAAAAAAAAAACAAATTAGTGCCATTTTGGGTATGTTTTTTTGGCGAAAAATGCGTCATTTTTTTGTATCAAAAACTACCAATTTTTAAATTTCCATTAAACTGAAAATTTATTTTTGATCTTATCAGTGTGGGCGAACCGCAATTGTCTCAGTGATTGATAAAATAATTAAAATTAATTAGTAAATTTATTAAACTTATATAATTAGTAAAAAATAAAAGTCCATAATTTTTTTTGATTTATTTAATCCATTTTGCGTGCAATTCAATAGTCTGTTTATATTTGCTTATTTTATGTATCTTTTTTGATTATTTTTCATTTTTTTTTTGATGTTCAGCCTAAAAAATTTGCCGTAATTCAAAATTTTTAATGGATTTTCTATTTTTGGTACCAAATAATCAATCATTTTTTCATTGGAAACTTCTAGAAAATTTCTATAGAATTTTTTCATTTCAAAATTCTTTAAGTCCAAAAATATTTTTTCATGCAATTTCTTTCAAAATCTTAAAATTTTCATTTCTTTAAAAAGTTTTTTCTAATTTTCTTTAAATTTCTTTTTTTTTTTTGAATTTTTTCGATTAAGGGAGTTGGGTTTTAGGAACATGCTCAAATTTTAATTATTTTTTCAGTTCTTGGGTTCAGTCACTGGTGATTTGTTTGCTGAATATGGCCCAAATACTAAACAATTAGAATTCCCGGAAGGAGAAATCAGAAATTATGTCCGTATGGAAAATGGTGCGGTCCAAATGACGACATGGAAAAAAAGGACTGACTCGGAAAATGCGTCAGTAGGAAATGCGTAATGATTTGTTTGTATTTTTGAGAAAGGTATATGGTAACATGATCAGTCTGTAATTTTTAAAAGTGAATTGACGTGCGGTGATTAACCAAGCAGAATTTTACTAGATGAATTTTTTACGAATTTGAGTAATTTTCAAAAAAAAAAATTTTTTTTTTTTTCATTTCATTACACCTTTTTATTTTATTATTAATTTCAAATTTTAAACATTCCTAAACATGAATCAATGAATGAGTTTCTCAAAAATTATGTTTCTCTGACGCATTTTCCGGGAGCCACCAGAGCAGCAGAAGCTGATAGATGAAATTCTGATCACATTGCTTTGTTGATCCCATTTTTGGGTTTTGTCGCGATAAATTTTTAAAATTCAATTTTGTTTTTTGTGTTTTGTGTTTGAAAACTTGAGAAATTTGTCAGCGCGAGAACATCCTCTTCCTCATCCGCGTCGTCCTCACCGGTTGTGGTCGAATTGTCCACAAATATTGTTGGCCAAGCAGTCCCAGCAGCATCAGCAGATGGACAACAACAACAGTTCCGAAAGGTGTGGTGAAATGGAATAATAATTATTAATTGCTTCGTCAATTAGGCTAATTGATTTTAATTAGTTTTTCATTTCTATGCTGGCCTTGAGATTTTTTTCTGATTTTTCATTCAACAAAGGACAAATTTAGGGTTAAGCATCGACTTCTAAGGTTTTTTTCACTTAGAAAAATTACTATAATTTTTTTTCATGGCTTTTTATGAAAATTTATTTTGATTATTCATTGAATTAAAAAAAAGGAAATTTTAAATGGATTTACCGAATTTATTTTCTATAACGTTTAAAAAGAGAAATAGAAATAAGAATTTTTTTGGTAATTTTTTGTGTGTTGCTTGTATCAAAATAATAATTTTTGATTTTCAATTTAAGTGTCATTAAAAAGTTAGCAAAAACGATGAATTTGTTTCTCTTTTTTTACAAAAGGGTGGGTTTTTGTGACTTTAGGGCAAAAAATTTTGAATTTGAATAAATGGTGATTTTATCCCACCAGAGGCGTCTTTAAAAATTTTTTTTAAAAATCTATGAAAAATGAATCCAAATTTCCAAAAAATTCCAGGCCTCACTGCAGCATCACTACTCGCCGATGCGTGTGCATCGCGGAGGCGGCGGCGGCACCAACGGTGGCAACCGTTCGTCGCCCCAAAAAGTTGGGCCCACATCACCGCTCAAGCAGCAGCAGGCGTCGTCCGCCGAGCTGGTCGACCCGTACAACAACACCAACGCCCTGCAGCAACAACAACAACAGTCGCCGACAACAAAGCGACGAGGCGGCGGCGGTCGCCTGCGCAGCGCGCTGGCCGCAACCACGTCGGTGCCGGCGGCGCGGACGCTGGCGGCGGTTCGTCGTCGTCGGATGAGTCATCATCCTCTTCCTCATCCGCGTCGTCCTCACCGGTTGTGGTCGAATTGTCCACAAATATTGTTGGCCAAGCAGTCCCAGCAGCATCAGCAGATGGACAACAACAACAGTTCCGAAAAGTGTGCTGGAATGGAATAATAATTATTAATTGCTTTGTCAATTAGGCTAATTGATTTTAATTAGTTTTTCATTTCTATGCTGGCCTTGAGATTTTTTTCTGATTTTCCATTCAACAAAGGACAAATTTAGGGTTAAGCATCGACTTCTAAGGTTTTTTTCACTTAGAAAAATTACTATAATTTTTTTTCATGGCTTTTTATGAAAATTTCTCCGATGAGGGTGTTGCTCCCCGGAAATTTTTTTAATTTTCTTCAGCCATTCCCGACAAATTTTATCGGACTGGGGATTATTAGAGAACCGACTTTCTTCCGCGAGGGTCGGGGCTTAAACTTTTTTTCGTCTTATTTAATTTTATTAAATTTAAATGTTTAATTTTACGAACTCAATTTCTTGGCTAATTTCACATAATTTAACCGAAAAAGGGTGGGTTTTTGTGACTTTAGGGCAAAAAATTTTAAATTTGAATAAATGGTGATTTTATCCCACCAGAGGCGTCTTTTCCGCCTATTTTTATTATTGTAAGAAGTTCCTGGTTGGGAATAAAATTCAATAGAAACCCAAAACAAATCAAATATTCATTTTTGAAATTTTTTTTTCGGTTAAAAAAGCCATCGTTTTTTAATAACTTTTAACGGAGCCACGACATTTGCGGCCCATTTCTTAAGGGCCATTTTCCGACATTTGCGGCCCATTTCTTAAAGGCCATTTTCCGACATTTGCGGCCCAATTCTTAAGGGCCATACGGTTGTCTGTTGTTCCGTGAATTTTTGGGCCATTTTCCGACTGAGGAGAATTTGGAGTTTTGGTTGGTTTTCCGACATTTGCGGCCCATTTCTTAAGGGCCATTTTCCGACATTTGCGGCCCATTTCTTAAGGGCCATTTTCCGACATTTGCGGCCCATTTCTTAAGGGCCATTTTCCGACATTTGCGGCCCATTTCTTAAGGGCCATTTTCCGACATTTGCGGCTCAACCAAAATTAGACTTATTTAGGCATAAATTTAGTAAATTTTACATAAAACTAGAGTTGAGCGGTAATCGGTAATTGCAAAAAAACCGGTACCGGTACTGACCGGTACTGCAAAAACCGGTACCGGTACCGGTACCAACTTTTTCAACCGGTACCGGTACCGGTACCGGTAAAAACCGGTAATTTTAGAACATAAAAATTTTTGGACAAAATTTTCCAAATACAAAATTTTTATTCAGTTTTCGCGCGTGTGCCTGTTTTTTATCATTAGAATTGTTCAGAAGTATATGTATATTGAGGGTGACCAAGTTTTTTTTTCAAATTCAGGATAAAGAACACTAAAATTCAGATATAGACCTCAAAATTCAGATTATTGCAAAACAAGGGATCAGCGGCCAATTTTCCAATTTTGCGAAGGGGTCTCCGGCCATGTAAATTAATGTAAATCAATGACCTTTTTTGCTTTCAACACCGCTTTTTTCGCGGCACGTTTTTCTCAAGACTTTTGGGGAACAAGGAGGGCCGGCGGTGCCGATAGGCGCCGCCGGGAAAAATTTTGTAATTTTTAATGCGATTTGTTAACAGAATTTGTAAAAAAATGACCAATTGATTAAGTTTTGGGTTTTTAGGATGCTTAACATGAAAGAAAAAAGTTGGAATATTTTTTAAAATTAAAATTTTAATTAAAATAATGGTAAAGAAAATGTGAGGAATATTCTATCCAAGTGGGGAATTGAACCCAGGCGAAAAATTATGAAAGGTAGAAAGTTTAACCACTACACCACATGTGCATGTGTGTAATCCCATGACTAAATGAAATAAAATTTAATTTTTTCTCAAAAATTTCTCCTTCTTCACCAATTTCCTACTCTTTTCTCGACCAGACCCCCATTCTTACCAGTGCAAATTTTTACCGGCGGTACCGGTACTAGACAAACCGGTAACGGTAATTTCATTTTTGAAAAAACCGGTACCGGTACCGGTACCGGTACCAAAAAAACCGGTAATTACCGGCCAGTACCGGTACCGGTACCGGTACCGCTCAACCCTACATAAAACCACCACTATTTTCGCATTATAATTGGAATATGCATGACGCCACAATTGAAAACCTTCATAGGACTAACAATGCCATGGAGGCAAAGCCATTTATGGGTGTTGCAGGGAAGGGATTTAAGAGACAAAACGCCAAAAAAATGCAAATAACATGAAAATTAGCCAAAAAAGTTTTTATATAGATAGGTCGGTTATTTTAAGTCTAATTTTGGTTGAGCCGCAAATGTCGGGACACGCTTTTAACACCTAGAAACTTAGGAAAAAATATACAATAAAAAAAAGTTTTCAGTTTTAAAAATTTTTGGCCCGCCCGCGTCTTTTTTTTGGCTCCATCATAAATTCAATTTGTAAAATTTTCTTTCTTTTTATACTTCGGTCTTTCCCCCCACTTTTTAATTCAATTTATCGAATAAATATTTCATTTTCCAGCCCCCGACTTTTCCCCGCCGTCCCCCGACGTAGTCGAACTGAGCGCCTTCCTGGGCCAGGAACTGTCCAAGTCGGAGCGGCCTGAGTTGGGCGGTGCCAAGATTGTGATCAGCGGTGGCCGAGGGCTCAAATCGGGCGAAAACTTCTCATTGCTGTGCGGCGCATTAATATTTTTACACAATTTTTTTTTTTTTTGATTTAATTAGTTGCAAATTCAGATACTAATTTCAAAGGAAAACAAATTTATGCGCATTTATTTTTTGAATTTTAACACGCAACCGGTTCTGATATAAGCAGTTTTCGGGACCAACCTATTCCCGTTTAATCCGCTGACAAATTTTTATGCCAATTGAATTTTTGTTTTTCTTTTTCAATTTTTGAAATTTCTTTTCGGGGGGGATGGTAGAATTCGTTCATTTAGCCAATTTTTGGTGGATTTGTTTACCTATTTTGTCCCAAAAATGGCAATTTAGCCAATTTTTGGTCTGATTTACAACAAAAAAAGGGGGGGGGGGTGTGGCAGCGGTGAAAAATTTCCAAATTTTTTAACTCTAAATTTTCATCCCTCCCCTCTTCCAGCTATGCACTTGCCGATGTGATGGGCGCCGCGGTGGGCGCCTCCCGGGCGGCGGTTGATGCGGGCTATGTGCCCAACGACATGCAAGTGGGCCAAACCGGCAAAATTGTGGCACCGGTGGCCAGTGCCCGTGAGGGATGTGCCGTCACAACCAAGTCACTGTCATCACTGTCCGGCGCCAGTTGCAGCCGAAGTCCGTCATTGTCGCCGCGCAGCGGCGGCGCTGGCGCCGGGCGTTGGCACACGCGCCGGAACACTTGCGCACCGACCACAACGCCAATGCCAATGTTGGCCGGCGCCCACACAAAAAAGGGCGCCACCGGCGCTGGCAATAATGGCACAGAATATTTTTAGTGTATTTTGCAAAAATGCTTCAAAAAAAAAATTGCGACCACTGCTGAAGGGGAAAGTGGAAAATTTTTAAATTTGAAAATTAAAACAAATCATAAAAATTCCAAAAAATTTCCCTCCCCACCGGCCCCTAAAAATCCTTATTTTTCTTTAAACAGATTTATTGAGATTCAAATTTTTGCAAAATGAACGAATGAATGCTCATGGGGGCGAAATAATTTCCATTTTTGGATTGACTGAATTTTCAAAACCATCAAACAACAATTTTTTCCTCATCAGCAATTGTACATCGCGGTGGGCATCAGCGGTGCCATCCAACACTTGGCCGGCATGAAGGACAGCAAAGTGATTGTGGCCATCAACAAGGACAAGGACGCGCCCATTTTCCAGGTTGGCAAAGCCGAACAAAGGGGTATTTATCATTACAGTATGCCCCGCACAGCACACACACACACAAACAGCCAGAATTACCGTATGCCCTTTCCTCATTATTTATCTTTCGTTCATTCATTTTTTGAATTTTACAATTGATTGTGCTTTTTGGCGCCTATGTTTTTTTTCATTTTTTTTTCTTTTGCAAATTAACCACAAATATCCACATTATACTGTATTTTACCGTTCAAAATGCAAATAAAATATGTAAATGGCTTAAATTATTTATTGAGTACAAATCAAATATTGTAAATAGGTAATTTTTAGGATATGATATCCTTATGAATTTAAAATTGCTCTTGATTCGGGTCATGAAATCAATAACTAATTAATTAAGCAATAATTAATTAATATGCTGATTTTAGCAAAACATAGAATTTGCTGAATTTCCAGAAAAAAATTCATTTTTTTATTCCCCCAAATTTCCATAAACAAAAACTTTCGGATTAAGCTAGACCGTCTTTTTGTTTTCAATGAGTTTTGCGAATTTTTTCCCCTTTCTAATTTTTAAGAATTTTTTTTTTATTTTATTCATTCCGTTTTAATTTTCTCGTATATTTTTGACTCTTCGGTAATTTTATTTATTTTTCTTCTAAAGGTTGCCGACTTTGGGCTCGTTGCGGATTTGTTCAAAGCTGTGCCCGAGCTAACGGAACAGCTCAAAAAGGCGAAGAAATAATTTGGTTCAGCAATTTAAAAAATAATAGACAAATGGAAATATCAAATATATATTTAAAATTCAAAATTTTGTATGTGTACACAAAATCATCAAAATGCATTCTTTGAGATACTTTTAATTAGCTAAATACTCTGGCATTTACTATAAATTTCCAGGCCCGTAACAATGAGAGAAAAATATGCATTTTTTGCGTAAAATTTTGGAGTGGAAAAAACGAAGGGATTTTTTGTCCTAAACGAGAAATAGGGCCTCTGCCGAGAAAACAAACGAAAAACTTACTCGAATTTGTTAATATCTATTTGTGAAATTTTTCCAATTCTTAGGGGTGTATTTTTGAAAATTTTTAGTCGATTCTTAGGGGTGTATTTTTCGTTTTTATTGCAATTTATGAAGTTTTCCAAAAATGCCAAAAATATTGGCAAAAAATTATTTTAGTGGCCAACTTCCGAAATAGTTTTTTTTTTAGTGGCGAAGCACCAAAATAGTGATTCCTAGTTATAGAATCATCATTCGAATAAAAAATATGATACGTTTGATTTGAGTTGAAATAATAATTGTATCAAATCAGATCAGGAAATCGCCAGTCATTCCAATCACTTTTAAGAAAAAAAAATATATATAAATTGGCAAAATGACGTATATATAACACCCCAAATAATGCAATTAAGTTAATAATTCTAATTATTAAAATTCCTCTCCGCTAAGGCTGGAAAAAGAATATTCAGGAATGAAAGGCAAAAACAGTCAGTCAACACATTATTTTACGATTAATTTATTTGTTTAAACATTTAAGAATTTATAAATGTAATAATCTCCCCGCAAAAATTCAGCTGGTCGCAAATTTCCACTCCTGACGGCACAGCGGACAGGCGGGCTTCTGCCCGCTTTGCGTGTTCGTCCACTTCACAATGCAATGCATGTGGAACGGATGTTTGCACTGGCCCAACACCTGGCAAAAAAAAAATTTTTTTTTTTTAATTTTTGAGTCCTTAATTTCCAAGAATTGTCCTTGTGTTTGACATAGGTTGTGTTCTATCATAGAGACCGGGGAATAGGAACAATAATTTGGTTGTTTAAATTTATTTTATTTTTTTCAAAAATTTGCTGACGATCTTGGCACAATCAGTTTCTTATCGCGTGTCCCGACATTTGCGCCTTTGTCCAAAATCGGGTTCAAATTAAGTTTTTCAATTCTTGATCGCCTAACAGCTTTAAATGAGCGATTGAAAGTGATTGTATCCGATCATTTGATCTTCAAAAATTTTTTGAAAAAATAATAAAATTTTCAAACAACAAATTATTGATCCTAATGAACCAAAAGACCGCGTTTTCTTAATTCTAATGCGGATTAGGCTATCATGGTGCTTGAAAAATTCAATTTTGAGTCCGATTTTGGACAAAGACGCAAATGTGGGGCAACACCGGGGAAACGATTTGCCACTAGTTTAGGCCTAGAGTACGACAGGTTCAATTAATCCGCGAAATCCGGTAAAATCCAAAACCACCCGCCGCCAGCAATAAATATGTATACCAATGGACATTCGTCGCCCGGGAATTTGCAGTCCATGCAACAGGTCTCGAACGGAGTACGGCAAATGCCGCACGCGTCCTCTTTGCCGTCCACCCAACGCCACGAGCCGACAATGTCCAACCGTTTGATACGCACCTGAAAAACCAAATTTATTTTTTTTGGGGGGTGGGGGAGAAATTCGAAAAAAATTTTAAAAAATTGGGTTCAGTGGCTCAAAAAAAATTTTTTTTCTTCCAAAAAATGCATTTAATTTGACAAACTAAAAAAAGTCAGACGGATTATTAAAGAAATAGGTAATCTCTTTTTTGAAATGTTTTGTTTTTCAAGGCCCAATTTTTATAAATAGTAAATTTAATTTTTTTTTTAAATTGTTTTCCCCTAAAAAACAAAAAACCTTAAGCCGCGTTTTGGTGGGCAATTCCAACGGCCCTTTCGCCTCAATGCTTTCCATCGGTCCACCAAATGAGCAGGACGGTGGATTGGGATTCTGTCAAAAAAGAGTAAATGAAATTTTGCCATGAAAAATGCTTTCATTTTTGTATATTTTTTGCCAAGAAATGAAAATGTTGCCAAAAAGGTGAATAAAACGCATTAAAATTAGAGTTGAGCGGGACCGGGACCTGAACACGGACAACTGAGTACCGAAGTCCCGGTTTTGACCGGGACTAGTCCCGGTTTTCCAGCCAAAAATTCCCGGTTTTTCAACCCGAAAAGGTCCCGGTTAAGCCCAAAATTTTCGGTCCAGCTCAACTCTAATTAAAATTTATTTAACGGGCACAAAGGGGTCATTAGGGGGCAGAGAGAAGCAAATTTCTAAAAGGTACTTTAATTTTTTGAATTAAAAAATTAATATAAAAAAAAAGAAAAAATACCCACCGGCAGTGCAGCGACAGGCGTGACCTTGAAATTTTTTTTCAGAAATTTTGTAAATTTGAAAAATTCAAGTGCAATTTGTTACTACTACTACAAATTTGTCCTCCATCATTCGGATTTATAGTTTTTTTTAATCATGAAGAAATGTGGGAAGCCAGGCATTTCCCAATGCGTTCAGGTGCCCTGATTACCTTTTTTCAATGCTTAGAAGTTTAAAACAGCATTAAATTTAAGAAAACCAAAAATTTCTGACCATCAATTATTGCATAAAATCATCACTTTCAATCGCTTATAAAGCTCTTTACGGACGGGCACGACTGGGCGCCGCCGACTGGGCGCCAGCTCAACTGGGCGCCGCCGACTGGGCGCCAAGACCCACTTTCAAATTCCCTTTCTTTAGGCACAAAAATCGCAAAATAGGTTTAAATAGACACAAAAATTTTCGAAGAGGCAATGAAATTTTTGAGAATTTTTATTGCAATTCTGAAGGGTGTATTTTTTAAAGAAATTTTTTTTTTTTTTTTTATTTTCAAAAGTCATGAAAAGCATGATTTCAAGGGGTTTTTTTTGGGGTCTCGGAATCCCTTCTCTGGTAGGGAGGGAAATGGGGACTGGCGCCCAGTTGGCGGCGCCCAGTCGACCCCCACCGAGCTCTTTAAGCCTTCCGGGATTGAAAAAAAAAATTAAGTTTGAACCCGTGGACATAGAGGCGCAAATGTCCCTGACGAAAATGTGGGGCAACCAAATAAATAGCCGGAGTTCATGAGAACTCATGGCAGGTTACAGAGGAAAAAATGAAATTGATAAAAGATTAGATTCAAAATGTTTGCAGACAAAGAGTCACTAAATTTGATTTTTTTTTTTTAAAGGAATCGCGGCACAAAACTAAAAAAGTGTGCCGTCGTGGATAGTTGGACGAACCCAAATTTGAAAATTGCAAATCAGCAAGAAAGCAAATCACACCATGGAAACTGGGCGATAAATTGTGCTGGCATATGGGTCTTCATCGCTGGGCGAGTCCTTTGAAAATTTGTTGCATTTTTTTTTGTATGTGAAAAATTTTAGTTACCGGTACGGCCGAAAGTGTGTCACCAATCAAATCGCTGTCGGCCCAAATTGCTGAAAAGTTTTTTTTAAATTTTAAATCAAAAAAATCAAAGGAAATTTTTTTGAGTTTGATTTGGACCTGTCCCAGGCCTGTAGTTTTCCTGGCCCAGGCCCATTTTCCGGGAACATGGATTTTTCCTGGGCCTGGATTTTTTGTCCAGGAAATTCAGGTTTTTTCAAAATGTTAAACTCTAAATTTTTGAACTCCTCCTCCCAATTCAATGCTCCATAACTTGGCAAAGAAACAACGGCGCTATTTAAAAAGAGTAACCTTTTGAATTCTATCAAAAACAAAAGGGGGGACCCTTTTGTTTTGCAAAATTTTTTTGAGATAAAAATCCATGAAAATTTGTTATCCGAGGGTTTTAGAGGTCGCTGATCACGAATCTGACATCTAATTCGAGGTCTTGGACCCAAAGAACCCCAGGGAATAATTTTTCATGACTAAATATTAAAAAATTTTGCAAACAAAAGGGTCCCCCCTTTTGTTTTTGCTTTTTGATAATTTCAAAAGGTTACTCTTTTTAAATAGCGCCGAAACAACCAATAAAATGCTCTTCTGTTCATTCAATAGCCCAAAGGAAAAAGCTTAAAATTCTAAAACCAGTATTTTTCAACAAAAAAATATTTTTTTTTTTTTTGAATAAATTTGTGAAAATGAGGCTTTTTGACCCAAAATGAGGCTTTTTTGCTTCCCAAATGAGGCTTTTGAAAATTTTCATCTGCGAACCCTGGGGTTAGAGTTATCCAAATGTCCATGAATGTTCAATATATGATTGCACTCTGGGCCAAATTATGTAACATTGAAGAGAAAAATGTGAGAATATTCTATTAACCACTTGCCCTAAAAATTCAATTTTTCATAGGGTATGCAAGCAAGCCTCAATTTTTTTTTTTCAAAAAATTTTCCAACGCGAAAGTTCGTGCAGGCTCTCATGCAGGCTTCCGCTGCTGATCCCTCCTCCAACACCTCCGGCGCCCATTTCCTGCGCATCAATTGCGTTACTCCAATCGGTGCTCATCGGTTGAATGGGGCTGACCGGACTGATCGGAGAGCTAATATTTTCAAAAAAAATAAAAAATTTGTTTTAAAATTTTGTAACAAAATGTAAGCCTTTATACATTTTACATAGTCCCGGATTGTGTCATAAAAATAAAAGTTAAGATAAAATTTAAAAAAAACTGCTTTTCCGAACATTTTTGGCACAAATTTATTGTTTTTTTTTTGAAACTCAACGTAATTTTTTGAAATTTTACAGGCTAATAGAGAGCACAAGTTACTTGTTAAGAATATAAATAATAAAAATTTGGTTGGATTCGAACAAATGAGAAAGGACACTTAACCAAAAAACTGGGCCATCGCCCATTTGGCCCTTTCCGACATAGGCCACCACACTTTTGGACATGTAATTTAGGCATTTCTTTATAAAAATTCAATAAATTTATACTTACGAAAATTGGTCATCATTTGAACCGCCGGATTCTTCTTCTTCATTTGACGACATCATTAACGGAGGCGGCGGCGGCACCAACGGTGGCAACCGTTCGTCGCCCCAAAAAGTTGGGCCCACATCACCGCTCAAGCAGCAGCAGGCGTCGTCCGCCGCTCAGTTGGGCGCTCACGTTTGGGCGCGCACGGTTGGGCGCCAGCATGTTTTTCCACTATAACTTTCTATAACTTTTTTCTTTGTCATCCAAATCAAATAAACTTGGTATCATTCGAAAGCTTAATCTGTTTTGAAGCTTTTTCTAAGCTATTGCTTAGCCATTAGACAATTACCAAAAGAGTTATAACCAGCTTCAGCACCAGCTGCAGCAGCAACATTTTTTGTCCGCACTGGACAAGCACTGCAGCAGCAACAGTGCGGCGGGCGCGTTGCGGTTGGACAAGCGCAACTCGGTTGCAACCGGCGGCGGCGGCACTGACAAGCTGCAGCGACGCATGGCACTGTGAGTAGTGTTTTTTGGCATGTGGTGAGGGTGGGGGGGGGAGGGTAGCTTAAAATGGGAGGCCTAACAAACGCTAACAAATCAGTCAAAAATTATTTTCAAATTTTCACCAGAGCCTTAAAATGATTACCGTATTTTCTCTAATTATCCCCTCGGGGGGATATTTTTCAACCTCCTCAGAAGGGGGGGGGATAATTGGAGACGGGCGGGATTAATGGAGACTGGGGATAATGTGATCATTGATTGTACCGCATAAACTCTTTGTAATTGAAATTTTCAAAGGAAATAAATATTTAAAAGAACAAATTTGAATTTCATCAAAGATTTTTTTGAAATTTAATTAAAAAAAATCAATTAATATTTTACAACAAAAAAACTGTTAAAAAAGGCCATCTCTTCAGCTTAAAATGATTTTTCATTTTATCTTTTATTGCATTTTGATAATAAAAATTGCCAAAAAAAAAGAATTTAAAAAACCCTAAAAACAGAGACCTAATTATATGATACGAGCGCTTTAAAATAAATTTTGATAGAGTGTCGCGGCTCGAATTTAGCCGCGACTGTCCGATGATCGGACAGTTGTCGAATGGAAAGAAATGCGGGGGGAGAAGGAGGAAAAAACAGGAGAACGGGAAATTGGGCGAAGAATGAGAAAAAAGGGGGACCGCAAGAGGGGCTTTTGCATGTGAATGGGAAGAAAGAAGAAGTGAAAAAGCGGACCAGCCCCCGCCGCGCATGTGAATGGTGCCTAAGGGCAGAAAAAGCCGATCGAGCGATCAACGACGACGAAGAAGAAGAACGACCAATCAACCCAAATGATCACCCCATCATTTTTATTGTACCCGCCCATTTTCTGATCCTATATAAGCAACACAAATTGTACATTTCGATGGCTTGCGACAAATAAAGACTAAAAACCCGTCCATTTTGGGGGTTTCTTGGGTAGTCTGGGCAGCCCCTCTCCCTCTCCCTCCGCTTTCACCCACCCCCGAACCAATGGACGCAAAGCGTCCCGAAGCGATCCGCTTCATGTGGCGACCCTGGCAGGGATTTTGGTGGGGTTTTGGGGTTTGTGAGCAGGGGTAGGGGGAGCATGCCGGCCCCACAGGTTTTTCGTAACCTGTGGCGTCTGGCATTAGCGCTATTCCATTTTGCGTTCCGCGTTTCTGGCCCCTTGGGTTTTTTGTAACCCAAGGCGCCTGCATTCCGCGCCATAGGGCCCCTCGGGTCTTTTGTGACCCGTAGCGCCTTGCATTCCGCACCGTTTGGCCTCCCGGGTTTTTTGTAACCCGGGCGCCTCCATTCCGCTCCATTCCGCGCCATACGGCCCCTCGGGTCTCTTTTTGGCCCGTGGCGCCTCGCCTTCCGCACCACAGCCCCTCAGGAAAGAATGGTCATGCGCTTAGGCAGCGAGCCTATCTCGCACTCATTGGCGGCATTGTGCCGAGCTCACAAAGAGGGCAGTGAGCCTAATCTGCGCAAATTGTTGAAGCGCATTGGAGCAGCGCATGTTGAAGCGCAAATTGGAGAAAGCGCATTGGAGAAGCGCATTGGAGCAGCGCAAATTGTTGAAGCGCAATTGGAGATGCGCAAATTGGAGAAGCGCAAATGAGAAGCGCAAATTGAGGAAGCGCAGACCGAGGCGGAATGGAAAATTATCAGAGGAAGCGCAAATTGAGGAAGCTCAAAACGAGGCGAAAGGGAAGAGCAAACTGTCTGAGCAGGAACAAAAAGACAGCGCGCAAATTGAGGCGAAATTGGAACGCACATTGAGGAACGCAAATGGGAACGCAAATCAATTGCAGGCGCAAACTGAGTCTGAGCGAGGGCGCAGACTGAGATTGAACACAAGCGCAAACAGAACGATGGCGCAAACTGAGACGACCACAGGCGCAATACTGGAGAACCACTAAGTGGCGCCCGTAGCTCAGTTGGACAGAGCACTTCATGCTTTGGAGAGGTCGGGGGTTCGAGTCCCACCGGGCGAAATCTTTATGTTCTACACTACGAGCCTGGCTGAGGCCATCTGTGAAGTCAAAGGCCATGGGCGCTGGGGCCCATCGTGAAGTCAATGGCCAAGGGCGCTGGGGCCCATCGTGAAGTCAAAGGCCATGGGCGCTGGGGCCCATCGTGAAGTCAATGGCCAAGGGCGCTGGGGCCCATCATGAAGTCAAAGGCCAAGGGCGCTGGGCCCATCGTGAAGTCAATGGCCAAGGGCGCTGGGGCCCATCATGAAGTCAATGGCCAAGGGCGCTGGGGCCCATCATGAAGTCAAAGGCCAAGGGCGCTGGGGCCCATCATGAAGTCAAAGGCCATGGGCGCTGGGGCCCATCGTGAAGTCAATGGCCAAGGGCGCTGGGGCCCATCGTGAAGTCAAAGGCCAAGGGGCAGAGTGCCCAGCAGAAGTCAGAGGCCAAGGGCGATTACGTGCACACGTTGGTCAAGCGTGGGAATGTCTTATATCGAAACCGACCGACCGACCCTCTTGTCCGGTCTCTAGTTTTTAATTACTTTTTTTAATCGGAATTTTAACTTTCTTCTGGAAAATGTTAAAATTATTGTTTGATTTAGTGCATTTTTTCATAATATAAATATAATTTAAAAAAAGCCATTCGTTTAAATTTTGGAAATCAAATTTATGCGCATTTATTTTTGAATTTAACACGACCGGGTTCTGATACCGATCGAGCGATCAACGACGACGAAGAAGAAGAACGACCAATCAACCCAAATGATCACCCCATCATTTTTATTGTACCCGCCCATTTTCTGATCCTATATAAGCAACACAAATTGTACATTTCGATGGCTTGCGACAAATAAAGACTAAAAACCCGTACATTTTGGGGGTTTATTGGGTAGTCTGGGCAGCCCCTCTCCCTCTCCCTCCGCTTTCACCCACCCCCGAACCAATGGACGCAAAGCGTCCCGAAGCGATCCGCTTCAAGAGTTCAATTAATAAATTCGTTTTTCATCAAAGTCTCGTTTCTCTCCTCTTTGTCTCTTTTTCTCTTCCTGTCTCTTTCTTTTGTCTCTATGTCATCCTTTCACCATATCCGTATGGCAAATGGTGCCGTCCGAATGACACATGGACAAAAGCCACTGACTGACTCGGAAAATGCGTCAGTGGGAAATGCGTAATGATACAGAGTTTTTTTTGTCAAAATTACGGTATCAATTGACGACCACCAAAACCATACTGTATTTTTTTTACGAATTTTTAGTAATTTTCAAAAAAATGTTTAAACTTTCTAAACACAATTCTTTTTTTAAAGTAATCCCAAATTTTTAAAAAAATTAATCAATGAATGAATTTCCCAAAAATTTTGTTTCTCTGACGCATTTTCCAGTAAAGGCATCAGCAGAAGAAAATAGATAGTGAAATCTGATCGCATTGCTTTGTCACTATGGGTACGCCCCACTGTGCAGAGAAAAGCCTAGTACTATCTCGTCGTTTCTCTTTTTCTTTGTAATTTCTCTCTCTTTGGCGTACTATCTCTTCATTTTAATTATGTAAAAAACAACATTTACTTCATCCTGTTTAACTTTTTTTCTGTTTGTTAAATCCACACCAAATTTTGCATATCGATAGAGAAAAGAATTCTGCATCTTTCTATAGTGAAATTAATTTTGTCTATAGTCAAACTCAAAAGTTATAAATTTTCTAATAAAAATTTCATTTTTAAATTAGATTTTATGGCTAAGAGAAGTGTAATAAAGAAACTACAAAGCAAAAAAGGGGCCCAAAAACGTTGGAATAAATGGGAGGAGAGAAAAGCGCAGACGGCCAAGGCGAGACAAGCCTATTTGGCCAAGAGAAGTGAGTTTTTCCATTTATTGTTCATAAATTCCCAAATTTTCCAATTTTTAGCCGCTCCCCAGCCCGACACCGATGCCGAAATGCCACAACCATCTGAAGAAGGGCCGTCGACAGAGGCACCGGCGCGGGACAACGACGGACGACCAACATCAACTCCATCACCGATGACACCGCAGGAAATGGACGTGCCGTCGGTGGAGATGGTGGACACCGAGGCAGCAACTCCGAACAATTGACGCCGCTCGTTACCCAGTCCGGCCAAAGCTTCATCTTCTCGCTGCTCACGTCGTTCCATTTGCACGCACTCATCTCTGGTGGGGACTGATCAGTGAACAGGGAATGGAGCATATGCACAGAATGTGCAACAATTTGGTTTAATGAATAATTTTTCCCATTAAAATTATAAATCCAGGTCGGTCGTTATGCTCATCTCGGCACTCCAGAGAAGGTTGTTGAGAAGTTGGTGAAACACGTGACACTGCTGAATGCCCTTCACTATCGAGGTGTCGAAAACAATCAAGAAAATGGAAACAAATACCCAAACTTTTGATCAAATTTCATTTTTCCAAACATTTTCACCATTTCACATTTCCACTATCTGAATATTATGTTGAACACATCTTTTCCGCTTTCTATAGTATTATTAAATAAAGAGTTTAGTCAATTGAATAAAGTTTATTAATGTTAATTGGTCTTCAAAAAAGGCAGTGATCAGTATATCTTTTGAATTAACGCGCAAAAATTTACGCCAAATGCGCTATTTGGCGTTATGAGCAATTTTGTCTGACACTGGCGCGTACCCATAGTGCTTTGTTGATCCATTTGTTGGGTTTTGTTACGATAAAATTTTAAAATTTCAATATTTTTTTTTGTATTTGAAAACTCGAGAAATTTGTCAGCTCGAGAATCGAGAATTTGTTGAAAATAATTTAAATAAATTTTTATTTGCTAAGTTCGACCAATTTTTTTTAATTAGACAGTCGGTCATTCAAAAACAAAATTCTAACTCATTACCATTTCAATCATGCAGAAATTATAAATTTCAATTTTTGAAAAAACATTGGTGGATCCAGCCGAATCCGACAACAAAGAAAAAAAGCCCCCAAATTTGGGTTTTTTTAGATTTTAGATTCAAAACCAATTTCCGACTGTATCGGACCGATTAATCCTACACAAAATTTGCTGTCATTCGAACAAAATTCGAACGCGCATATAACCATTTCAATTATTCATTAAATTTAAAATAGGAAATTTTGCTTCGAAAAATCAATCTTTGCTGGTATCAAAACAAATAAATTTTTTCATTTTAAGTCATTGAAAAGTTAGCAAGAAACGGTGAATTTTTTTTACTAATAAAATAAATGCATTGGAATTTTAAAAAAAAATTGAAAAAAAGAAAAATTATTTTGTTATTTTTAAATGAATATACAAAGATTAGTTTTGACAACGGATTGCATTTATATCCATCCGGTGTCTTAAGCCGTAAAATTGATCGATAATTCATTAATTAATTATAAAATTAATGTATAAAATTTAATATTGTTTTTTTTATTTAGTGATTTTACTTTATATATTTTTTGCTATTTAAACAAATGCACTTAAAATTAGGATTGTGATTTTAATTGGATATTCCAAATTTCTAACAGAAGAATATTTGTCAATTATCACCTCAAAAATTGTGATTAATTATTCTGAACATTTCTACAGTGCCAATGCGATGTTGAAATGTTTTAGAGCAAACATTAAGCCAATAACGCCACGAAAAGTGTATTTTGTATGCTAATTATGGAAAATTTATAAAATTCAATTAATTATTGCCTAAATTTGATGACTAAATTGAACTGGTTCAACTACAACAGGTTACTCACTGCTCATTAACATTTTTCTTCTGTTGACCATGAATTTGCAGATTTTAAATTGATTTTAATTTTGAAAATAAAAGAAAATTTGTCCTTTTTTTTGAGTTTGGTCCTCTCAAATTCTTCTCATCAACAAAAAAATTAGAGCTTCTCAATTAACTGTAAAAGTAATTGTTTTTAAATTTAATTTTTTTTTTGGTCGGGTTTTTAAGTATTAAGAAATTTTTTTTTAAAGATTCGGCTTTTTTGTGTTTCGAGTGCTGAAATTTTAAAATTTCCAGTTTTGAGTATTACTGGAAATTTTATGTACTTTTTCAAATGAACCAATAGTTTCAAGACGAATTTGCTCAAAAAATTTGTCGAAATTATTAGAAAAAATTGGATAGATAACATTGACTTATTTTGGAGGCATATGAAAAGAACAATTTTTGCCAAAATTTCGTCAAATTCATAGACGTTGGTTGCTTACAGTCCTCGAGCCAAAGAAACTCACATAAATACGAGTCCAAGGTTTGCCTTCAAAACAGGAAAGTACCAAATTATTTTATAATTTGAGAACAATTAATTAAAAATTATTCTTAAGGCTGGTAATGACAATGAAATTTTCCTTGATCTTGTAAAAATTTGGAATAATTCTTATTTTTTATTGCTTTTTTGTAAATATAAAAAGTATATGCTTTGAAAATGACAAAAAATACAATTTATTAATTTTAATAAATTTCATAATCATCAATCTATTAATCAATAATTAATTAATTAATTAACGACCTTTTTGATTATTAATTTAAATGCTCGAATGGAAACTTTATAAATTTTATTCCCCATAAATGGGTTTGAGAAATTAATTTAATTGATTAACGACAAATATTCTTCTGTTTATGGAAATTTGAAAAAAATGATTCAAGAAAAAATATAATTGAATTCGAAGAAATTCATTTTGAACACAAATTAATGTGCATACCTATTTTCAATATAATTATCGTTATTAGCCTCTAATAGAGCCCACGGCGGCTTTAATTATTAAGCCGGGGGGTCCGAATACAAATTTACACACATATCCATCCATCCATCTGAAGAGAGTTTATTTATCTCTGCCGAATGAGGGTTTTTTGAGGATTTTTAAGGCTGTCCATTTAAGTCCATCCCAATATTTTCGTATATTTTTATTTATTTATTTATTTGGCTTTTCATTTTGATTATATTACCAACTTCATTACATATGTGCATAATTTGTTGGGCTCAACTCAAAATGATGACAATCGGTGGATGGATTGGATCGGCTGATTACCAGCACAGATTTTCCATTTTCCTTTTGGCGATTGGTTTGTTGGTGATGGTCCGTCGTGGACTTGGCCTAATCATCAGAACCAATTTGCTTTTGCTATCTGTTTTTTTTTTGCTTTTTTTTGTGCCACGTAACCATTTGTTAGCTTCACAAATTCCACCACCACCACCAAAATCGTTTGTTTGGCTCGCCGGAGCCAAAAAAGCCGAAAATTGGCAATATCATAAAATCGACCATGCTCTCCAGTCATTCAAACAAAATTCTAACTCATTTTAATCATTTTGATCATTCATTGAATTAAAAAAAAGAAATTTTAAATGGATTTACCGAATATATTTTCTATAACGTTTAAAAAGAGAAATAGAAATAAGAATTTTTTTGGTAATTTTTTGTGTGTTGCTTGTATCAAAATAATAATTTTTGATTTTCAATTTAAGTGTCATTAAAAAGTTAGCAAAAACGATGAATTTGTTTCTCTTTTTTTACTGACATAATTAAAGCATTGTAATTTTTAAAAATAAATTTTAAAAAAATGCAAATGCTTATGAACTAATACATTTTTTTCAAATACAGCCACCCCCGTCCGTGTACAAATAAATAATCAAACTACCTAATTAGTTATACTTAAAATGTTTCCCCGTTTTGTGTGCCCATTCATTGTGATGTTTTTGCTGATGGCTCTGTTCGACAACAGTTGGAAGTGCAATGCCATCTTTGATGATGATGATACCACCAATATGCCTCCGACCACTGTGAAGCCGACTGCCAAGTCGGGTGCCATTGGTGGTGTGCGGGTGGGCCAGCAGTTGTTGCTTTTGCCCATGCCGTTGTTCATCGCGCTGTCGCTGGCCGGCAATTGTAAAAAACCGTATCGTATTTGCTCTATTAAAGCACCCTCCCCCCTCAGAAGGGTTCAAAAATTAAAGCCCCCGTGGGTTCTATTAGAGGCGAACTATGATAATTATATTGAAAATAGGTATGCACATAAATTTGTGTTCAGAATAAATTTCTTCGAATTCAAGTGCATTTTTTTTGAATCATTTTTTCAAAATTTGTTGGTGCTCCAAGGGGCTTGACAAGCAGTATCGGGAAAATTTTTTATTCAGTTTGATTTGATTTTAACAGATTTTTTGCAAAATTGCCAGTTTTGATATTTTTGCCAAAAAATGAGGATATATCCTCATATAAATATGTGTATTTGGTATTCAGATTTTTATTTTTAAATTAAATTTCATTAAATTTTTCTCAGATTTTCATGTGCTGCTGCCGCTGCAATAACTGCTGAGGTCGGAACAAAACGGAGCTTAACCAAGAAATGAAAGATGGAAAAAGAATTGATCGTCGCATTAATTTGGACAAATAATTTTTAATTTTTTTATGAACATAAATAAAATGCGAATAATTAATTATTTTATTCAATAATTAGGGAGACATTTTCATTTATCAATCAATCAAAATTCAGAGTAAATTTGGCAATAATTTTAGTCATTTAATTTTTGGGGTTTTTATATGAAATGTATTGGGACTAGCATCTGCTGTAATTGACCATAATATGATTAAAAATCATTAATCGTAAGAAGAAAATATTGAAATTTAAAGAATTAATAAAATTTAATTATTATAATTAGGGTCTCCATTTTTAGGGTTTTTATACTTATTTTTTGTTTTTGGCAAAAATTTCTTAACAAAAATATAAAAAAAAAAATAACGAAAAATCCATTTCAGCAGAAGAGTTGGCCTCTTTTGGAAGTTTTTTTTAATATTTAGTTTTTTATAAAATTTAAACTAAAGTTTTAAAATTAAAATAAATTTTTGAGATTGAAATTCAAAAGTTTGCTTTTTGAAATTCATTTGTTTCCCTTGAAATATATTATCGGACAAACAAATCATTCCTAACCCCTAATTAGCAATTAGGTAAAAATGTTTTGTTGTATACAAAACATTTAGTTTTTATATGAAATGTATTGGGACTAGCATCTGCTCTAATTAATAAATAGGGTTAAAAATCCAAAACCCTAATTAGATAAATGTTGGTTGAATTCAAAGGATTAAGCAATAATTTAGAAAAAATGCCAATTTAATTTTTACAAATTTATTAATTTAATTTCGACATGATTTTTACTTTCAAAATGCATTTAAAATTGGAATGTTTCTTTAATTTAATTTTTCAAATTTCCATAAAAAGAAGAATATTTGTCGTTAATCAATTAAATTAATTTCTCAAACCCATTTATGGGAATAAAACTTATAAAGTTTCCATTAGAGCATTGAATTTAATAATCAAAAAGGTCGTCAATTAATTAATTATTGATTAATAGCTTGATGATTATGAATTTTTATGAAATATATAATTGTATATTCTTTTTATATTTACAAAAAAGCAAGAAAAAATAAGAATAAAAATCTTATGAAAATTTTTTATTCTAAATTTTAAAAGATCAAGGAAAATTTTTATTGTCATTACCAGCCTTAAGAATAATTTTTAATTAATTGTTCTCAAATTATAAAATAATTTGGTATGTCACTCAAATTTTCAAAATTTTTTCCGGCGGCGCCTATCGGCACCGCCGGACCCATTTGTTCTGACATTGCACTTTGGAAAACAGTTTTTGAAAAACCAAATGTCCGCCTCTGTGCTGTGCCCGTCGCGCGAAGACTGCCGACATTGGCAAGAATCGTTTGACGCTTTGTTGGCCCATAAATGTAAAAATTTTGGAAAAATTTTTGAAATTTTACGAAAAAAATTTTGTATTTTTCAGACGGTTGTCTGTTGTTCCGTGAATTTTTGCAGTCCGAAAAAAAGAAAATTTACGAGCTAAACTTTGAAAAATCAAAATAAAAAATCTGTGCATTTTTTGACCAATAACACCACCGGGCAAAAGGCCAACCAAATTTATGACACATTCATCCGGGAATTGGCACCAAAAGAGGCATGTCAATCAAATGCCAAAATGAATGAAGAACAAATTGTAATTAATTATTTGCATTGCTCAATTATATATAAAATGTCACACTGCACTTTAACAATTTACTTCTGATAACCATGAATTTGCATATTTTAAATTAAAAAAATTAGAGCTTCTCAATTAACTGTAAAAGTAATTGTTTTTAAATTTAATTTTTTTTTTTGGTCGGGTTTTTAAGTATTAAGAAATTTTTTTTTTTAAAGACTCGGCTTTTTTGTGTTTCGAGTGCTGAAATTTTAAAATTTCCAGTTTTGAGTATTACTGGAAATTTTATGTACTTTTTCAAATGAACCAATAGTTTCAAGACGAATTTGCTCAAAAAATTTGTCGAAATTATTAGAAAAAATTGGATAGATAATTTTCTATGGCATTTTTGTCATTTTTGCATATTTAAATACAAATTTTGCATTTAAAATTTTACAATTTTAACAATTTCTTAATTATCATAATAACAATAATGAGACAATTAATTCCTAATTTCTCTGCTGGAATAAGAATTCAGTGAACACAGAAATGGATTCCTCCAGCACTGTTTTTCTTTTCACAATTAAATATTTCATATTTCCATTTAATTTGAATTTTTATTTTTGATTTTCAAATTTCCATTTTCCCATTAATAATAATTTGCATCTTTCGAAACATTTTTGCCTTCGTAAGAATACAAAATAAATAAATAAATAAATCTTTTGCCCATCCAATTCATCCTTCTTTCTGTTGCTGCGCTGATTCACCCCATCATTTTTGCATCTTTTTTTACCGATTCATTTATTTTTCTCTTTTTTCGTCGCCTTTTTTATGAATAATGTCTCCATTTTTGCCCGTTTTGTGCCTTTTTGCCCGCTTTTGCCACATCTCCAATCGCATTAATCAGCGTTGTTAGATCATCAAAAATGTTTCGTAAAACAAATGCGAAAATAGGCGGCCCATCATTTTATTTGGCTATAAATATTCAATTTCTGAATAGATAATTCATTTTCAAATAATAATATATATAATATATAAGTATGCTATTTTATTCAATATTTTAAATAAATAAAATCATTAAAACATAATTCATAATTAAATATTTTTAAAAATTAATTTAATCCAATTTTTCATTCGGATATTTTTAAATGCAAAAAATATTTTTTAAGAATTTTTAATGAAATAATTTATATTCATAAAATTAAATATTAAAAAATATAATTCCTAAAATGAAAATTTATTTAAATTAATTTAAACAAATATTATAATAACATTTTTTTATTTTTAGATTTGTGCAAATTGTCTCTTATTGTCTTTTCATGTATCTTCAGCTGCTGCTCAAACTCGCCAAGTTTTTGGCTTTCGTCGCGGCGCATTCGACGGCGGGTAAAGCAAATTCTTTTTTTTAATTATTATTATTAAAATTAAATATTCAAAATAATTCATTTTAAAAATTACCGTATTATTTCACTACCGATGTATTTTTTCAAATATTCATAAAATATACGGTAGAGATGATGTTTTTTGTAATTATTTTTCAATTTTTTTTTAGTCTCGGCTATCCAATGTGCGTCCGGCATCGCACTTAAGTACGTCAACAACAGCACCGGCGGCGTGGTGATCATCGACATAAGCATGCCGGTTGAATGTGAGGGAGTTTGCGCACAGGGGACGTGCCGCGTGAACATTGGAGAAACGGCTCGCCACTTTGGGATCCGCAATTTGCGCACTCTGGGGAAGGACGGCGGCACGTACAGTAAGTTTTCTTATTATTATTGATTTATTGATTGAATGATGTTTTGTTTTATTTTCCCCTTAGGGCACAGTTTCCCATGCTTACAGTAATGCTACTACTATACTCTGACCCTCATTCCCTACCATTGATTTTTGCCCATAGATATTTGATTGACCGAATTGTTTGTCCTACTATAACCACCGTATGCCAGAAATTGCTACAGCAATCATTTTTGTTTTCTCTCCCCTCACACACCACCGCAGCAAATTCCATCCATTATTTTCATTCCTTGCTTATTATTCTCTTCTTCACCAATCATTTATCATTACAGTATGCCCGCACAGCACACACACACACACACAAGAAAAAAATTCCTTTCTTCCCCATTCAGATTTGAACGGGAACCCACCAGTGGCGGTGGTGCGCGGATGTATGGCCAAAAATGGGACGGCAACCACGGCATCGGGCAACAACAACAACATTCATTTTGGGAACGGCACCATCGTCGGCGGGACGGAGTGTAAGCAACTTGACGTTTGTGCCACGGGCGTATTGTGCAAGGCGAAGCCGAAGCCATCAGCCGCTGACCGTGGCGCTTCGTCTGTCGTGGCCGTTGCATTGCCAGTTTTTGTCACGCTTGGTGAACAAACAAATTTTGTTGAAAATTTAATTTAAACAAAAAATTTTTTTTCAGCCGTCATTGTGACCGGATTCTGAGATGGCACTGAAAGGGAGGAGGGCGCGGACGGACGGACAACGAAAAAGACAAGGAGGGCAACGGAGAAGCCAAAACAGAAAGCGGATGAAAGAAATTGGCACGCACTTCGATTAAAAATATGATGAGCATACAAAAACCCAAAAAAATTTATATGCTTTACAATGCTTGTAGAAAAATAAACGCGCTTTTTAAAATTCTTGTTGATTTTTAAAAAATGTAAAAATCAATTTCTAAAAATTAAATTTGACACTTTTCCTAAATGTTTTGTATACAACAAAACATTTTTACCTAATTGCTAATTAGGGGTTAGGAATGATTTGTTTGTCCGATAATATATTTCAAGGGAAACAAATGAATTTCAAAAAGCAAACTTTTGAATTTCAATCTCAAAAATTTATTTTAATTTTAAAACTTTAGTTTAAATTTTATAAAAAACTAAATATTAAAAAAAACTTCCAAAAGAGGCCAACTCTTCTGCTGAAATGGATTTTTCGTTATTTTTTTTTTATATTTTTGTTAAGAAATTTTTGCCAAAAACAAAAAATAAGTATAAAAACCCTAAAAATGGAGACCCTAATTATAATAATTAAATTTTATTAATTCTTTAAATTTCAATATTTTCTTCTTACGATTAATGATTTTTAATCATATTATGGTCAATTACAGCAGATGCTAGTCCCAATACATTTCATATAAAAACCCCAAAAATTAAATGACTAAAATTATTGCCAAATTTACTCTGAATTTTGATTGATTGATAAATGAAAATGTCTCCCTAATTATTGAATAAAATAATTAATTATTCGCATTTTATTTATGTTCATAAAAAAATTAAAAATTATTTGTCCAAATTAATGCGACGATCAATTCTTTTTCCATCTTTCATTTCTTGGTTAAGCTCCGTTTTGTTCCGACCTCAGCAGTTATTGCAGCGGCAGCAGCACATGAAAATCTGAGAAAAATTTAATTGAAATTTAATTTAAAAATAAAAATCTGAATACCAAATACACATATTTATATGAGGATATATCCTCATTTTTTGGCAAAAATATCAAAACTGGCAATTTTGCAAAAAATCTGTTAAAATCAAATCAAACTGAATAAAAAATTTTCCCGATACTGCTTGTCAAGCCCCTTGGAGCACCAACAAATTTTGAAAAAATGATTCAAAAAAAATGCACTTGAATTCGAAGAAATTTATTCTGAACACAAATTTATGTGCATACCTATTTTCAATATAATTATCGTAATTAGCCTCTAATAGAATCCTTTTTTTGGGCTTAAACTTCTCCAAGTGCCTAAAAATCTGAGCCTCGACCTTGTTTGGCAATTTTTTTTTGTGCTTAAACCTCTCGCACTTTGGCGTTTTTAAGTGCCAAAAAATCTAGGCCCTAGAAATCATTGTAGTAAGAAAATGAAAAAAAAGAAGATTTTTTTAAAGCTGGGAAAATGATCATATACCTAAATGTACAGAGAAAGAATATTTGCGTAGAATAATATTTATTCAATATTGATTTTAAAATGAAATTAACATTATTTAATATAAATAAACAAATCGTAAAAGATGGAAAAAAATTTTTGAGAGGCATACATTTTTCATGAATTTCTTACCAATTTTAAAATATTTTTTTCATTTTTAGTGGCATTGAGTGTGTGGTGAATGAGAGCTCAGCGGAAGCTTTCTACAGGCTGAACTTCCAAAAATATACAATTACAAACGACAAATTTGGCATTTGTCCCGAAATAATTACCGTTTTCCGTTGCCAGTAATTTTGTCATTAAGCATTAGCTTACCCTGGGCCTTTCATCAAATGAATTAAATGGTATGCCTTATTCTCATTTGATATAAATCTGCTGGCAAATTAAATGTGGCAACAACAATTTGGCATGCCAATTTTTGGCGTGGCACCCACACTTACAATTAGGAAGGAAATTTCATGGCAAATTTTGCATTTCACTTTGCCAAATTTGCCGTGGCACCCACCCTTAAACAGAGGGGAGGAGGAATTTTCATGCCAAATTTTGCATTTCATTCGGCATTTTTTCGCCAAATTTGGCAATAATTAAACATTTTTACAACTATAGAATTTAAAGCACTTCTTCTTCTCTATCTCATTGTCAGCATTATGCAATTTTTACGAATTTTTGACGAAAAAAAATTTTTATATTTAAAAAAAAAGAAAAATTTCTTAATTTTTAAATAATAATTGAAAAAAATTACCTTAATTTTTTAGAGAATGAACATGCCAATTTTTCTGATCGCTTTTTGCTGCTATTTTATGGCTTCTGAACATTTGCACAGTGCCAATGCGATGTTGAAATGTTTTAGAGCAAACATTAAGCCAATAACGCCACGAAAAGTGTATTTTGGAAACGGTAATCATCCGTTTACTGTAAAAGTGTATTATGATGGAATTTGAAATGTGAGACTCAAACAAAGATAGAAAATGGGACAACCGACAAACCTTAAAAATCCTCAAAAAACCCTCATTCGGCAGAGATAAATAAACTCTCTTCAGATGGATGGATGGATATGTGTGTAAATTTGTATTCGGACCCCCCGGCTTAATAATTAAAGCCGCCGTGGGCTCTATTAGAGGCTAATAACGATAATTATATTGAAAATAGGTATGCACATTAATTTGTGTTCAAAATGAATTTCTTCGAATTCAATTATATTTTTCTTGAATCATTTTTTCAAATTTCCATAAACAGAAGAATATTTGTCGTTAATCAATTAAATTAATTTCTCAAACCCATTTATGGGGAATAAAATTTATAAAGTTTCCATTCGAGCATTTAAATTAATAATCAAAAAGGTCGTTAATTAATTAATTAATTATTGATTAATAGATTGATGATTATGAAATTTATTAAAATTAATAAATTGTATTTTTTGTCATTTTCAAAGCATATACTTTTTATATTTACAAAAAAGCAATAAAAAATAAGAATTATTCCAAATTTTTACAAGATCAAGGAAAATTTCATTGTCATTACCAGCCTTAAGAATAATTTTTAATTAATTGTTCTCAAATTATAAAATAATTTGGTACTTTCCTGTTTTGAAGGCAAACCTTGGACTCGTATTTATGTGAGTTTCTTTGGCTCGAGGACTGTAAGCAACCAACGTCTATGAATTTGACGAAATTTTGGCAAAAATTGTTGCTTTTCATATGCCTCCAAAATAAGTCAATGTTATCTATCCAATTTTTTCTAATAATTTCGACAAATTTTTTGAGCAAATTCGTCTTGAAACTATTGGTTCATTTGAAAAAGTACATAAAATTTCCAGTAATACTCAAAACTGGAAATTTTAAAATTTCAGCACTCGAAACACAAAAAAGCCGAAACTTTTAAAAAAAATTTCTTAATACTTAAAAACCCGACCAAAAAAAAAAATTAAATTTAAAAACAATTACTTTTACAGTTAATTGAGAAGCTCTAATTTTTTTGTTGATGAGAAGAATTTGAGAGGACCAAACTCAAAAAAAAGGACAAATTTTCTTTTATTTTCAAAATTAAAATCAATTTAAAATCTGCAAATTCATGGTCAACAGAAGAAAAATGTTAATGAGCAGTGAGTAACCTGTTGTAGTTGAACCAGTTCAATTTAGTCATCAAATTTAGGCAATAATTAATTGAATTTTATAAATTTTCCATAATTAGCATAAACAATTATGAACAAAATTTAGTTTTATTTAATTATTAATATGAATTAATTAATTTTTTTGTAAATGGTTTTGAGAAATTAATTTAATAATTAATCACAATTTTTGAGGTGATAATTGACAAATATTCTTCTGTTAGAAATTTGGAATATCCAATTAAAATCACAATCCTAATTTTAAGTGCATTTGTTTAAATAGCAAAAAATATATAAAGTAAAATCACTAAATAAAAAAACAATATTAAATTTTATACATTAATTTTATAATTAATTAATGAATTATCGATCAATTTTACGGCTTAAGACACCGGATGGATATAAATGCAATCCGTTGTCAAAACTAATCTTTGTATATTCATTTAAAAATAACAAAATAATTTTTCTTTTTTTCAATTTTTTTTTAAAATTCCAATGCATTTATTTTATTAGTAAAAAAAATTCACCGTTTCTTGCTAACTTTTCAATGACTTAAAATGAAAAAATTTATTTGTTTTGATACCAGCAAAGATTGATTTTTCGAAGCAAAATTTCCTATTTTAAATTTAATGAATAATTGAAATGGTTATATGCGCGTTCGAATTTTGTTCGAATGACAGCAAATTTTGTGTAGGATTAATCGGTCCGATACAGTCGGAAATTGGTTTTGAATCTAAAATCTAAAAAAACCCAAATTTGGGGGCTTTTTTTCTTTGTTGTCGGATTCGGCTGGATCCACCAATGTTTTTTCAAAAATTGAAATTTATAATTTCTGCATGATTGAAATGGTAATGAGTTAGAATTTTGTTTTTGAATGACTGACTGTCTAATTAAAAAAAATTGGTCGAACTTAGCAAATAAAAATTTATTTAAATTATTTTCAACAAATTCTCGATTCTCGAGCTGACAAATTTCTCGAGTTTTCAAATACAAAAAAAAATATTGAAATTTTAAAATTTTATCGTAACAAAACCCAACAAATGGATCAACAAAGCACTATGGGTACGCGCCAGTGTCAGACAAAATTGCTCATAACGCCAAATAGCGCATTTGGCGTAAATTTTTGCGCGTTAATTCAAAAGATATACTGATCACTGCCTTTTTTGAAGACCAATTAACATTAATAAACTTTATTCAATTGACTAAACTCTTTATTTAATAATACTATAGAAAGCGGAAAAGATGTGTTCAACATAATATTCAGATAGTGGAAATGTGAAATGGTGAAAATGTTTGGAAAAATGAAATTTGATCAAAAGTTTGGGTATTTGTTTCCATTTTCTTGATTGTTTTCGACACCTCGATAGTGAAGGGCATTCAGCAGTGTCACGTGTTTCACCAACTTCTCAACAACCTTCTCTGGAGTGCCGAGATGAGCATAACGACCGACCTGGATTTATAATTTTAATGGGAAAAATTATTCATTAAACCAAATTGTTGCACATTCTGTGCATATGCTCCATTCCCTGTTCACTGATCAGTCCCCACCAGAGATGAGTGCGTGCAAATGGAACGACGTGAGCAGCGAGAAGATGAAGCTTTGGCCGGACTGGGTAACGAGCGGCGTCAATTGTTCGGAGTTGCTGCCTCGGTGTCCACCATCTCCACCGACGGCACGTCCATTTCCTGCGGTGTCATCGGTGATGGAGTTGATGTTGGTCGTCCGTCGTTGTCCCGCGCCGGTGCCTCTGTCGACGGCCCTTCTTCAGATGGTTGTGGCATTTCGGCATCGGTGTCGGGCTGGGGAGCGGCTAAAAATTGGAAAATTTGGGAATTTATGAACAATAAATGGAAAAACTCACTTCTCTTGGCCAAATAGGCTTGTCTCGCCTTGGCCGTCTGCGCTTTTCTCTCCTCCCATTTATTCCAACGTTTTTGGGCCCCTTTTTTGCTTTGTAGTTTCTTTATTACTAGGGCTGGGAATTATATGGAAATCCATATTTTTTTCCTGGACTGTGGAAGGCCTGAAACGCACGAAAAACATGTTTTTAGCTTGGTTTGAAGCTTCTAGGATGGATTTCTATATCCATATTTTCCATATTTTTCCATATTTCGCGATTTATGTCCATATTTCCATATTTTTCCATATTTTGGCATTTTGGTCCATATTTTATGTCCATATTTTGGCATTTTTCAAAAAAACCTCTATTAGAACGGCCCCCATCAGCCAAATTAGCCTTTTTGAGCCCAAAAACCGAAAATTTTTCAAAAAATCATTTTTTCGCCAAAATTTCTCGAGAATATTGAATAAATTTAAATTTTCTTAAAAATTAATAAATTTATGTCAAAAATAAGCAAAAAAAGCGAAAATTTCGCTTTTGTGGTTGATTTTGCGCTAAAAAAAATTAATAAATTTTATCTTTCATGTTTTTTTTTTCTAAAATGATTGCACAGAATTGCCGAAAAAATTCGAGACCAATTTCCGAATGTTGACCGACTACCGTATATGCTCTAATTATAGCCCAGTCTCTATTAATACCGCAGTCTCCAATTATCCCCCCCCCTTTCTGAGGAGTTTAAAAAATAATCACCCAGTCTCCAATACGGTAATTGCCAAAACGAAAGCCGTCTTTGTCAAAGCGCCTTACCGAGTCAAAAAATTTGGAAATATATCTCATATGCAATTTCAACCAATAAATTTGAAGAAATTTTACACTCAATTTTGAAAAATTTATGTCCATATTTTGACGTTTTTGCCATTTATGTCCATATTTTGAGATTTTCGCAATTTTATGTCCATATTTTGCGATTTTTGGTCCATATTTTATGGCCATATTTCGCGATTTTATATCCATATTTTTACCAGCCCTATTTATTACACTTCTCTTAGCCATAAAATCTAATTTAAAAATGAAATTTTTATTAGAAAATTTATAACTTTTGAGTTTGACTATAGACAAAATTAATTTCACTATAGAAAGATGCAGAATTCTTTTCTCTATCGATATGCAAAATTTGGTGTGGATTTAACAAACAGAAAAAAAGTTAAACAGGATGAAGTAAATGTTGTTTTTTACATAATTAAAATGAAGAGATAGTACGCCAAAGAGAGAGAAATTACAAAGAAAAAGAGAAACGACGAGATAGTACTAGGCTTTTCTCTGCACAGTGGGGCGTACCCATAGTGACAAAGCAATGCGATCAGATTTCACTATCTATTTTCTTCTGCTGATGCCTTTACTGGAAAATGCGTCAGAGAAACAAAATTTTTGGGAAATTCATTCATTGATTAATTTTTTTAAAAATTTGGGATTACTTTAAAAAAAGAATTGTGTTTAGAAAGTTTAAACATTTTTTTGAAAATTACTAAAAATTCGTAAAAAAATACAGTATGGTTTTGGTGGTCGTCAATTGATACCGTAATTTTGACAAAAAAAACTCTGTATCATTACGCATTTCCCACTGACGCATTTTCCGAGTCAGTCAGTGGCTTTTGTCCATGTGTCATTCGGACGGCACCATTTGCCATACGGATATGGTGAAAGGATGACATAGAGACAAAAGAAAGAGACAGGAAGAGAAAAAGAGACAAAGAGGAGAGAAACGAGACTTTGATGAAAAACGAATTTATTAATTGAACTCTATCAAAATTTATTTTAAAGCGCTCGTATCATATAATTAGGTCTCTGTTTTTAGGGTTTTTTAAATTCTTTTTTTTTTGGCAATTTTTATTATCAAAATGCAATAAAAGAGCAGTACCTGGAATTGCTGAACAACAACAACAATAACAACGGCAATAACAATACATTTGCGCCCCTACATTTGCGCCCCTACATTTGCGCCCCTACATTTGCGCCCCTACATTTGCGCCCCGCACATTTGCGCCCCACGGTATAAAACCCTACATTTGCGCCCCTACATTTGCGCCCCGCACATTTGCGCCCCGCACATTTGCGCCCCAATTGTGAATAAAAAATATATTCATAAAATTGCCTTTCCCAAGGGCTAACGGGAGTGATTATATTATTAAAAAATCATCATGCACATCCGAATAGCTCTTGTTTTCCTTCTCCTTTGACTGCGTACAGCATCAGTAGGCCAAGATCGGCCCTTGAATTTTTCACTTTTCGTCTCGCCATTGTCTTTGCTTTAGTAGAGGAGTAAAATTTACATTTTAATTTATTAAAAAACATTTTTGTTTATTAAAACATACTGTTTATGCATATTTCCTCTGTCTTATGGCCAAAATGTTGTGATATTTTTCCAAAAATATAATCCGGGGTATAATCTTTGGCCGAGACAGTGAATTCATAATCGTCCAAAACAAATGTTAACGGGAAGAAGTCTTTGAGCAATTCCTCATAGTGATCAGAGGCTTAACATGAGTTATTAGAGTCACAACCGCCTTTTCAATTATCATAAACTTACATCTCACGAGCTCAATAGCAAGGTAGATATCGGTTCCAAGTGCTGCCAAAGCTACGGCTGTAGAAGCCGTTAAAGCTGCATTTGCGGCAATAAATGCTTTCACGGCCACAAGTGATGCTGCCAATTGTGCTAACCCAGCTATTGCCCGTTCATTGCGAACAGCTCGTTGTTTGCGAATTGGGTTTTCATATGAAGAGAAAAATAACAGAGAAAATAGAAATAAAGTTTTCATTTAGAGTTCAATAATATTTTCACGTTTCATAAAAGAAATAGTTATAAAGTGCGGGCGGACGGCAATAACAAGAGAAATGGGCGGCTGGCAATAACAAGAGAGGCGGACGGCTGGCAATAACAAGAGAGGCGGACGGCTGGCAAAAAGAGGAAAATAGCGGGAAATGAAAAGAAAAACACCGTTTTTATGTAGAATTTTTACGATTTTATTTGAATATTTTTTACCAACCCATTTATAAATATTATAGAAAGTATTTCAAAGTTTTTTTTTTAATTTTGCTTCAATTATGTCATGTTCAACCACAACAAGGCAAGTTTTGTAGTTTAAGCAAACAAAAAATCGAAATCAATTTTCAGACCGATTAGAACCCGATAAGAGGACAACGAAAAGCAAAACGATGACTGTTTTTGAAGGCTATGAAATGCGTACTGATAGAATAATAGCAGCAGGCCAAACCCAGGCTATTTTTCAGTATTTGTATATATTAAATATTTTATCTTAAATAGGTATGGAGATGTGTCAAGAAATCATGCCCAGGCAGGGCCCATTCACCTATCGACAGCACAAACTTAATTGGAAGAACAAATCATAACCATTTGCCGGACCCTGAGTCTAACGTGGTGAAATCTGTTGTTAAAATTGGAATATTTCCTATTTAATTTTATTAAATTATAGAAAAGGCAGCGTCAGGAACAGCTAAAAGACGCTGCTATGGATCAACCTGAAGCTGCCCCGCGCAATTTAATTGGATCGTCAAGAGAAGGACTCTCTGATGATCAACTTGTTCGATTGCCAACTTATGGCGCAAGTAGAATAAAAATACAAAGGCAACGTCAAATACCGGGTCGAGATGCTGTAAATGCGGCAAATCCTTTGGAAATAGAGATAGAAGTGAGCCATTAAAAACCAAAAATCGTGCCAAAAATTAAACAATGGTTTTCCTTGAACGTAGTGTTGCGCACGACCGGTTATTAACCGGTACCCCCGGTTTTCGGTTAGGCCCGTTTTCCCACCCCCGGTTTTCGGTTTCGGTTCGGTTAACCGACCGCGCGCAACCCTACTTGGACGCTTACTCATATCCTCGCTGTCTCTGACATTTTCCAACTCATTTTTCAAGGGTGCCTTCGCGACGGATAAAAGAGGGAACCAATTTTTGATTTGGGACTCACGTGAGCACGATATTGAGGAGCCAATTTTTTTTATCTTTGCAAGTGACAAAGGCATTGAATGGCTACGGACATACCAAAATTGGGCGGGCGACGGCACTTTCAAAAGTGATATATGACAGGGGTGTGACCATTTTCTAAAGTTTTGTAGCTCGGCCATCGAATTTCATGCAATTATATACCCTAAACATTATTGCACAACACTCAAGCATACCATGCGCATATATAATAATGGCAAACCGGATGCAACAAACATATCGTCGAGCCTTCTCTGTTATACAGCAGCGTGTTGAAGGTGTAATACCAAGCAGTTTTATGCTGGATTTTGAACCTGGTTATATTGATATTTAATCGATTTTATTTTAAATATTTGCTCATTTAGCTGCGAGATCGGCATTTCTTGATGTTTGGCCGAACACAATGATCAGACATTGTCTGTTTCACTTGGCCCAATCAGTCAACAGAAGAGTGCAGAGGGAAGGACTAGCACCACAATTCTTAGTAGATATCGATTTTAGAAAGTCTGTCAGATCATTGTCAGCGATTTCGTTTCTACCTTTAATTTATGTGGAAGAAGGTTATCAAATTCTCAGAAATCATGCGCCTATACAAGCGCATCCAATTTTTGATTACTTTGCATCGTAGGTTATGGTCATGTTTTTAAATAATTCTGATGTTTTTTATAGTACATATCTCTTCCGTGTTGATGGAAATGGAAATCGACGAACCTGCTTTATTTGTGCCAGAAACGTGGAATATGCATGATTCGGTCCTTGGTGATTTAGGGCGCACAAATAATGGCCTGGAAGGCTTTCATGCCAGTTTCAACAAGCGATTTTCGGCTCCTAATCCACCTTTGGCAACGTATTTAAACATTAAATTACCAAAACAGAAAACAATTAAAGGTTTATTAGTCGAATCAAAGATGAAGATGAGTACCAACGAAACCGGATGAGACCCCATGAACTTGATCAAACTAGACCTGTATCTGAAGTACCTCGTTCGAAAAAATATCTTGAAAACGACCGTGCTATTCGAGACTTGGTTGTCCGTTTTGATGAGCAAGATCCAAATGATCGCAATGAACAGCATTGGCTACGACATCTCCACGCAATTTCATTTCGTCTGACAACGAAAGGAATTGATAATTGGATTGAATAAACAAACAATCATATTAATCTCCCGTTAGCCCTTGGGAAAGGCAATTTTATAAATATTTTTTTTTGTTCATAATTGGGAATATTGATTTTAAAATGAAATTAACATTATTTAATATAAATGCGCAAATGTAGGGGCGCAAATGTAGGGGCGCAAATGTGCGGGGCGCAAATGTAGGGGCGCAAATGTGCGGGGCGCAAATGTAGGGGCGCAAATGTTCAGTCACCATAAAGATAAAATGAAAAATCATTTTAAGCTGAAGAGATGGCCTTTTTTAACAGTTTTTTTTGTTGTAAAATATTAATTGATTTTTTTTAATTAAATTTCAAAAAAATCTTTGATGAAATTCAAATTTGGCTTTTTTAAATATTTATTTCCTTTGAAAATTAATCGGACAAAGAGTTTATGCGGTACAATCAATGATCACCTGATTTTTCGGCCATATTTTTTTTGTTATTTGTTTAATCCATATATTCTTGGTATCAAACGAAAGCTTAAAGTGTATGGAATTAACAAGAAAAGGACAATCTGTAGACTTAACGCTTTCAATTTGAACCAAGAATGTAAGTTTTGTCCAAATAAGAAAAAAGCGGAACCGCTCAGTTGGGCGCGCACGGTTGGGCGCTCACGGTTGGGCGCCAGCATGTTTTTCCACGATAGCTTTTTTCTTTGGCACCCAAATCCAAAAATCTTGGTATCATTCGAAAGCTCTTAACATGCTCTATTAGCCTTACCAAAAGCAAAAGGATTTTCAAGCCTGGAAAAATTTTATTAAGAAAAAACTTCAAAAATTTCGACTTTTTGCAATTTTCATAATATAACTCTTTTGGTAATTGTCTAATGGCTAAGCAATAGCTTAGAAAAAGCTTCAAAACAGATTAAGCTTTCGAATGATACCAAGTTTATTTGATTTGGATGACAAAGAAAAAAGTTATAGAAAGTTATAGTGGAAAAACATGCTGGCGCCCAACCGTGCGCGCCCAACTGAGGTAGACCGGAAAAAAGTTATAAAAATTTATTTTTTTATGCATTTAAATTTTAAAATTTGGATTTGACACAGTTTAATTTCTGTAATCTTTTTTTGGTGTTAATGATGTCGTCAAATGAAGAAGAAGAATCCGGCGGTTCAAATGATGACCAATTTTCGTAAGTATAAATTTATTGAATTTTTATAAAGAAATGCCTAAATTACATGTCCAAAAGTGTGGTGGCCTATGTCGGAAAGGGCCAAATGGGCGATGGCCCAGTTTTTTGGTTAAGTGTCCTTTCTCATTTGTTCGAATCCAACCAAATTTTTATTATTTATATTCTTAACAAGTAACTTGTGCTCTCTATTAGCCTGTAAAATTTCAAAAAATTACGTTGAGTTTCAAAAAAAAACAATAAATTTTTGCCAAAAATATTCGGAAAATCAGTTTTTTTTTAAATTTTATCTTAACTTTTATTTTTATGACACAATCCGGGACTATGTAAAATGTATAAAGGCTTACATTTTGTTACAAAATTTTAAAACAAATTTTTTATTTTTTTTGAAAATATTAGCTCTCCGATCAGTCCGGTCAGCCCCATTCAACCGATGAGCACCGATTGGAGCAACGCAATTGACGCGCAGGAAATGGGCGCCGGAGGTGTTGGAGGAGGGATCAGCAGCGGAAGCCTGCATGAGAGCCTGCACGAACTTTCGCGTTGGAAAATTTTTGGAAAAAAAATTGATGCTTCCTTGCATACCTTATGAAAACTCGCGTTTTTAGGGCAAGCGCTCAATAAAAAATTCTCAAATTTTCTCTCTTCAATGCTTCATAATTTGGCTCAGTGTAATCATCTATTGAACATTCATAGACATTTGGATAACTCTAACCCTATGGTAGCTTCATTTACAAAAAAAAAAAAATTAATTTTTTGTCGAAAAACGGCTTTGGTTTTAAAATTTTAAACTTTTCCTTTGGGCTATCGAATGAACAGAAGAGCATTTGATTGGTTGTTTCTTGGCCAAGTTATGGAGCATTGAGGAATTCAAAAATTTAGAGTTTAACATTTTGAAAAAAAGCCGGATTTACTAGACAAAAAATCCAGGCCCAGGAAAAATCCATGTTCCCTGAAAAAGGGCCTAGACCTTGGCCAGGAAAACTACAGGCCTGAGTACAGGTTCAAATCAAACTCAAAAAATTTCCTTTTGATTTAAAATTAAAAAAAACTTTTCAGCAATTTGGGCCGACAGCGATTTGATTGGTGACACACTTTCGGCCGTGCCGGTAACTAAAATTTTTTTAAACACACAAAAAAATGCAATAAATTTTCAAAGGACTCGCCCAGCGATGAAGACCCATATGCCAGCACAATTTATCGCCCAGTTTCCATGGTGTGATTTATTTATTTTTTGCTGGCTTTCAAATTTAAAATTTGGGTTTGTCCAACTAACTACCCACGACGGCACTTTTTTTTGTATTGGTGCCGCGATTCGTTTAAAAATAATTTTTTTTCTGCATATTTTAAAATTAATGCCTTGGTTTTTTTTTCAAAATTTTGGGGAAAAAATCGGGGCGCTTAAACTGCACACATTTGGGTGCACCTAAGTTAAAAGGTGCCCGCTTTCCCGACATTTTATGCCTTTCCCATCCTGATAACCTCAAAAACTGAATAAGCAAATCAGTATTTACAAACTTATTGTTGGTGATTTAAAAAAAATTATAAATTCGGGTCCTGTTTTATTACTAAAAAACAGGGATTGATGAGCTACTTCTAAAATTGTTTCCTGAATTTTGAGTGAGACTGGATGGGAATTTGTCAGCAATTTGTAACTTGAATTTTTCAAATTACTATACAAAATTCCTAAAAAAAAAAATTTCCAGGCCACGCCTGTCGCTGCACTGCCGGTGAATATTTTTATTTATTTTTTTATTAAAAAAAATTAAAGTACAGTTTAGAAATTTGCTTCTTTCTCTCTGCCCTCCAATGACCCCTTTGTGCCCGTTAAATAAATTTTAATTAGAATTGAGCGGGACCGGGAATTTTTGGCTGGGAAAACCGGGACTAGTCTCGGTCCCGATCAAATCCGGGACTTCGGTACTCAGTTGTCCGTGTTCAGGTCCCGGTCCCGCGCAACTCTAATTTTAATTCACCTTTTTTGGTAACATTTTCATTTCTTGGCAACAAAAAAATATACAAAAAAAGGCATTTTTCTTGGCAAAGTTTCGATTTACTCTTTTTTTTTGACAGAATCCCAATCCGCCGTCCTGCTCATTTGGTGGACCGATGGAAAGCATTGAGGCGAAAGGGCCGTTGGAATTGCCCACCAAAACGCGGCTTAAGGTTTTTTGGGGGAAAATTTTTCTAAAAAATTATATTTCCAAAAATTGGTCCTTGAAAAACAAAAATTTCATAAAAGGGATTTTACCTATTTCTTTAATAAACTGTCTGGTTTTTAATCATTTCATGTGAAATTTAAGTGCATTTTTTGAACACTAATGAAAAAAATTCAGTTTTTTTTCATATAAAATGCGAATTCGAATTTGTTTTGTTGGTATTAATTTAATCATTTTGAGTATTATTTTTCCTATAAATATAGCTCCCTGAAAGGCGTACTTAATGAAATTAATTTTCTTGAACTATCGAACCCAATTTTTAAAAATATCTCCGTTTTTCCAGGTCTCCAAAAAAAAAAAAAAAATTTTTTTTCAGGTTCGTATCAAACGGTTGGACATTGTCGGCTCGTGGCGTTGGGTGGACGGCAAAGAGGACGCATGCGGCATTTGCCGTACTCCGTTCGAGACCTGTTGCATGGACTGCAAATTCCCGGGCGACGAATGTCCATTGGTATAATATATATTTATATTGGCGGAATGGTTTTGGATTTGACCGGATTTCTTGGATTGATTGAGCCCATCGTAACAGGCCTAAACTAGGGGCAATTTTTTTTCAAGAATTTCTTAAGAAAAAATTTCCCATATTTTTTTTGAAAAAATATTTAAATTTGAAATTAAAAAAAACCTTTGAAAAATCTTGACTTTATTGCAGTTTACAAGACCATAAAATAATTTGACAAATTTAATGGACTATAACTTTTTTTAGAAACATCCAAATTAACCATGCTTGGTATCATTTGAATAAGAGTCCTTTATTTGCCTGCGAAATTTCAAAGAATTTCGTTATGTTTGCGGTCGCCTGCGCAGCGCGCTGGCCGCAACCACAGACAACACGATGGTGCGCCGTGTTGCGTCGTTCAATTTTCACCGCCGCTACGGGCCGGCTCGCTGCAACACAACCAGCTTCAGCACCAGCTGCAGCAGCAACATTTTTTGTCCGCACTGGACAAGCACTGCAGCAGCAACAGTGCGGCGGGCGCGTTGCGGTTGGACAAGCGCAACTCGGTTGCAACGGCGGCGGCGCACTGACAAGCTGCAGCGACGCATGGCACTGTGAGTAGTGTTTTTTGGCATTGTGAGGCAATGATCATTCTGTACAGAAACAAAGATAAATGTTCGAATTCGGGTCCGGGACTCTAAATTGGTCAAAATTAATGTCTGATTCGTGATCAGCGACCCTGGAAACCCCCCGTAAACATGTTTCCACGACTTTTTAGAACCAAAAATTTTTTTTCAAAAAGGGGGGGCACCATCGATAGTATTACCAAAATTGGACACAAAATTGAATTTTTCATGCACAATGATAGATAGCCTAATTAGCATTAGAATTAAGAAAATGCGGTCTTTTGGTTCATTATGCTCAATAATTTGTTGTTTGAAAATTTTATTATTTTTTCAAAAATTTTTTGAAGATCAAATGATCGGATACAATCACTTCACTTTCAATCGCTTATTTAAAGTTGTTTATACAATCAAGAATTGAAAAACTTAATTTTGAACCCGATTTTGGACAAAGGCGCAAATGTCGGAACACGCGATAAGAAAGTGATTGTGCCAAGATCGTCAGCAAATTTTTGAAAAAAAAAAAAAATTTAAACAACCAAATTATTGTTCCTATTCCCCGGTCCCTATGAGTGTCCCGACATTTGCGGTCTGACTTTTGCGGCCGCGACATTTGCGGCCCCAGCCAAAAAACTACATTTGCGTCTCGGACATTTGCGGCCCATTTCTTAAGGGCTATTTTCGGACATTTGCGGCCCGACATTTGCGGTCACAGCCAAAATATGGATAATTACCGGAAACTCTTTTTTTTCTCTTCAAATTTACGCCGAGCTTTCAATCTAGTAATTCTTTCAAAAACTGGGTTTGTTCAAAACCCATCAGAGCTGGAAAGTTGCTAATCAGTGTACCAACTCTTACAGAGGCCAAGAGAATATATATCAGATTTCCTAGCACTTCGTAGCGCAAAAAACCTTTTTGATCGATCTGATACTTTCCACGTTTTTCTTTTGTATTTTTCAGTTCGCTTCTTGATCCAATTCAAATGGGCGGGATTTGTTTGGCTGATATTCTTTTCCTCCTTTACTGGGGTAGTGGTTAGGAACTTTTCTACTAATTTGATTCGGCTTATCAGAAAGAGCATAAAAATTTGCTTAAATTCGATGGATAGTGAGGTTTATATTTTGCTTGGGATCGAAAAAGTTGGGCCGCTAATGTCTTTTATGGCTGGTAGCCGCAATTGTCGGACCGCAAATGTCAGGGCACCGTCTCTATGATAGAACACAACCTATGTCAAACACAAGGACAATTCTTGGAAATTGAGGACTCAAAAATTTAAAAAAAAAATGTTTTTTTAATTTTTTTTTTTTTGCCAGGTGTTGGGCCAGTGCAAACATCCGTTCCACATGCATTGCATTGTGAAGTGGACGAACACGCAAAGCGGGCAGAAGCCCGCCTGTCCGCTGTGTCGTCAGGAGTGGAAATTTGCGACCAGCTGATTTTTTGCGGCGAAGGCGAAGAAGACTAATAATGACTTAATGTTTTTGTTAGGGTTGGCAATTATTACATTTATAAATTCTTAAATGACAACAACAACAATAAGAACGGCAATAACAATAATGAGAATGATGGGGGAGAGCACATGCAACAGCCTAAGGGACTGTTAAGGTACGGAATATAATTAATAATTAATTAGTGCTACGGTATAAAAATAAAACGGGAAAAATGTAAATAATATGTATGTGTATGTTTTTTAATTATTTTTTTTAATCGGAATTTAAAATTTCTTCTGGAAAATGTTAAAATTATTGTTTGATTTAGTGCATTTTTTCATAATATAAATATAATTTAAAAAAGCCATTCGTTTAAATTTTGGAAATCAAATTTATGCGCATTTATTTTTGAATTTTAACACGCAACCGGGTTCTGATATAAGCAGACAAAAAAAGAAGCATTTAAAATCATTTTCCAAGAATTTTAGCATCAAAAAATTATTTTTGTAAAAAATCGAATTAAAAAAAAATCGCTAAAATATGTGACAAAAATCTCAAAAATCAGCCAAAATTCCAACATATTATGTGCTCAAAACTCACGGAACAAATGCTTTATTTTTGGGCTTTTCATGCGATAATATATTCGCAAAAAAATCTGTAAAGGCATAAAAATCCTTCCCTTATAATTAGATTAATTAAATATTGTATTTAAGAGAATTAAAAAATCAAACCAAATATTAAATTTATAGTAAATGCCAGAGTATTTAGCTAATTAAAAGTATCTCAAAGAATGCATTTTGGTGATTTTGTGTACACATACAAAATTTTGAATTTTAAATATATATTTGATATTTCCATTTGTCTATTATTTTTTAAATTGCTGAACCAAATCATTTCTTCGCCTTTTTGAGCTGTTCCGTTAGCTCGGGCACAGCTTTGAACAAATCCGCAACGAGCCCAAAGTCGGCAACCTTTAAAAGAAAAAATAAATAAAATTACCGAAGAGTCAAAAATATACGAGAAAATTAAAACGGAAATGAATAAAATTAAAAAAAAAATTCTTAAAAATCTTTTAGAAAGGGGAAAAATTCGCAAAACTCATTGAAAACAAAAAAGACGGTCTAGCTTAATCCGAAAGTTTTTGTTTATGGAAATTCGAGGGAATAAAAAAATGAATTTTTTTTCTGGAAATTCAGCAAATTCTGTTTGGGGGGCTGAAGTCAAAAATTCGGTTTTTAGGGGTGTATTTTTCGTTTTTTGAAATCCCGAATTATGGGTGGTGTATATTTTACAAAATTATTTGCCGTTTTTCGGTAAAAAATTACTATTCTTTGCCATTTTGGTCTCCAGCCCTTGGCGGGGAGGTATTTTGTAAATGAAAATTTCTGACCCCCTCCTTTGTTGGGAGCAGCTCGTTTCCCCCCGAGAAATTAAAAAATTTTTAGTAATTCACCATAAAAATTTCTCAAAAAATTTTTTCTTAGAATTTTCTTATGAAAAAATTTTCTACTAGTAAGATTTTTTTCTGAAAAATTTCCAAGTTAGCAAATTTAAAAAAAAAATTTTTTTTTTTGGGGGGTGAGGGGGGGGAGGGGGAAATGAACTACACCTCCTTTGTTCGGCTGTGCCAACCTGGAAAATGGGCGCGTCCTTGTCCTTGTTGATGGCCACAATCACTTTGCTGTCCTTCATGCCGGCCAAGTGTTGGATGGCACCGCTGATGCCCACCGCGATGTACAATTGCTGATGAGGAAAAAATTGTTGTTTGATGGTTTTGAAAATGAATTTAAAATTGCTCTTGATTCGGGTCCGCCCCTATGAGAACTAATTCGTTCATTTTGCAAAAATTTGAATCTCAATAAATCTGTTTAAAGAAAAATAAGGATTTTTATTCTAATTTTTTTTTTGAAAAAAATTTTGTCGCCATTTGATTTTTCACTTTTTTCTTTACAGTTTTTTTTGAAAGAACCTTTTTTAATTAGGCATTCTTTATTATATAAAATATAATCCATTTTGAACATCCATAAAAAACGGACAAAATTGCCCACAATTTTCAATTCATATTTAAAATTTGAATTATATGCCCATAACTTGAATTTTGGAAAAAATATTAAGAACGAATGTTTTTAGTCCTCTTATTTTTGTTTGAACTTTTCAATGTTTTTTTTTGCATTAAAACCCCCAATATTCTATGACAATAATTAGTAGTAATTGTTGCCGTTTTTTCAATGCTTTTTGCTCTCACCGGTGCAACAATTTTGCCGGTTTGGCCCACTTGCATGTCGTTGGGCACATAGCCCGCATCAACCGCCGCCCGGGAGGCGCCCACCGCGGCGCCCATCACATCGGCAAGTGCATAGCTGGAAGAGGGGAGGGATGAAAATTTAGATTTAAAAAATTTGGAAATTTTTCACCGCTGCCACACACACACCCCCCCCCTTTTTTGTTGTAAAACAGACCAAAAATTGGCTAAATTGCCATTTTTGGGACAAAATAAGTAAACAAATCCACCAAAAATTGGCTAAATGAACGAATTCTACCATCCCACACGAAAAGAAATTTCAAAAATTGAAAAACAAAAATTCAATTGGCATAAAAAATTTGTCAGCGGATTAAACAGGAATAGGTTTTTTTTAATTTAAAATTTCACAAAAATGCGTAAAATTTTTTTGTGTCTTTTTGAAATTAGTATCTGAAAACTGCAACTAATTCATAAAAATTAAATCAAAAAAAAAATTGTGTAAAAATATTAATGCGCCGCACAGCAATGAGAAGTTTTCGCCCGATTTGAGCCCTCGGCCACCGCTGATCACAATCTTGGCACCGCCCAACTCAGGCCGCTCCGACTTGGACAGTTCCTGGCCCAGGAAGGCGCTCAGTTCGACTACGTCGGGGGACGGCGGGGAAAAGTCGGGGGCTGGAAAATGAAATATTTATTCGATAAATTGAATTAAAAAGTGGGGGGAAAGACCGAAGTATAAAAAGAAAGAAAATTTTACAAATTGAATTTATGATGGAGCCAAAAAAAAGACGCGGGCGGGCCAAAAATTTTTAAAACTGAAAACTTTTTTTTTATTGTATATTTTTTCCTAAGTTTCTAGGTGTTAAAAGCGTGTCCCGACATTTGCGGCTCAACCAAAATTAGACTTAAAATAACCGACCTATCTATATAAAAACTTTTTTTGGCTAATTTTCATGTTATTTGCATTTTTTTGGCGTTTTGTCTCTTAAATCCCTTCCCTGCAACACCCATAAATGGCTTTGCCTCCATGGCATTGTTAGTCCTATGAAGGTTTTCAATTGTGGCGTCATGCATATTCCAATTATAATGCGAAAATAATGGTGGTTTTATGTAAAATTTACTAAATTTATGCCTAAATAAGTCTAATTTTGGTTGAGCCGCAAATGTCGGAAAATGGCCCTTAAGAAATGGGCCGCAAATGTCGTGGCTCCGTTAAAAGTTATTAAAAAACAATGGCTTTTTTAATCGAAAAAAAAAATTTCAAAAATGAAATATTTAATTTGTTTTGGTTTTCTATTTAATTTTATTCCCAACCAGGAACTTCTTACAATAATAAAAATAGGCGGATTCATACCGTCAAATTTTAAAATGTAAAAGTAAATTGTTTTTACCCTTTTCAACCGTCGCGTTGCCTCCGTCCGCGGGCGCCGCCTCAAATGCCGTGGAACGGACAGTGATGAATTTGACGGGCGCACTGCTTTTCACCTATTAAAATTGTTTCTCAAAATAATTCAAAAGCAGCAGCCAATCGAACAAATAGTCCGTCCAAACACACCCATTTTTGGAGACAAATTTTGTAAGCGGCAATTTTATGAAAATTCAAAAAATTCATGTTTTGCGGTAAAAAAAAAATTTTTTGTTTCTTGGTTAAATTGAAAAAAATTTGCGTTTATTCAAAATTTGTCAATCAAAATGTGACACCTTGGCAATTGCGTTGCCTGCGTAGGTGGGCCGCAAAAATGTGTCATCGCCAAGCACGGCACTGATCTGAAAAAGTTTTATCCGTAAATGGTTGCACATTAAAAAAAATTTCTCATTGTTAAGGCATAGGGGAGGGAAATTCAAAAAAAAATGTTATAGAAATGCGAAAACTGGGTGGAAAACAAAAAATTTTGCACCGGAGGATGGCCATTAAACAACCCAGAATACAAGGGTTCGGTACCAAATAGGGATTCCGCCCGACCCGAACCCAACGTACAACGTTTTTCAGAGCCAAACTTTGTTAGGCCTACCCGAAACATGGAGTTTTCGACCCGTGAAAATCCCCCTTTTTTTTTGGAGCAACGAAGATTTCGAACCAAGATGCTGGGCCTGGTGACAATGACACCCGAATTCCGGGCTCTTTTCCGACCCCCAAATTTTAAATGATTTTTTTTTGCGCGCGCACATTCTACGCGATTCGAACCTCGGACACGGGTGAGACGTCGCATAGCGCGGCCGCTCGCGGGACCACCGAGCGGGCGAACGCGCTGGCACCCGCCAGCACATGCGTTGCGCCAAGTGCGCGCTGCACCGCGACGAGCACCGGCGCCACACGCTCCGGCAGTTGGGCCTCAAGCGCCGCGTCCTGGGCAAACAGCACACACTGAAAATGTGGAAGGCAAAAATTAGGGGAAAAATATGAGACGAGAGAAAAATTTATAAACCGCAAATTTCGTAAAAACTTTATTGCACTTTTATGAGTCCAATCAACCCTCAACCCTGATTGAGTTTCTTGAACCATAACTTTTTTTTTAATATTTGAACTAAACATTCATTAAAAATACCCGGCAATGGTGTGGAATTGCGGTCCCGACAGAAAAAAAAACATTTTTTACCCTAAAAAATGCTTTTTGAAATTCTACTATTTTTTCCGTCGGGACCACAATTCCACACCATTGCCAAATACCCAAAAAAAAATTTTTTTTTTCACGCCAAAATAATTGAAATTTCAAAAGACAAAAAATGGGGCAGAATGATGACCATTCATTAAACACTGTTTTAAATATACCTTGGGCTTTTTAGTGCATTTTTTAGGTCGTCAAGAACTGGTTTGCAGATTTTTCAAGAATTTGAAGCATTTTTATATAGCTGTGTGCGATTAAATTTTTAAAAGTGGGGTACCATCCGTACTATTACCGTAAAAAGTAACAGGGGAAGTTTTTTAAGAATTTCAGACCCCCCCCCCACTCAACACACACAAACCTTTACGTCAGGGATTTTGGCTGCCCCATTGGCCACTGCCTCGGCATTTTTTCCGGCCACAAGCAGTGAAATTTGGTGGCCCAATTTTTTGGCGGCCGTCACCGCATTCAGCGTGATCTGGCTCAACTTTTGTTCATTGTGCTCCGCCAACACCAAAGTGCTCGCCAAACAATGGGCCTGAAAATAAAAAAATGGGAAATTTTAGAGGGACGGAAAAAAAAATATTTTTTCGCTATTTTAAAAAGGAATAAAAAAAATTCGAGAAAATTGGCTTTTAGTGTTTTTCGCCAAAAAATGAATATTTGGGGTTTTTTGACTTAAAATTACAAGAAGTGGGAAATTTTGCAAATTTTAATAAAATTTATTATAAAAAACATTTTTCCCTAAAAATCGTTTTTTTTCTCACTCACATTCAATCGACGAAAAATTGGTGCATTTATTAAAATTCGGTTGCCAGCAGCCGAACCTGTCGAACAAAATGCCGCGAGCATTATGGTGGAAGGCAAGAAAATTTACAATCAGCTTAAATATTATTCAAAATTTTTAAATATTTTTAGAGATCGGACCGGGCCGGGCCCGGTTTTTCCCGGGCCCGGAAACCGGAGATTTTTGGAAAAATCCGGTTTGACCGGTTTTTGAGAGACCGGGCCCGGAAACCGGTCGTTTTTTAAAATGCAACCCGGCCCGGAAACCGGCCTTTTGGACCGGTTTTATAATCAAGCCAAAAATATTTCTTTTTGTTCATCTTTGAAAATGTCTTTTTGGCATAATGTTTTTGATTTTTTTTTGTCAATTTTCCAGTTGAATTTTTTAATTCATTTAGCGAAATGATAATTTAGGTCTTTTTTGGTTAAGATTTATGAAATAAGTGTTATATGTAGGGCTTCCTTTTTTAGGCAAATGCCTAAAATTTTGCACAATTGATACGCAAAGATAAGCACGAAAAACGCGTTTCACACCCCTAAGAAATGACCCAAAAAAATTTCAGAAAATACACCCTTAAGAATTGAAAAAATTTTCAAAAAAATGATCCCAAAATTTAATATATTTTTTTCTTAATAAAAAATTTTTGGTTTAAAATTTTGTCCTTATTTAATAATTTCATTTGCAATTGAAATATTTAAGTTTTTACTTGTTTTAATACCAAAAAAGCGTTAATAAAAAAATTTTTTTGCCTATTTTTGTGCCTATGTCTGAAACTACAGCAATTGTCTCGAGTGTCAATCAAATGAAAAGCACAACACTTTTGCATTTGACATCAATTTTGACAAATTTTATTTTACGCAAACTCGAACAGAGAGTCAAAAATTCAAAATATTCTTCTTTTTTTGTCAAATTTAGATTAGAGATTCGAGTTGGGGTTAAATAGATATCATATCAGTGATTAAAAGAACGGTTAAAAGCGTCGCCGGGACACAACGTCACCGCAAAAATTCAAGAAAAACAAATTTAAAAATTTTCAATTGCATAGCCTAATTCGAAAAAAGTTTAATGAAGAAAATTCAGAAAACTTTCTGGAAATTCAGTAATTTTATCTTCAACAAGACCTAGGTTTTCAAAAAATAAAACTAAAATTTTTTAAATTTTTCTTGAAATTTGAAAAATTTGAGGCTCTATTCCAGTTTACGCGTCCAATCAATGTTTACGCGTCCAATCATTTTTTTACGCGTCCAATCAACAAATTTATTTTTTTTAATAAAATGCAAGTAACAAATGATTAAAATTCATTTATTAAATTCAATTCAACATTTTCTAGATATGGTTTGCCAGTATGGATTTTAATTTCTTACTTGTATGCAAAAAATTTTTCGCTTAGATAATAATTTATTCTTTTTTATTAATAAGCGATTTTCCTCAAAATATTAAATCAAAATAAAGGTTCATTGTAGAGTAGAGCGGGACCGGGAATTTTGGGAAAAACCGGGACCGGGACTTGCCGGGACCTGAGAAGTCGGGACCGGGACCTCGATTTTTGTTCGGGACCGGGGAACCGGGAATTTTTAAAATTCAAAAAAATTCAAAAAATTAAAAAAAAATTCAAATTTTAATTTATTTCAAGTGAAAATATTAAATAACCAAAAAAATATTCAAATTGGCAATCCTTATCTAAATTACTTCTCGTTTTCAAATCCATCCATTAGCCCGTCACAAAACTCGTTTTCAAATCAAACATTCGTCATTCACAAACAGTGTGCACCGCAATTGAAGATGCTTCGACGTAGCATTGTCGAGGTATGCTCCCTCACAACGGACATTGGCGAACCTCTCAGCAACATCATCGGATTGCCATCTCCATCTGCCCAATTAATAGCAATACTTTTTGTTACATTTATTCAAAACAACACCCAAATAACAGCAGCGAAAACATATGTTTCCTTCAGCATTGCTCATCACCTCAAAAAATTGCTCGGTTGTTTCGGCCCCAAATTCGTCCTCGCCAATCAAAAATTCACTTTTAGGACCTTTGGCAATAACTAAAACATTTTATCTTTTTTAATTTTCCCTTCTGATACAGTATACCCGGAAAATGAACTGTGGACTTTTTATTGCTTTTTATCAAATCGATCGCTGTTTCTGCAGCTGCGCCTCCGGCGAAACCACCAGCCACATTCGCACCGATATTTGTAGCACTTTTTGCAATTAATCCCTTTGTTGTTTGGCGCGTTACTTGTTGTCCCAGCAAAGTGTATGTACGGGATGAAGCAAAACGAGAAAGGAACGCACGTATAAGAGACCATAAAGTGCCATTTGAACCGAAGCAAACAGTGATCAGTGAACAAATAATGACTAGTTGAATAATTTTGGCAGATACATTTTGGTCAGATGGAAAAAAGTTAATTAAGAGAGGAGTGGGGAATTTTCCGAACGAAACGGGCCAGTTGCGTCTGGCCAGTTGCGTCTGAGGCAAGTTTAGACCACCATAACTTTTTTCTTTGTTGACCAAATCCAACAATGTTGGTATCATTCGAAAGCGCTTAACAAGCTCTATCGGCTATCCAAAAATCACAAAGACGTACCGACATATAAAAAAGTTATAAATTAAAATATGCAAAAATTCTGACTTTTTGGTAGTGTTCATGTTGCAGCTTTTTTATAAGTTGTTCAATCGCTTAGCAATATCTTATCAAAAGCTTGTAAACATGTAGAGCTTTCGAATGATGCCAAATTTATAAAATTTTACAAACAAAGAAAAAAGTTATGGTCTTTATGCTTGGCTCAGACGCAACTGGCCAGACGCAACTGACCCCTACCGTTTTCCGAATGGTGAATTGCTATGGAATTGCGAGAAAAACTTTGGCCGACCTATCAGATGTCCAGACTAGAAATACTTTTGTTAATTTTATCACAGGACAACGTTCCTAATTAATGACAGCTGTCGTAGTTGCTCATAGGCTGGCACGAATTGGAAAAAGGCAGTCATTGTTTCAATTAAAATTACTAAAGTCGAATATGTGGAGAACAACTTTTATGATTTTTCTTTTCTTCGTATTTGTTTTGTTGGCTCCCAAATCTCGATTAACAATTTTGCAACCCGAAGATGGCGCAATTCTACCGCGTGGCTCACTTGCTAATTTGCATGTCATAAGTTATGACGATTTGTCAAGAGATTTTATTGGGGCAGATGACAAAAATGGTAATTTAATTATTATTAAAAATTTAAAGTTTTTCCAAAGGGCATATGAAAACAATGAAATGGCTTGCACGATATGGCCTCATCGCCAATCACATGAATTGCCATGGGTGTAATGTTGCAGAAGCAGCCTTAGTGAAATATGCCCAAACAGCTGAAGGCTATATAGTTTTCTAAATATTTTTTAATCAATTACCAAATTTATAAAAAATATTTGATAACGCTTATTTAAGTGGCGGTGTAACCGGTGTCGGAACCGTCGCGGAGTTGAGACTTCAGATAGAATTACGGTCCGTTTTGGCTCCTTTTTTGAAAATTCTCACGATGAACAAAATCTTGCGGCTGGCTTATTACTGGGCAATGCACCCAATTTCAACTTTTGAGCCTATCTTACGAGAAACGAACACCCAATCACCTACAACCATTGTCGATTTTTATAACTTTTTTCTCGATTTGTGTCAAGCTTGGGCCCATCGTATTCAAAAGAATGATCAATTGGGTGGGTTAGGTACTGTGGTAGAGATTGATGAGACAAAATATTTTCGTGCTAAATATAACCGTTGTCGAATGCTTAACCGTAATTACGAATGGATTTTTTGTATGCTAGAGAGAAACACTAACAAAGTTCGCTTGTTCCCAGTAGCACAACGTGATGCTAACACTTTGCTTCCCTTAATTGCTGAACATGTTGCTCCTGGTACCCTAATTATTAGTGATGAGTGGGCCGCTTATGGGGGGATTAGAAATATGCAACAGCAGTTCGAACATTGTTGGGTAAACCATCGCCTTTTCTTTGTCGATACACAAGACCCAAGAGTTCATACACAAGGTATTGAGGCAACTTGGCGTGCACTTAAAAATGGTCTCCGTCATCTTCATGGTACTAACCCAGAAATGTTGCAGTCTTACCTGTTTAATGATTCTTGATTTGTTGGATAAAATTTTTAATGATCGGACGAGTAAATATTAAATGTTGAATTGAATTTAATAAATGAATTTTCAATCATTTATTACTTGCATTTTATTAAAAAAATAAATTTGTTGATTGGACGCGTAAAAAAATGATTGGACGCGTAAACTGGAATAGAGCCAAATTTTATTTTTTCGGCGATATTTTATCCCTGCAACGTTTTCGGCGGCGACATTTTATGGTGCACCGAATTTCTACATTAATTTTTTTTTTTAATTAAAAAAAATTTAATTGATAAATTTTGTGGGTTTTTTACCAAATTAACATGTGAAAATTTAAATTTTTACCAACCCGGAAACCGGTGCCGGGCCCGGCAATTTGAAAATCCGGTTTGACCGGGTTTTGAGAGACCGGGCCCGGAAACCGGTTGCTTCTGAAAAAGTCAGCCCGGCCTGGCCCGGCAGATTTGGAAAATCCGGTCTCTAAATATTTTAACAAAGTATTACAAAAAACATAAAAATTTAAAATTTTGAATTTTACGCAACACTCGAAATCAAAAACAATTATAAATCAGGGCTCCCAGATTAAATTTTCAAAAGCATCATTTTGGGTCAAAAAGCCTCATTTTTACAAAATTTATTCAAAACACACTTAAAATGTTCAAATGTTATATTTTTGATTGTCCATGATCAATTTGAGCAATTTTTTCTGGTTACTATCATTTATTTCGTCACTGTTCATTTCGTCACTGAGACATAATTTTTTAAAAATATTGGTAATTTCAATAAAATCATCGTATGAAAGTATTAATTGGTTTAAAATTCTCTAAAAATTATTCCTGGGTAAGAGTACCATCGGTGGTAGCCCCTTTTCCGAAATTTTTTTTGTTGATTTTAAAAGTCGAAAAATGATTTATGAGGTTTTCGAGGTCGCTGATCACGAATTTGACTGTTGACCTAAATGATATTGCTCTGAGATATCGATGGGGATTTTTATATAAAGCATATATAAAACAAAGATTCTCAATATTTATCAAATATTTAAAAAAATTATTTCTCAATGACGAAATGATCAGTGACGAACTGAACAGTGTCGAAACGATCAGTGATGAAATGATCGGCCATCATTTTTTTTAGAATTTGGCACGATTCAGCTACGGTGGGTTTATGTCAGGGTGGGGCGCGACCGCGACCCGCACATTGTCCTGATTTTCTTTTATTATGTCCTTGAATTGATGCACCCTAAAAATGATCACTTTCGCCACATCGTCCTGACTTTCTTTTCTATAGGATTAAATTTTCCTGAAATTTTATGAATTTTCCGATTTCAAGCCATTTTCAAAACTTTTGATTATTTCTCAAATTTACGCATGTATATAGGTAGACCACATCAACGGGAAGAAAATTTTGATTTTGATAAGGTTTCACTCCAACCAGTTTTGTTACCATACTGTATTTTTTCCATGAAAATATTTTATTTCATAATAAGTCTCCTCTTTTACGACTCTCAGCCTTTCTTTTACGACTTTACTTTTTAATTCTTTTCATTTAATTCACACTTTTACAGAAAAACATGAATTTCATCTTTTACGACCATTTTACTGTTCTTCACTGTTCACATGTCAACTTGTGGTGTTGATGGAACTCCTGGTGATCATAATTATGAACAATTTTTTAACAGAACTTTTTATTTATTCAGGTGCAATGTATTCCTCTTGGTTTGGATCCGGATATCGTAAGAGTTTTTTTACACAGCGGCCCAATTTTGGGCTCCAAGTACAATTATGCTGGATTTTTCGTCTTAGTGGTCTGTGAGTTAGTCACCAAAAGGGGGGTCCCAGGTTCAAGTCCTCCTTATGTTGTGTGTTAATTTCAATTTCTTCTTACAAAGAAGAAGGCAGAATTATTTTTGCATTAATAAAAGTTTTCGTGGCAATAAAAAATCATATTCAAAAAGCGTTGGTTACGTACAACATCGATAATTTTATGAATTTTTTTTAGCTTATAGCTTGGTGAATACTAGAGCAAATAAAACCATTTTATGCTCATTTTGAAGGGAAAATTCTAGAGAATATTGTTAGTTTTATTTGATTTGGCCTTAAATTGCGCACTTGGCTAAAAAAGAATTAAAGTATTGAAATGTTTGCCCTGGGAAAAGATTTTTTCCTATGGACCAATTTCCGCCATACTCAAGTGGCTTCGCTTACCAGCAGCCGATTTCATATAGTAATTTTAGCCGCTCGCACTCAGTTGTTAATTTTAATAACCTTAACCAACATTCTGACCATTTAGGTCGGTCGCACTCAGAAAATAACAACCAAAGTCCACGTGGCAATTTTGGTGGATCGTACTCGAATGTGCACACTCGTCAGCAGTCGGCCTCATGCTCTCACGACTGCGAATACAACCCAAACCAAAGTAAATTAAAATTAATTGTGAAATAACAATAAATGGAGTCCGGAATTTCAAATTTTCGGATCCCGCTGCAGGATTGTGATTCAAAATTTTTGCGGGACGCGAAGCATTTTATAAAAAATGCGATATTGCGGACTTGGATCCAGCAAATCCCGTGCGGATTCTCTCCTTGCCGGTCTTTATAATTAATAGGGACGCCGCTATTATAAGGATGAAATTTTATGTGAATACCATTTTTCCCACAGAAACTTATAATTTATAAAACATTAAAGGAAATAAAGGTAAATAATATAATGTAAAAAATGGATTTCGGATTTTTCTCCCTAAATACAAAAATTTTCCGCTTTAGTCGAAAATTTATGAAATTGGAATTTTAAGGCGGAATCCCGACCCCAAAAATACCAGAAGTCGGAAATTTAAACTCTAGGACATCCCAGATATTGGCAAAACCATCAGATACACAGAATCCATTCTAAAATTACTGACAGGGCTCGGATTTTTGTGTGCTAATAATCTCGAAATATGCACATAAAATAATAAAATACAATGATTATTTTTTATTTTTACTAAGAACCTTTTGGATAAAGGGCACCCTAAATTAAAACATTTCGAAACCCATCTTAATGTTGTTATTATTTCAGTTAGTGTTGAAAATCTAAAAAAATTATGCGAGAGCATCTGCAATGATATTCAGCAAAAATCGAGTTGCAAGAAATATAATGTGCAATTGAGTGACACCAAGAATGGCATCAATTCATCATTACGGTGCCGATGCCATTGGAATTCTTTGCTTCCAGTTGGGAAAAAATGTGTTTCCAAAGTCGAATGATGTGAGCAACCAACAAGCGGCAGCATGTGGAAAGTCCTCTCCCCCTTTTCGTTTTTAGGAGTCAAAAAACATACATTCATTAACTATAGGGTTTAAAGAATTTCGGAAGGAATGTCTGGGCTAGGAGATAAAGATTCCCAACTAAATTTGCCGGGGATGGATGGAAAAATTTCAAAGAAATTTTTATGTAAAATTGGGCCGTTCGTAGAACAAAAATTGGGCGGGGATGTGCTCGAACGTCTTCGACTTTGTCCGAGCAAACTGATTGTGAGACTTCATTCAAATGCAGCAACAACAGCCCGTTCCGAAGTGTGGCAATGTGAAATGCCCCTGTGGAGACGCGTGCCAGTGCGGCACTGACTGCAAATGCGGTGCGAAGGAGGCCAGCAACTGCGCGAACGAGAAGTGCGTTTGTGAGAATTGCAAGTGCGGCGCCGACTGCAAGTGTGGCCAGTAAACGACACCGAAGAATGGGCCGGAGGGTTGTGATAAGAAGAGTAAAAAACAGTTACCTTATTTAATTTGACCGTGACCGACCATAATTTTGACATGTTCATTTTCAAATTCTGATTGATACAATAAATATTATAAGAAAAAAAAGTACAAAATTACCAATTACATAAAATTACCGAATAATGTCATCGGGGAAAGTGAACAATTAACCAAAAATAATGAGAACAAAATGCCAAATTTAAAATATTTAAATCAAAAACGAATTGTCTTTATAGCACATCCCTCCCCTAACAAAAAAGGCGTCCCTGCCGTCAGAATTTTGTAGCGAACCGAGAAGGGGTGGTCCTCAACTGAGTGCTCAGTGCCGTCCCGACCCGCGATGACCTCCGAAGCCGCTACTACGATTTCCAGCCCAAGTCGCCGAACGATCGCGCTGATATGGATGGACACGCGGACGAAAACGATCTGACAAGGGGCCGTCGACAAAATCCACTTCCAATCGGCTTTTTCCCTTTCTTCCGGTGTTACCCTGGGACTGGTCGCCAGAACCCGAATTACGGCGCGTCGCCATCGGCAAATTCGGCACTCCCGCACGTACACCCAGTTCTCGATTTCCCGGGAACCCAACAATTTGCGACTGGACCCAACTCGCAAGTGCCAAAATTCCATCCCTTGTCATCCACCCGTCGGCCTTGACTCTCAACGTGTCGAAGGTGTCGCCATGCCGAAAGATTTCTAGCAAACTGCGACCCGTCGGCGTCACACAGACAAACCACTCCGGCACGAGTTTGGCAAGCCGTTCAATGAATTCGTTGAAGTCGACGTCCCGTTGTCGCACATACGGTGGCGGAATCCAAAAGAAACGGGTTGATGGAAGCGGCGGCACAGTTGTTTGACGCGTTCACATTGCTCCATCATTTGGTCAATCGTTTCGCCCTGAGAAAGTGAATCACGCCCAACACAAATCAAGGCCGCTTGTACACTGTCCGAGAACACGCAGCTGCTCAGAGTTCGGATCACTTCGGCAATTGATCCTCGTTCAACGCCGACGAAATACGTTTTTCCACCAATTTCTGACATCAGCTGATGGGCTGACGAATCTCCGACGATGGCTCGCGGTGTCTCGACCAGCACGGACGCATTGTGTACGGTTTTTGCGCGGATTTTTTCCAAAATTCGGTCCGTTTTGGTGAACAATTCAGTCCATCCAATCTTCTCCGCCTCGGCCAAATTTGCGATTGCCTTTGGGGTCTCAACCTGAAGCCGACTTTCTCCACTTCTGCCCCGTTTCGTACCATCTTTCACCTGAATTTTGCCGAAAGCAGACAGTTTCAACACTGCTTTTGCAACGGCACATTTTTGCAACCAAGTATTCAAATTTCCGCGACACTTTGTTTGGTTGGGAAATTGCCGCTTCGCACATTTTCCCGTCTTTCTCCTTCGTAGATAACCAACTCCATGCCAGGGTCAGAGTCGAGAATGAGCTCTGCCAAGTCGCGACCGGATGAAGCTGAGACTACGGCGTTTGATTTCAACAGAAATGCAGCTAAAAGCGCTTGTAATGGCGAACGAACGGAAGTCATTCCAAGCTCTAACGAGGCATCCACGACCGGGTCAAGTTCACTGCACGACAATTAGTCGCATTTTTCATGGACCTTCCCTTGGCAATGCATTAGCCAACTCAGTTCGCAAAAGTCGTCCGTCTCCATTACGCCGTCTAAATTTTCAATTGTCCTCAATTGAAAACTGTTTTTGCTGAATTTTGCTCTCTTTCTAGAATTTCCCCGTCGTTCTGGCCACCTTTTTCAGACCAATCATTTGGACATAAAATAGCATTCAAAGTATTTTTAATTTTCCTTCATGCCGTGATGCAATTAGCTCTTTGCGAAACTTTTCGGGGACAAACAAAAGTTGCGACGAAGTTTTAGGGTCGCAAAAATACAAAAGTCTGTCGGCGATTGTAAAGTGATGAATTTTGTCAATTAGACTTTGGAATTCTCGTTGACTATGCGGACACGTCTTTTTCTCCAAAAATTCATAAACAGTCTTCATTTCACTGTTTTTAACTTCTTCTACCCAATCACTTCGACCTCCCAACTCTAAAAAGCTTCCATCTTTCTGAGGCTTTTCGCCCTCGACGATTTATCCTTTTCCAATGTAATCGGAAGTGCAGAGAAATTGGTGATCGGTGCGATAAATTTTCCGTTATTTGGATTTACGACAGCCGGTTCAATTCTCATCACCTTTTTTCTGTCATTTGATGGAAAAATTGCCAATTCTTTTTCTTTCTTCGTTGAACTTGTCATTTCAACAAGTGTAGTGGCTAACGGCATTAAAGTCGTTTTGAAAATCACGTGAACCGAGTTTTGGGTGTTCACGTTTGCTTGAAGTCTACCATCGTTTTTGACAACTCGTCGAAAATTTTGAACCCTAACTCCGAAAGTGAGTTGGTTCCGAATAGTAAATCGTAGCTAAACGATGTTTGAGCTACGTGAAGACGCACTTGCACTGTCCTTTCCTGCCTTTTAACAGGCAGTTACAACACCGTAACATTTGACCTCTTTTCCATTTATGTCTATGACACGTGCAATTTGTCGATCGGGCTTCAAAAATTCTTTGTTCAATGTTGAACTATTCAAAATTTTGTTTAAAAATTCCACTGAAATCAGTGAAATCTGGGCCCGCCATCAAGTATTGCGTCTGCCTTTTGCTCTAAAATTGAGACCTTTACCAACATAATTTTTCCAACAGCAGTGCCGTTCTTTTCCGCGTTTCCACAATTCTTATTTTCCGTCCATTGGTCAAACAACTTGGACACTTCTTCACTTGCAGTGCTAATTGCACCAACCAAGACATTTGAAACCGCAGGAGAATCTTCAGATTGATCTACCAAAAAGTTTTGGCGCAAAAAGTTACGCGATTGTTGGGTACGATTCGGAAAACTTTGTGGCGGGTTCCTGTCATCATTTGCATTGGGAGTTCGGTTGGCACCTGTTGCCGATGAATTGTATTGTTGTGGGGCAAAATTTGATTGATCGCGCCGTGGGAGACGACAATTGCGAGAAATATGCCCTTGCTGGCCGCAATTGTAGCATTTGACAACGCCAAAAGATGTATTGTCTTTCGTTTCCGTTGGTTCGTCTTGAAAAATGTTCGGGCTGATTCGGTGGTCGAAAATTTATTTGCCGACGCTGATAAAAATTTTGGCGAAAATTTGTGTCTTTTTGCTCGGCTGCTTTTGCGGATTTTTGTGTGATCTCCGCGCGAGCTGCCATGGCCACGAATTCGTCGAAGATCATATCGTGTTTGCGTGCCAGTTCCAAAGTGAGTGCCAAATCCGGATTTTTGAGTGAGCGGATGAGGTGTTGGATCGAATAATCATCATATGAATGTTCGCCGAGCCCGGGGTATGCCCTTCGCACTAACGATGAGACTCGGTCCGCCAAATCGTCAATGCTTTCTCCGTTCCTTCTGCGGACACCTGCCATCATCTCATCAAAAGCACAGGTTGACTTCGCATCCGTTGAATCGAGTTGTTGTTTCATCGCTCTTCGGATATTTTCATACCGGAAGGGATTGTTGGCAACGGCGGAATTGTTTGCGCGTTCTGCCCTACCTGACTTTAACGCGCTTAAGCGCTTTTCGTTGGGCCAATCTTCGCTAACTGCGTCCAACTGGCGAAAAAAGACATTCACTTCGTCCGCTCCGGCATTTCCTCTCAGCTCTGGCAAATGGTGGAGCGTCATTGAGTACGAGAAATTGTCAAGACTTTTAATGGTCTGCGCCATTATCATGTTGGAGTCGACTTGGTTACTCTGATAGTAACGATTTTGTTCATTCACGGGGTTTATTTGCCCAAAATTTCCATCCCGGGAGTTTGTGCCTTTTTTGGAATGTCAAATGGTCATGACTCGCATAAGCAATTTGTTTGTGGACCTGTTGGCCCCTTTCTTTATGTTGAAAAGTCTGCGGTTGTTGGTTTCGACCAATGTTCGCATCACGGTTGAAATTTGCTGACACAGGACCCTGGATGTGATTTGGTGCCGTGGGAGCAAATTGTTGCTGTAAGTGGGCTTTGTATTGCACTACGGTCGGTTTTACTGCAATCGGCTGCGTATAGACCGTGTACTTCCAAAAGTCGGTGTCTCAGCTGCGTTTCACTCAAAATGCTGCCGTCTCCTGAAACATCATTTACCGGGTTAATCGGTTCATTTAGGTTTCTCATTTCATTTTGCTCAGAAACCGGAATCATAATCTCTATATTTTGTTGCTGGTTATCTAGTGCCTGAATTTGGTTTCCCTCGTTCAAAATTATTCCCTGTTGTCGAGTTCTCTGGCGGGTTAAGTGTGGCGAGCGTGTAATGACCATTCGTTTTCAACCGTCTTGGTTCTCGAATTTTTCACACAAAAATCTTTGGTTTAACCGTCTTGGTTCTGCCGAATTCAAACCACTTTTCTCAACCGTCTTGGTTCTCGAAAAATGCAGCGGTGATTTAGCCCAAAATGTCGCAGTGAATTGTAGATTGCTTTATCTCAGTCTTTGAGCGAAGCGAAGGTAATGGCGAGTGTTGTTCCCAGTCTTTGGGCTCAAACAACAACAAGAAGACAATCTGTCGTTCCCCAGTCTTTGGGCAAAAGCAACGAGATGAAAGACTTCGAATTGAAGCGACAAAATTCCTATCCCCTGTTGCTACAAATCGGCAAAATGAGCTTACTCAGTTGAGCAAGGAGCGCCACGTAGAACAAAAATTGGGCGGGGATGTGCTCGAACGTCTTCGACTTTGTCCGAGGGTTGCAATTGACAACGGTGTAAAAAGACAAAGGCGCAACGATTGAGAAAACTCCTAATCAAAATCAATTCAACAAATTAAAACAATCCAATTTTATTTAAGTCTGAAGCAGATCAATAATATCAAAAAAATTGGGAGACCAAAACGAATTGTCTTTATAGCACACGTTTTGGCGCCAGCCGGAGTTTTTGGACTATAACTTTTTGGATTTTCTACCAAAAATCCTATAATCTTAATATCATTCGAAAGTTAATTTTTAAGAAACTATTTCTAAGTTATTGGGAGGTGATAAGACAGTTACCAAAAATTTTAACATGAAAATTACAAAAAAGTCAAAACGCGGATAACTTAAACCGGTTAACTTACCTCAGTTGCGGGTTAATCTGTACTAACTGAAACCCTATTGAAATTCGTATATTTTTTGTATGTTTTTTTTATTTTGCTGACTCAAGTTGTGATATGTTGTTGTACGTACGACAGAGAAGGGATAAATTGTTGATGAATGGATGTTGATGATAAATGCTGTATGGGATTGGCATAGCCTCAAAACAATTTCCAATTTCCCTCAGCAGTCGGACTTTCCACACTCTTCATTATCACATTTTCGCATCCCATTCATTCCCGCCCCTTTTCCGTTCCCTTCACACTTTTCCTTTCCCCAACGATCAGTCAGTCATCAGATAATGCGCGCTTATGGCCAGAAATAATGAAAATGAGAGTGATCTTTGGAGAAATGTTAATTTAATTGAGAATTTCCTGTTATTCGCCATTTATAGCCGGCCGTGAAAACGTAAACCGCGGCGACATTTTTCATTTATCGGAGATGCGATCATTTACAAATAATGTGAACATTAGCGGACATTATTGCACATTCATTTCAGAGAAGCGACACTATGGAATTTTTATGGGCATTTTACTTAAGTATTAACAATTCATTCCGAAGAAGACAAGCTTAAGCCCATTATTTTATGTGATGAAATGAATAGTAGCTGAATAATTTGGCAGTATTTTGGTTTTATTTCAGCATCAAAAGATTAATTAATCGCACAAGTTCTCCGATTTCTGAATGCATTCCAACAACCCTCCGAGGGGTCGAAATTGAACGTTTTTCAAACCGGAATCGGCTTCATTTCTTACTTTAGAATATTCGAAATTTTGTCAAGTTATCCAAGCATTGGTCGCATTCAATCAACAGTGTTGTGTATTTACTACAACAATAAAAATGTTTGGTTTTGTTGTGACTGGGATGTAGTCCACTTGGCCGAGTGGACTACATCCCAGTCACAACAAAAAGGAACTTCAAGTTTTTAGCTCTGAACTTGAGCGCCCAGTCACAAGGTTTTGTTGTGACTAGGATGTAGTCCACTCGGCCGAGTGGACTACATCCCAGTCACAACAAAAAGGAACTTCAAGTTCGACTCCTCCTGGCGGTGGAATAGTTATTCCAAATCACGGCCGCCACGGCATATCCCATCATTCAAGGGGCCAAAATAAAAAGGAGGAAGTAGGTGCGTGTTCGGGTGGTCAACCCCGAGAGATGAAAGTTCACAATTGCATTTATTTTCCCTTTGCATTTGTCTCTTTCTTTTCCTCTTATTTTCCCCACTCTCTAATTGTTGTGTCTTCCTTTATTAATGTAAGACACTATTGATTTATTTTGTCCAATGCATGTCCATTCCCCTCATTCATTCAGTTGCTTTTTATGCACTTATTTTCACTTCGCCTAAATATTTGTTCTCCTCCAATTTATTTATTCCGCTTCCGACTTGTGAGCTTCCGCCAGGTGCGGTTTATTCATCGAAAAAAAACCAAGATACCCAGGTGGTTGCGGTTTCCGCCAGGTGCGGTTTACTCAACAAAGACAAGGAAATTCCCCAAAAGTTGATCAACAAAAATGGCGTTAAATCCGACAATTGACCAGCTCGTAAAAATGCTGGCGGATCAACAGAAAATGGTGCAGGACCAATCACAGCAAATTGCTCAACTGATTGCGATCGGACAAAACGCACCAAATGCGGCGGCACAGCCCAATCAAGGAGCAAATTCAGTGCCAATATTGCCGGACATTTCACCATTCGAGCCAACGGACGACAAGAGCCGAATTTCGGAATGGATTGAGCGATTCAAATTCGCGTTGGATTGCACAGCACCAACGGCGGACGACGAAGTCAAGGTCAAATGTTTGATGAATAAGCTGAGCGAATCGGCTTTCAGCGAATACAGCAGATCAGTTCTGCCGTCGTCGGTCACAGATTTCAGTTTTAAAGTGACGACAGAAAAGCTTGAAAAGCTGTTTGCCAAACTCAGTCAATTTTCATCGACCGCTACGAGTGTTTAAAAGCGGTGAGAGGAGAAGGCGAACAATTCAGGCAGTTCATAAATCGGCACAGAAAATTGCTGACCGATTTTAAATTCGATGAACTGACAAAAGAGCAATTTAATTGCCTCATGTTATTGATGGCACTCAAAGCGCCCAACGAAGCTGCATTGCGACAGCGAATTCTGACAAAATTGTCAGCAGATGGCGCCAACATCAGCTATGATGGAGTGGTGGAAGACTTAATCAGCTTCCAATCCACAATTTCAGAAGCAAAGGCAATCGAAGCGACAAGTTCTTCGAGGCCAGTGAATTCGATTCGACAAAATTCAAAGCCGAACAATTCAACGAACAAATACGTCAAGGAAAGTCCAAAGCCAAATAATTTGCCGAACAAATTCAAAGAAAGGACCAACACTGAGGCAACTACAATATGTTGGAGATGTGGCTTCGGCGTGCATCGACCTGACGAATGCCGTTACAAAACGAGCAAATGCCGCAAGTGTGAGTTTGTAGGCCATTTGGACAAACAATGCGAGCGTGTCCAAGAGTGGCGCAAACGCCAAAATGCCAAAAAGAAATGCAACAACCGCGTTGGCCACCTTCGTATTGGAATGACCACGCATGCCGTCAATTCCATTTCGCTGCTAAAAACAGCGGTTCTGTTCAATAAGAAGCCAGTCGAATTCCATCTCGACACGGGGTCGGACATTGTCGTCATTGATCAATTGACGCACGAATATGTTGGACGACCACCGATCGAAAAATGCAACGAAATTGGCAAGGCTTTCGACGGCACAAAAATTTCCTTTATTGGAAAAGGATTCGGTACATTCAAATTTGGTAAAATTGAAGTGGAGCAAACATTTTTTGTTGCCAAAGCAGGCTCACTAAATTTGTTGAGCTGCAAAATTATGGACTTATATGGGCTTTTAGACGAATTAAAGCTGAAGATCAGCAACCCTGCAGTAAATGCATGCCACGCGAATGGCAAAAAGGCTGAAAATTTAATCCCGAATGAAGCAACGCAGATTGCTGGGACAGAAGTCGAAATTCAAGGCCTGGAAAAGGCATTTCACGAAATTTTCAGTGAGGAATTGGGCCATTGCCTAAAGGAGAAGGCTCATCTCGCCCTAAAGGACGACGTAAGGCCAATGTATCGCAAAGCTCGACCAGTACCCTACAATTCGCTAGAGGTGGTTGTGAGTGAACTGAGCCGATTGGAAAAGATGAACGTCATCAACAAAGTCGAACATTTGGAGTGGGCCGCACCTATTTTGATTCTTAAAAAGGCTGACGGATCCGCCCGACTTTGCATTGATTACTCTACGGGCCTAAACGATGCTCTTCTCGACTGTCAATACCCACTTCCAATACCGGAAGACATTTTTGCGACGCTAAATGGAGGCAAAATTTTCTCACAAATTGATTTGCGAGACGCCTATTTCCAAGTCGAATTGGACGAAGATTCCAAAAATTTGTGTGGGCTGGCAACCCACAAGGGCAATTACCGGATGGAAAGATTGCCGTTCGGTGTAAAATCAGCCCCCGCCATATTTCAATCAATTATGGATAAAATGTTGGCAGGATTGGAATTTGCCACCGCCTATTTGGACGACATTATAATCGTCAGCAAAAGCATTCCGGAACACACCAATCACTTAAAAGAAGCTTTTGGTCGAATTCAGGCATACGGATTCCGCGTCAAATTGGCGAAATGCAAATTTTTCCGTGATCAAATCAAATATCTCGGACAGATTATCGATAAAAACGGACGCCGACCGGATCCAGCAAAAATCTATGCAATTAGCCAAATGCCTGCACCAAACGACATTCCATCTCTCCGATCATTCCTTGGTATGGTAAATCATTACCAACAATACGTCAAAAACATGCGGTTCATCCGAAAACCGCTCGACGATTTGCTTAAAAAGGAAATTGATTGGAGTTGGAGTGAAGGATGCGAAAATGCATTTCGAAAAATTAAGGAAATTTTGGCATCAGATTTGCTGCTAACACATTATGATCCAAAAATGGAGATCATTGTTGCAGCTGACGCTTCCGAATTGGGCATCGGAGCGGTCATTTATCACAAATTTCAGGACGGAAACATCAAAGCAATTGCCCATGCTTCAAAATCACTCGCCCCTGCGGAAAAAAATTATTCGCAGATTGAAAAAGAGGGCTTGGCTTTGATTTTTGCCGTACAAAAATTCCATAAAATGATTTATGGACGGCATTTCACATTGCAGACTGACCATAAGCCCCTTTTTACGATTGAATACATCAACACAAAGGATTTTGGCCAAGCCGATGCGCTCTCGCGCCTAATCGCCAAAGGAAATGAGACCGAAGACGAGAAAATCATCGCCATGATCAATGCCGAAACGGATTTTGAAACAAATTTTGGCCAAACAATTTCAAAATTGCCATTAAAATTTTCGGACCTAGTCGCTGCTTCTGAGCGCGATGAAAATATTATTCAAGTCAAAAATTTTGTCAAAAATGGCTGGCCAAATGAAAAGGCCACGGACAAAGAAAACCAAATAGTCCGTGATTTTTGTCGAAGAAAGGAAGAACTTTCAATTGAAAAAGGATGCCTCATGTTTGGAGAAAGAGTGGTAATCCCGAAAGTCTTCCATTCAAAGATTTTAAAATTGCTGCACAAAGGACATCCCGGAATGAAGAGGATGAAGCAGCTGGCACGCCAATATGTGTTCTGGCCAAAAATCGATCAGGACATTGAAGATTTTGTCCGTGAATGTGTGCCATGTCAGGCTGCTGCAAAAGCGCCAATTAAGACAAATTTACAGTCATGGCCAAAAACATCAGGCCCGTGGCAACGCGTGCACCTGGATTTTGCGGGACCGTTTTTCGGGAAGCACTTTCTGATTGTGGTCGACTCTTTTTCGAAATACCCCGAGGTATTCGAAATGTCAACAATTTCAACGGCAATGACAATTGAAAAGCTAAGATATTTGGCTTCACGGCACGGAATTCCAGAAACATTGGTTTCTGACAACGGCACACAATTCAAGAGCATGGAATTCGCCAAATTTACAGCGGCCAATGGAATCAATCATTTGTTCTCGGCTCCATATAATCCCATGTCCAATGGACAAGCGGAGAGATTTGTTGACACGTTTAAACGTGCCTTCAGAAAATTAAAAGGGGAGGGAATGTCCTCAGTTAAAGAAATAATTGAGACATTTTTGGTCACATATCGGACAACCCCCAACGATTCATTGCCGGACTCGAAAAGTCCAGCCGAAATGCTCCTGGGACGGAAGCCACGAACAACATTGGACCTGCTGAAGCCGCCTCCAATTCAGCCGATCGATCGTGATCAGGCAATGGAGAAGAAATTCAATCGCCGATTTGGCACTCGTCCGCAAATATTCGCATCGAAGGACGCAGTTTGGGCACGACATCGCCTTTCCCAAATTTGGAAGGCCGGAACGATCTGTGGATGTTCCGGTGTCATCTACAATGTCCGATTTGAAGATGGATCCAGCGGTCGCTATCATGCGAATCAGCTGAGGTTCCGAAAGGCGACCCAAATTGTCGAGGACCCATTGAACATTTTGAATGAGGAATTTAATTTGCCAGTTCAAATGGCACCAATGGTTAATGGACACCAAAATGGGCAGGTCCTAGAGAATAGGCCTGACCCGATCAATGATGAAGATGGAGTGGAAGAACCGCCGATCAGAGATGAGCAACAGGACGTCATTCAAGCCGCTCGGTCGCCGACACCTGCTGCTCGATCGCCGACGCCACAACGACGCTACCCTGATCGCCGACGGCAACCACCTGTGCGGTATTCGCCCCGTTAGATCATTTAAAAGGGGAGGTGTTCGGGTGGTCAACCCCGAGAGATGAAAGTTCATAATTGCATTTATTTTCCCTTTGCATTTGTCTCTTTCTTTTCCTCTTATTTTCCCCACTCTCTAATTGTTGTGTCTTCCTTTATTAATGTAAGACACTATTGATTTATTTTGTCCAATGCATGTCCATTCCCCTCATTCATTCAGTTGCTTTTTATGCACTTATTTTCACTTCGCCTAAATATTTGTTCTCCTCCAATTTATTTATTCCGCTTCCGACTTCGCCTATTTATTTAAATTGTTTAATTTATTTGTTCTACAAATAAACATTTTATTGAGTCGGTTCAAAGACCGAACAGTGCGTAAGTCGTAGGCACTGAAAAGTCGAGCCGACGAAGGTAACCAAACCAGAAGGCGCAAAAATTATTATTCCTTGTGACTGGGCGCTCAAGTTCAGAGCTAAAAACTTGAAGTTTCTTTTTGTTGTGACTGGGATGTAGTCCACTCGGCCGAGTGGACTACATCCCAGTCACAACAGGTTTTTAACTAAAACAAATGTTGTCCAATAAATAAATAAATAATTTACTAGACAAATAAATATGCAGGACAGCAGGGAATAAATAAATAAAATAATGAAATGGTGGAATGAATGGGAGAATGCCCAGAGTGGGGGAAAGGGAGACATATTTATGGACTGGTCAAGGGGCGGGGCGAGAGACAATAAGAGAGGGAGTGAAAGGGAAAATATAATCAATAGGGTTGTTCCCTTATCCAACAAACAGTTTATCCTTTCTTGGGTTGGAACAATACAACAAATCATAAATCAAACAAAATTGAAGAATTAGTCAATTAAAAAAAAATAAAAATACGATTTGTTGATAGGGTTCTGAAGCCGGAGGAGCCTCCGTTTTTTGAAAATTGTAAATCGCAGAAAGTTGAAAAGGAACTTTAGAATTTTTTGAGCCAAAAACTGGAATTTTTTGTATGTGATGAGCCTCCAGCTCAGGGCTGGAGCGAGAGTTCTTGACACCGAAAATATGGGGAAAGGCCTGTGAGTTTTAATGAAAAAGATCTTTCCAATGTTTGCACATTCTTCCTGCTGATCTCTCTGCTTTCCGACCCAATCTTCAAACAACAGAAAAGCATTTGCCCTTTTTCCACAAACTTCCACTTTTCCACTGGCATCGGCACCGTAGTGATTGTCCTCCACTTTCGCTCTTTATCTCCGTATTGATTCCCATGCAATCTTTGTTTGTGAAACCAGTACCCTTGCAAATATCCGCACATTGTTTTCTCTGTGCAGCACTGATACTCTGACCTGAAATAGCAATATTATAATGTAGAATAGAAAGACAAATTAACAAATCAGCTCCAATATTGATTGTGCCTGATCAAACACAACCAAGTTGCCCTAAAAAAGTACCTAAATGGTCTTCTCACCTCCTTTTTTTGCACTTAATTTCATAATTTTTTTTTATAAACAATTTATAGTAAATTTTGGTGTGAAAGCTAAATGCGTCAAATTACATGGCTGGACGGGTGCACTTCATTAAAATGCCCAAATATGCACTAAAATATGCCTTAATAAACTGCCAAAAATGGCTTTTAACCCTCAAAAAATGCCAAAAATTGTGTATAAATTAAGAATTTACTTTTAAAACACCAAAACAATGACTAAGGAGCGTTTTATTTTTTTCCCAAAAGTTCTGACAAAAATTTAATTTTTTTCGATTTTTAACATATGCGCAGAAAAAATATGCAAAATCATACAACTTATAACCCTAGTGATCACAATTGGCTAATTGTAATTTACTTGAGCCTGCTGCTGGCCGATGCGTTTCTTCTTCGTAGCTGTCATTTGAGTATGGAGTCGACTGCTGATGATTGTGTAATGCTGATTGCGATAGACCATAATTGCCAGGTGGAGGCTGGTTGTGGTTATAAGGGTGGAAATTGGACTGGTGAGCATAGCCATATGGAGGAGGCTGTTGATGGAATCCACCGGATTGAAAAAAATTGTTGTATCCACCAGCAGAAGGTTGACCGTAATAGCCGTGATCGGTCGAATGATGAGTATCTTCCATAGAAAAAAAAGATGCTAAGCATTAAAATTATATTTTATGTTGTAGTTTTTGTATAATAACTAGGTTTATAAGTTGTATGCACTAAAAAATGCCAAATAAGTGCATAAAATATGCACTAAAAATCCCGCAAATATGACCTAAAACCCTGAAACTGGCCAAATATTCGCTAAAACTTGCCTTAAAAATTGCAAAAATGGCTTTACACCCTCAAAAAATGTCAAAAATTGTGTAAAAATTCAGAATTAATTTATATAAATTAAGCTCTTTTCTTAATAGCATATGAGCAGAATAAATATGTAAATCTATATAATTTATAACCCTAGTAATGATCAATAATGTTAACAAATTGCACCCAAATTTTTAAAATTTCCCCCGGCGGCGCCTATCGGCACCGCCGGACCCCATCTTTTCCAAAAGTTTTTTGAAAAAGCGCTCCGAAAAAAAGTGATGTGAAAATCAAATCTGAATTTCTATTAATATTCGATGATTTAGTCCAAAAATGATTAATTGTTTGAAATAATTGAAGAAAATTTATTTGAAAATTTTCATTAATTTAATTTATTAAATAAAAAACCAAATAATTTTGTATTATTTTCACTTGATATAAATTAAAATTTGAATTTTTTTTTTAGATTTTTAAAATTTTTTTGAATTTTTAAAATTTCCCGGTTGGTCCCGGTTCCCGGTTTTTCTTGCGGTCCCGGTCCCGGTCCCGAAAAAAAATCGAGGTCCCGGTCCCAGCTTCTCAGGTCCCGGCAAGTCCCGGTCCCGGTTTTGGCAAAAATTCCCGGTCCCGTGGCACTCTACTTATATGTATGGTTTGTTGCACATAAATTTTTTTGAAAAAATTACAATTTTAAAGTCGGGTGGAACACCTTTTCTTAGGTTTTCGGGATCGCTGATCATGAATCCGGCACCCATTTCGAACCCCGAATTCGAACAAAAAGTCAAAAACTCAATTAGAGCATGTAGAGGCAAGGAAAAAAATATGCATTTGCATGTTTTTTGCATCCCTGCTTATTTTGTATGCCGTCCTTAAAAATCCATATTTTAGATGTTCGCCCTTAAAATAAGTTTTTGCCCATATTTTGGCATTTCATCCCTCCCAATTTCCCCCTCGGGGGCGGCGAGATGTCTGCGGTGGGTCAGTCTGTGCCATTTCTTGCCTTTGGCAATCCTTTCCCAAATAACCAATTGCACTGACCCACCCAAAATGCTCTGAGGTTGTTGTTGAGCCAAACATATTCCCGGTTTTTAACTTATAATTATTTGTCAATGTTTTTCCTTATAATAAATTCCTCTCTCCTAAAACGGTAATTTGAAATGGCTGAAAGCCTTAAACCCGGGGACACAACAGAAAATTGTTGTGTCCGTACACAATTTAATTCCCCGGTCAACTCTTAGGCAAAGACTGGTCTTTTTGGAAATTTATTAAAATTCAAAAAGGTTTAAAAGAAATGAAGGTTCAAAATTAAATAAGCAAAGTAAAGTTAAAAGGTTTTAGTGAGTTTGATCGCTTGACGCGATCACATTTTTTGTCCACTTTTTCAAAAAATTTTCCACTAAATTTGTTTTTTCTTGAACAAAATTTTGTAATTTATTTTCTTTCTTTACCAAATTTTGTTTTTTGAAATATTATTTAATTGGAAAAAGTTTTTTATATATATGATTATTGCAACTGTAATCAACTGAATAAAATTGTTTGCCTTGAATTCAAATTATTTTCATATAAAAAACAGCAATTAAAAAAATATACCCCTAAGTTTGGAACTTTCTCGACCTTATTTTCGCCCTTATTTTTCGATTTTTTCGCCCTTAAAAATCCTCACCCTACATGTAAGAGTCATTAATTCATTTTTATTTCACATTTCTTGGTGTTTTTAAGTTTTTTCCCCACTTGAGCGAAACATTTTTAAAAAATTTAAATAGCGGCTTATACCAGTTTATAAAAATTAATATGAATTTTTTTGGTATTGGTCTCCATCGGGAAGTTAAATTAAATCTTTCGAACTCTTTTTTGAACAAAATCAAAACAACAATTTCTCTGATCACTTGCTGCAATGTTTTGAGCAAATCTGGCTATTTTATCCTACAAATCAGGGTTGTTCCGGGTCGAGAAAAATATCGGGTCGGGTTTCGGGTTGGGTCGGCCGAAAAATCATCGGGTTGGGTTTCGGGTTTCGGGTCGAGAAAAAGGCCGGGTTTCGGGTATCGGGTTTCGGGTAACCCGGACAACCCTGCTACAAATAATGCTATATTTAATATTGAGTTTTTAGACCATATTTTTATGCGCCCCGATTTTCTAGGCCAAAATCACGACCCTGCTCCGGTTTCTAATAAATACAAAAAACAAATATAATGAATTACTTACGAGATCCGTAAAACAGTTCATTCGTTAAATTCTTCGCCCCTGAATTTCCGCGTTTAGATTTGTCACCATTGTAAATCATAGTTGACCAATGCTGGGACTAACAGGTTTCCTACCCACGTGTAATTTTTCAAAGAAAATTTTCCCGGCAAATCCTCGGTCGAAAACCGTTAGAAATCAAAATCCATAGAATTTTTCTAAATTTGACTCAAAAAATTAATTAAATTTTTTTTCGTCTAAATTTCTTAAAAGCGCAATTTTGTTTTTGGCAAGAAGATATTTTTAAAAATATTACACTGATCATAATCATTATCCCAACCACCCTCCACAGTTGACATGAGTACAATGAACAACAACAATAAATTGATCGTAAAAAGGATAATGAAACTTTTCATGTTTTCTGTAAAATGGAAAAATTTAGTGAAAAAATAAATAAAATAAAGTCATAAATAGGGATGCGATTTCTAGTGATTTAAGGAGTTCAAAAAAACGCATTTCTGCGTTTAAATTTTTTCGTATGAATGCCACTTTTCGTCTCTAGAAACCCACTTTTTGGTGTTTTCGTCACTTAAAATAATTAAATTCACTATTTTGTATGTTTTGTTAGTATTTTTTTTCATTATTTTTGCATTCTTTGGAAAATTTCTCAACAAAAATGCAATAAAACGAAAAATACTAAAAAAAAAAATTTCAAAATACACCCCTATTAATCAAGCAAAAAAAATTTTTTGGAAAATTTCTTAAAAATTCATCACTCAGAATTTTTTTTTCTTGACAAATTTTTGGTTTAAAAATGTCAATATTTGCTAAGAAAATATAAGCGCGAAAAATTGAAAAGCCTCATTGACCTATCAAAAAACCACAAATGAGGCTAAAGCCTCAGATCTGCCAGCCCTGTCTAAAAATAATAACAAAAAATTCAAAAATTTTGCTACCAGCACTTGCCATAGACAAATAGAGAATCAAAAAAAGTCAGAAAATTAATAATGAAAAATGGCATTTTATTGAATGGCGCCGTTGGCTTTTAAATGCAAAAATTTGGCTGGAAAAGCTGCTTGTTCACTCGTGATAACCAGACAAAAAAGGAAGGGTAACCTTTCTTTACATTGCCATCATAAAATCATAAGAATGCACTTTTTAAGATAAATTTTCATAAAAATTTTTTCATTGTTTCGAAATGGGGAAAAAATCAATTCATACACGCGTGAATTATGGCTAAATTTTTTTAGATTTGCCCTTTTTAATATACAAAATGATTTTTTAAATATTTTTTCTAAAATTACGATTTCCCAGCATAAATTTTTGCTTAATTTATGTTTCAGCGTTTTCTTTTTTTTGTAATAAAAAGTTTCACATTCTTTCAAATTTGGGTGGAATTGTTAACAGTTGAAAGGAGAAAATCTTTGCACTCAAAATTCAACAAAAATTTGGGCATACGGTACAAAAAAGTCAAAACATTTAAAAAGAATATGAATTAATATGGCAGTAAATTTAAGGAAGATATCACGAAGAAGATTGCTCATTTTTCGGCACGAGTAAAAAATTATACCAAAATCTGGAAAAACGGGGGACAGAAATTCCGAAACTGGAAAACCCCCCCAGTGAATTTCACCCTGTTCACTTCGAGTTGTAAATTTTTATATTCCCAAAACCCGATTCCCATTCCACTTTTTTCAGGACACGTTATTTATTAAATTATTTAAATTAAACAAATATAAATAATTTCAATTTCCGTAAAAAGATTGATCAAAATCAGCGCCATCAGAGCTCACTCCTTCATGGGGATCTGAAAAGTCGAAAATGGTTTAAAAGCGGGAAAATTGTTGAAAAAATTTCCTAAGGGGTTGGGAAAATTTTTCTACAAAAATCTCAACCGGTGTCTCTCATTTGGATGAATATTGATTGACTACCCAACAATTCTAATTTTAAGGCATTTTTCTTTCATTTTGCGACATCCTTATTTTGGTGCTATGTCATTATTTAAAAACTATCATTATGTGCGATATTTAAAAGATAGCCCTAAGTGTTCTCTATCAGTCTGCAAAATTTCAAAAAATTTTATTAAGTTTAAAAAAAGTTATAGCCAAAAATGTTCGAAAATCAAGGTTTTTTGAGTTCCTCGAGCTATAACTTTTTTGAAACGTAACGAAATTTTTTGAAATTTTGCAGACTGATAGAGAATAGTTAGTGCTATCAAATGATATCAAGAATTAAAAATTTGGTTGCTTTTAAGCAAAGTTATAAATAATTTTTCGACAAAAATTTTCGATGGTTTTTAAATAGGGTTCGGAATTTGGTTATTTTTTTGACAAAATCTGTAAACAAATCGTTTTATAAATGTTTCCCGGCGGCGCCTATCGGCACCGCCGGCCCCCCGGTTCCCCAAAAGTTTTTTGGAAAAAGCGCCGTAAAAAAAGCATTTTAAAAGCGCAAAAATTTGGCAATTTTTGGTGAAAATATGTTACCAAAATTCACTCAAATTTTCAATTTTTTCCACGGCGGCGCCTATCGGCACCGCCAGACCCCTTTGTTGAGAAATTTACATTGAAAAAGCGCGACGCAGAAAATTTTTATTGATTTTTCATTCGATAAAAAAATTCTTATCGATTTTGAACATATTATAAAAATTTGTTAATTGACCCGAATCCCGAAACCCGACATTTTTTCGACCCGAAACTCGACCCGATATTTTTCTCGACCCGCGGCAACCCTGATCCAAAGGCCATTTTGCAGTGAATTTTGTACTCTTTCTAAAGTTGTTTAATAATTTTTTTTCAGAAAAATCATTCTCGTAGCTTTTTTTTGACCGTATTGCGGATTTATTTTTGGTGAAAACCCAAAATCTGAATGCTTAATATTTTTCAAAAAATTTTTAAAAAAAATGTAAATTAGCATTTCCGGTCCAACAATTTTTTCTCCGTCGAAGCCGGACCCTCCCGTTTTCAGAAAAAATGACAAAAATGCGAAAAAATATGAAAATTTTTGTCATCGCAAATGCCGTTTCGTCCTTTCGTGTTTCGTATTTTGTTTTATTTCGCTTCGTTTTTTCGTATTTGGCATTTTATTTTTCGACTCGCAACAACCCTGGTCCTTTTCTTACATTGCCATCATAAAATCATAAGTAGGGTCGCAACTTTTAGTAAAAAAACTTTTTTTTTTTTTTGCTCAATTGTTTTGAAGAAAAGAGCTCAAATTTTTTTTTTCATTTGGACATTATTTTTCATCACTAGAAATCACTATTTTGGCGTTTCGTCACTTAAAATCCAATATTTGCGAAGAAATATTAGAAAGGAAATGTACCTCATTTGTAGAGACAGAGATTTCCGAATCTGCCGGGCCGGGACGGGCTGGTTTTTTCAGAAGCAACCGCGTTACCGGTCAACCCGGATTTTCCCAAAAATCGCCGGGCCGGGTTGCCGGGCCCGGGAAAACCCAGTACCGGGCTCGGCTCGTTCTCTTCTCATTTGCAACTGCAACCATTGAACAAAATTATTTTTGCTCAATTTTTGGCTGAAAATTATATCACTATTCGTCACTATTTCAAACTTTTTTCACTATTTTGGCACTTTTTTGGCACTATTTTAGTTTACTATTTTGAGATTTTTTGTCACTAAAAGTCGCGACCCTAATCATAAGAATGCACTTTTTAAGATAAATTTTTTGCACTTTTTCATAAAAAATTTTTATGGATAACAAGAAAATAAAAAATATATAGCAATTTATATTTAAAATATTTTCATTCGAAATAAAATAATTTTGTTCACCAAAATACTGATCAAAACATTCTTAGAAATATCATATTAAATAATCTTGAGTCTCATTCGATACCCCCTGGGTTTCCTACTAGCCTGCAAAATTGTTAAAATTTGTAAGTTTCAAAAAAGGTATGTCTACAAATGGTTGAAAAACTTGTCCCTTGAAGTACTTTTGGCCATATCTTTGTTGAAAGTTGACGAAATTTTTTGAAATTTTGCATGCAAATGGAACTCTTGAGCTACCGAATAATATTAGGAATGACCAAATTTTGTTGCAAATGATCTCCGAAACGTAATATCTTTAAAAAACGGAACGGCCCTTTTCGGTGATGGTAAAATCGAAAGGATTGGGCCAAAATAGTCGGCAGGAAAGTGCTATTTCGTTATAAAAAAGAAGCCATCAAATAAAAACTTTCAACAAAAAGCTACCCATAACTTTGCTCAAGCCCAACTAAAATTTTGATTCATTATATCATTCGATAGCCCTAAGAGTTACTCTATTAGTTCTGACCAAAACTTTCTTAGAACCAACAAAATTTACGAAATCTTGATGTCATTCGATTACGTTCCGATATAGAAAAATACAGAGAAGGATTACTGATAGGATCTCCTGGTGGAGCCAAAAATGAAATATTTAAACTATTCTCATCATTTAATTCAAAAGAAAAAAAAGAAAAATGTATCAATTTTTATGATTTCATAGAATTGAAGTTCTAAGTTTTTTCTACTAGCCTGCAAAATTTCAGAAAATTTCGTCAAGTTTCAAAAAAGTTATGGCCAAAAATTTTTGGTGCTTGTTTACTTTTGGCCATAACTTTGTTCAAACTCGACCAAATTTTTTTAAATAAGGAGAGCTAATAGAGTACTCTCTTAGGGCTATCGAATGATATAAAGAATTAAAATTTTAGTTGGGTTTAAGCAAAGTTATGGGTAGTTTTTTGTTGAAAATTTTCATTTGGTGGCTTTTTTTTTTATAACGGCTCAGCACCGGCTGGAATTGCCGGATGATGCCGGCCAATGAAACTCCAAGCCCACGGACGGTTATCACCAAAATGAGTCGCCCATATGGACAAATCGGCACCAGAATGAACTGTCGGAATACACATATTCCGGAATAAAAATCAGAAGTTTTCGAACTTGATGAATTACAATTAGCATTAATCCATCTCATCAACACTTTATCCATCTTGGATCGTACAATTCAATGGTTGGCCCACATTTGCGCCCCGGACATTTGCGCGTGTAGCAGGCCATTGGTTTGGAAAAATTTGATTGCCTCAATTTCATTGGGACATTCGGTCATTAATCGGTCATAATTATAATAATCCATTTTGGGTTTAGGAAATAAAGGTAAAATTGAAAGCAAAGTGAAACTAACGATTGGGGCCTTTCCTTCCACATATATGTAAATTATAACCACATTTGGCATTTCCAATTTATTCTTCTTTAAAGGCAGCGGGGCGATCGCAATGGCGAGCATGCGAAGACGGAGCAAATAGTGGGGCGTCGAGCGAGCGGAGGGTTGTGAGCACATAGTTAATGTCGGACCGAAGGCGCCGCCCCATTAAGCTTAGGCTTAGGCCTAGGCTTCAGCTTAGGCATAGGCTTAAGCTTCAGCTTAGGCCTAGGTTTTTCTCGTGGATCAATCTCGACGAATATGGTACCAATCGAAAGCTCTCGATGAGACAGATCGATCTAGGGGTGGGGGATGATCCAACAAGTATCAACCGGTTTTTGAACTGATTGAAAAAATGAAGTAAATTTTCGCAAAAGGGAGCATGCGAAGACGGAGCAAGTAGTGGGGCGAGACGGAGGGCGGAGGAAGCAGTCTGACGAGCGCCACAGGCGGTTGACTGCGGGGGCCCGAAGGGCCCCCGCCAATCAGTCAACCGCCTGCGGATCACGCGCGGACTTCTTCCGTATACCGTAGTCTCGCCCCACCTACTGGCCGCCGTAGTCGAGTGTGCGGCGGTTTTTTACCGCAATAACCAAAATGACCGATTTGCACCAGTTTCCCTTTAAAATATTTTTCCCTGCAATTTGTGAATCTAGAATTTTTGTTCGAATTCAGGTTCGGGATTATGAATTTTGCAAAATAAAGTTCATATCCATATTCAGCGACCTCGAAACCCCCTAAAAACATGTTTTCCTTGTAATTTGTGAATATCGGTTTTTTGTTCGAATTCGGGTTCTGAATTTCGGAAAATAAAGGTCATATTCGTGATCAGCGCCACAAATTACCCCAGAAATGACTTTTTATTTGAAAATTTCAAGCGAAGTCGAAAAAGGAGTTTCATAAAAATTTTGAAAGTATTCAATGATGCCGAATGACTAGCAAAAATTGTATGGTCGAGGGTCCGGAATTATGGGGGATCGGCGGCAGTTCAAAAATTGTTTGCCGCAACTTCAAATGGGGGAAATTTAATGGGTTTTCCAGTTCCCGGTAGGTTTTCCATAAAATGCCTCGTCGCCCCGGTTTTCCCAGATTTTACCGGGCATAATTTTTTACCCGTGCCGAAATTTTTTATTCAATTTACTATCCACAGGCACCACAGTTTTTCTTGGATTTTGAGTTCCAAAATTTTCTCCTTCAATTAATTTGAATGAATGAGAACCCGCTGAAACACAAATGAAGCAAACATTTATGCTGGGAAATCGTAATTTTAGAAAAAATATTTAAAAAATCATTTTGTATATTAAAAAGGGCAAATCTAAAAAATATTAGCCATAATTCACGCGTGTATGAATTGATTTTTTCCCCATTTCGAAACAATGAAAAAAATTTTTTATGAAAAAGTGCAAAAAATTTATCTTAAAAAGTGCATTCTTATGATTTTATGATGGCAATGTAAAGAAAGGTTACCCTTCCTTTTTTGTCTGGTTATCACGAGTGAACAAGCAGCTTTTCCAGCCAAATTTTTGCATTTAAAAGCCAACGGCGCCATTCAATAAAATGCCATTTTTCATTATTAATTTTCTGACTTTTTTTGATTCTCTATTATGGCAAGTGCTGGTAGCAAAATTTTTGAATTTTTTGTTATTATTTTTAGACAGGGCTGGCAGGGCGCGCTGTCAAAATCCCGCTGCGTCGAAATCCCGCCGCGTCGAAATCCCGCCGCGTCGAAATCCCGCCGCGTCGAAATCCCGCCAAAGCCAAAATGAGTCGAAATCCCGCCAAATAAAAATTAGCGAAAAAGTCTTAAAATTACATTCCTAAGGCTTCAAAATACGAAATTCATTAATACTTTACCAGAATCGCATAAATAAATAACAATTTTCACGAAAAATAATGATATTTTTAAATATTGAATGAATCGAAAAAAGAGAATTGTATGATCGAATCTTCAAAAAAGCGAAAATTTCGCTTTTGTGGTTGATTTTGCGCTAAAAAAAATTAGTAAATTTTATCTTTCATGTTTTTTTTTTCTAAAATGATTGCACAGAATTGCCGAAAAAATTCGAGACCAATTTCCGAATGTTGGGGGTTTACAAGTAAAAAATACAGAAAAGATGGGTTACTTCGAGACCAATGTTGTTGTTGAGGGGGCGGGTGAATTGATGCCGAACTACAACGGCTGCCGTGAATACGTATGGTCGGGTTCAACGGATTGAAAATGATGCCCCGCGAATGCTTAAAATGCAAATAATCAAAGAGGAAATTATAAAAAATGGTTCTTTACGGTTATCTGTCCTCAGATTTTGAAAAAAAACATTTTTTTGAAATAAACTTGTTTTAGGGGTTTTCAAGGTCGGGGAAACCGATTCTGGCATCTGTTTTGACCCAATTCGAACCCCAATCCCGGATTTGAAAAAACTCAAAATCCATTTTTCAAAAAATTCACATTTTATACACAAAATCGCTTCACAATGTCACGAGGATGACCCGCACAACCAAAAAATGACACGACGACGACTCGTATAACCAAAAAATGCCCTGAGTACAGATAACCGTAAAATACCAAAAAAATTATTAGAACAAACATTGAAAGCTTATTTGGGGCAAGAAAACACTCGCCGAACGAACACCAAACGCGTTGACGCCATCAAGCAATGACTGTCACGCGTGGCAGTCCACAGATTTTTTCAATCACATATCGGAAGACTTAATTAAAATGTATGACTTATTTTTAACAAGTTTCTACCTTCAGACCAAAGACAAATGCCTACCTTTTGAGTTTTCCCAAGTTTGAAATTGGTGATGTCTTGTTCTTCTCCAGTCTTCATAACGTTCATTGTTGTTGTCGTTTGCTCACAATGATCAGAATTTTTTGCATTTTCGCCGTCTTGTTGTTCAGAAATCTGTGTTTACAACATTTATGAAGAATTTCAATTTTTTCGACCCATTTTGCTTAGAATAATCTATTATGATATTTTTATATATGTATAATATAAAATATACATACAAATACATGTATAAAATAAATAAATAAATAATTTTTATTTGGCGGGATTTCGACTCATTTTGGTTTTGGCGGGATTTCGACGCGGCGGGATTTTGACGCGGCGGGATTTCGACGCGGCGGGATTATGACGCGGCGGGATTTCGACGCGGCGGGATTTTGACGGGCAGCGGGCTGGCAGATCTGAGGCTTTAGTCTCATTTTGTGGTTTTTTGATAGGTCAATGAGGCTTTTCAATTTTTCGCGCTTATTGTAGAAACAATGAGAAAAATAATATTTATGCAAAAGTGGCAATCTTATGATGCAAATGTAAAGAAAGAATCTTCCTTTTTTGGCTGCAAATTACGAGTGATTAAGTAGCTTTTCCTACCGAATTTTTGCATTTAAAAGCCAAGCGCTTTCACTCTTTTGCCATATCATTTTAAATTTCTGCCTTTTTTCATTCATTTTTTGATTCCCGTATTGCCTAAATTTTGAAAACTGAAATATTTTTAGACGATTTGTGTTAACTTGAGATCGGCGCGGTCATTTTTTTCGGTCTTTCCGACTTTTCTATTCAAATTTTACCCGAAAAAACAATCAAAGAATTGTTGGATAAAAAATGTTGATTTTTGAGAATTTTTGATTTTTAATGTGATTTTTTTCATCATTAAATTAGTTTTTTTCTGGTAGATTTTGCAAAAAAATAAACTTGATTTTCAAAATTGATCTAAAATTGCGTAAAAGCCGCCCCAAAATTATGAAAATTTAGTGTAATTTTTAACTAATTTGTCCAAATTCTGCGAATTTGGCCAATTTTCGAAGGAAATTTTAACGAGTTAAGGTCCGGCTGTGTCTATAGGCTCCGTCTGGGAAAAAATTGGAGTTTTGGCCACATATGTTAACAGAATTTCTTAAAAATTTACCCCTTTTTACTTAATTTTTTTTAAACAACTCAAATTTAATGGATTGAAAAGAATTTTTAAAAAAACCGAAAACAATTTTCGGCGTTTTCGAACTTTTTAATGAAAAACCGACCGCCAAAAAATTTTAATAATCTTTTCAAAAGCGATTTTGTAGACAATTTTGGCTAGGGCCCATTTTTCCAAATTTATTGCCAGACCATAGGATTATTTTTTCATTAATACATAATATTTAGAGTGATCAAATTATTCTATTTTTATCTTCCATAAAATGAACAACTTTGTGTCATTTTCAACTTTGCTTTTGCTCATTGGTGGTTTCATGTCATTTGGTGATGTTGACGGGATGTATAATGGTTAGTTATATTAATGTATAGATAGATGAATAATACATAGGCATGGTCATATCTTTAGCACATTTTTTTGTATTTATAACATACCTATTTGGCGTTGATTATAGTAATTTAATCGCTTTTCATTAGGGTAGGTCGGGACCGGGACCAAAACACGGACAACTGAGTACCGAAGTCCCGGTTTTAACCAGTTTTGACCGGGACCGGGAAATTCCCGGTTTTCCCAGCCAAAAAGTCCCGGTCCCGGTTTTGCCTAAAATTCCCGGTCCCGACCTACCCTAGTTTTCATTTAGGCGGCAATCATCAGTCAACTTATGGATATGATGGGAACAATTATGGTCAATCAAGTGGACAGCTTCCTGTTTATGGTTATCCTAACCCGCCTATTCCTGTTGGCGTTGTCACTACTGATCCGACACATTTTACTAATGCTGTAGATGGCCGTCCTGTTGTTACTGGCATTCCTGCTGAGACTGGTAACACAATAAATAAATTGTAATAATATAATTGCAGGTACTGGTTGGGATGCCAGATTTAACGGCAACAAATATTTCGAAAAAGCAAAGTAAAAAAAGAAACGAAACTTTACTGTCAAGAAAATGAGTTTTGAGTCAACATATAATTTAACCCAATTTGTCCTGAATTTAAAAATCAAAAATGCGACTATAGTTACATTTAAATTCGTATTTTCTCGGCGCTGGACTCTCCGTCGATCGCCGTAAATTCATGAAAATCTTAAATCACAAAAAATTGTCCAAATAACCTAGCAAACCTTTTAAAACCTTTTTTAACCCATCCTAATCTTATTGCTGTTTCAGGTCCAATTGTATTTTTAAACGAGGTTTGTGAGAGTAAATGCAATGATTTTTGGCGACAAAAAAGTTGCAAGGGACACAGTGTGACTTTGAGTGACAGCGGAGCATCAATACAGTGCCGGTGCCATTGGAGCGGATTGCTAAAAAAGAAAAGATGTGTTGCCAATGTCGAGGTTCTGATAAACCCGGACCGGGTCGGTTGGGCCCCGCCGATTGGGCCCCGCCAGTTGGGCCCCGCCGATTGGGCCCCGGTACGATTGGGCCCCGCCGATTGGGCCCCGCCGATTGGGCCCCATAGAGCACATGGACAAGGGGGGGGGGTCAGAATAAAAGTTATATTGTCAAATGTTATTGTTTGCGTGTTTCATTGCATATTTGTAAATATATTTGGTTTCATATTTGTTTTCTAATTTTTTAATATTTTCCCTTTTCTTGATTGCCTAACTAAAATACCATTAATTCAGCTTATTATTTTATATATTAATATCACGATGGAAAATAATATCTTATCGAAGATGAACCACAAAAAACTTGAACATGAAGGTCATCTTTATGTTTTCGCCAAACTTAGCGCGGATGGTTTTATCAAATTTTGGAGGTGTAAGAACAAAAACAATAAGGACATGAAGTGCCGAGGGCGTCTGCACACCAATTTGATGTTGAAACAAGTCAATGAGCATGTCTGTGGAGCAAACCCTGCGCGAGTGGAAGCACAGCGCGTCGTTACAGGTTAGGTTATATCAAATGCTCAAGATTTTGCATGCATATTTGACAATTTTAGGAATAAAACGTAGAGCCATTGAAACCGCCGAGCCGCCATCTACACTTCGCTCAATTGCATTTGCGGTGTTGCTTTTTTCACCTCGTCAGAAATTTTAAAAAGAAAATGGCCGAACAAAATCTTATTCAGGTTCCATTCTCCCCCCCCCCCCAAAAACAGCATATTTTTAGCGGTATAATCACGACTCTAATTTTGCTGAAATGGCGCGCTGCATCACATCATTGGCATTTGTTCCGTTGGGTACACTCACTCAAGCAATTGTCGCGCTCGACCACCACATCCCCGCCGAATTAGACCCCGTTTTTGATTGGTCCAAACGACGAAAATTTAAAACAACAAATTTGAAAAAAACTACTTTTAACAACATTCAAAGACAACACGACTTTATATTTTTCTGCAGGTTTATGACCAACTACACGGGTAGAGTGCGCCCGAACGGAACCCGGACCCAACCACTCTTTGACCCAGGATGTTGGAATTTGCACGAAAGAACTGTTCACGAGCAGGACAGGACAAACAATTTTGCAGAAGCGGCACATCGACGATTGCAGCGCGCCTTTTCGTGTCATCACCCATCAGTTTGGCGGTTCATCGACACAATTCGCCAAGAACAGAAAAAAATTGACGCCGATTACGCTCTTTTCGTTGCCGGTCATGATCCACCGCCAAAGTGCAAGAAATATCGCGAGGCAGATGAAAGAATTTTGAGACTGACACAAAATTTTAACCCACTAAACATTATGGAATTTTTGATTGGTGTTTCTCGAAATTACCAGATGGATGCTTAGAATTTTATGAATAAATTTTTGGGATGTTAAATAAATTTTTGACAGTATGAAATGGAAAATGTGACAGGCCCTTGGGGCCCAATCGGCGGGGCCCAATCGTACCGGGGCCCAATCGGCGGGGCCCAACTGGCGGGGCCCAACTGGCGGGGCCCAATCGGCGGGGCCCAATCGACCCCCACCGTGATAAACCAACCAGCAGCAGCATGAGCAATTGGCAAACATTGTGACGACAATTTGGCGATGCTTTATGAACGAGATGCAAATTCATTCAAACAATCCTTTCCCCCCTCTTAAAAAAACATACACTGTATAATCAATGGTTTAGTGTTTCTGGGAGAGGGACCGTAACCCCGCAACCAAATTTGCCAATGATGAATTTATAACGAAAAAATGATTTTTTTTAAAGCACAGAAAAATTTAAGACATTCCCTTATCGGACATTAAGCCCATTTTAAGCTGCATATTAATTTTCATCCCATCTCCTGCTGACGGGGATATGCTGCGTAGCCCCCAAGAGTTTCCGGTGATCAGATAAATGGGAGAGAGGATGTTAAAAGGTGCTTGAATCCACCCCCCCCCCACCCTATCCACTCTCATGGTCTAAATTGTCCTAACCCTAACAGAAATTTTTTTTGTATGTTTTTTTAATTGACTGATTCGCTGATATCTTTTGTGACTTGTGATTGTTGTATTGTAAAGTAGATGAAAGGATAAACTGTTGTTGACAGGTGATGGTTAGAGACCGGACTTTTAGGCACCAAAATTTTTAAAATAAGCACCTAAAATAGGACGAAAAAGGCACAAAAATTAATGCATTTTGTTAACAGATTTTGTCAGTAAAATTTTAGCAAATTTGCAATTTTGAGCCAATTTTAAAATTGGGAATTTTTGGGTCTGGCGGTGCCTACAGGTGCGACCGGGAAATTTCGGAAATCAAGGCCCCTATTTTGCGGAGACTCATCATTTAATTATTATTTGCGTCGGCCTTGGATGGCCAATTTTCAGCCGTTGCCGGAGCCCAACGAAGCACACTCATCAAATATTTTCCATGGTTCATTTTGGCACTTCCTTTCTCAACATTTTGCCATAGATGGAGTACCAATGGTTTTGTGCCGATCTACACAGTGGGCCTGAGTTTGTCGACGGCTCGGCCGGGCTCATTTGTCAGGCCTCAAAATTTTGGTCCGATTAGCCATGGATTGCCTAGGCCTAGCAATGATTGCTAAGCCTTCCCAAAACACTGTCATAATTAAAACAAATTAAATTCCGTACAAATCATTAGAAGGTTTTTGCATCCGCCGCATTCGCCAGTCTCTGACGTTGTCGTTGTTCTGTAAAAGATGCCTTTGTTCAAGTGCAAGTTGCAAGAAAGTGTGCGGGAAATGTCGCGGTGGAAAATGAATAACAACATTAATTAATCTCTGCTGGCGTTGGTTGGGGAACCGGCCACTTTGGCGCCAGCCATTTTGGCGCCAAACGCTATAACATTTTTATTTCACATTCAAATTAAATAAGCTTGATATCATTTTAAAGCGCTTGATAGTCCCTAATAGCCTGCAAAATTTCAAAAAATTTAATTGAAACACAAAAAAGTTATGGCCAAAAAACCTCAAAAAACTGACTTTTTCTGGCCATTTTGGCGCCGCACGCTATATCTTTTGTCAAACAGAATTTATTTTTTCTAATATTTTGCAGGCTAATAAAGAACACTTAGGCCTATTTAATGGTATCAAAATTATTTTATTTGGTTGGATAAGAAAAAAGTTATAACAGTTTAAAGTTCGCGGCGCCAAAATGGCCCGCGCCAAAGTGACCCCGACCCCGTTGGTTGTGATCAATCATTTAATTGGATTCATTTTATGTTTGTTTAATTGAAATAATTTAATAATAATGATATTAATTTATTTACTGAAAAAATTTAAACGCTAATTAATGATGATGTTCGTGAATTTTCTAAATTTGCTTACGTGCCCAGACATTTGCGCCTATACCCAATCGGATTCAAACTAATAGATTTTTCAATCCTGAGAACATTAAAATTAAGAAAACACAGTCTTCTAGGTTATTAGAAGCATAGATTGTGCTGTTTGACTAATTGATAATTTTTCAAAAATTTACTAACTATCACATTATCAGACAAATCCCTTTCTATCACTTATATAATGCTGTTTAAGCAATTAGGGATTGAAAAAAACTTAAGTTTTACCCCTATTTTGGACATAGGCGCAAATGCCCGGGCCGCCAATGTGGGATGGGGTAACTTTTGCTTACATATTGAAATTCACAACTCGAAAAAATGGGAATGTCGCAAATTTTTTTAATGAATTCTACGGTATCGACTGCTGGAGACCGGCCGTAGATTACGTACGGTTGCGGGAGCATAGTCCGAAATTTTGGACAACGGGAGTTGCGCGCGGGAATCCCGCAAAATGCACAGTAACGTGAAAAGGGTGAAACTTTTTATTCCCCGATTTCCCAGATTTTCTGGGTATAATTTTTTCGCCGTGCCAACATTATTATACACAATTTTAAAAATATATATTTCATTTTTGGAACATATTTTGGGATTTTTGTACATATTTCAGGATTTTTTTTAGGTGTTTCGCATTTTTCTTGAAATTTTTAAGGAAAAAATAGTATTTTTGATAAGAATTTTAGATTCTTCTTGTTAGTACACCCCTCCAAGACCTACCTCACTCAAAATTTCCAAAAAAATTTGCTAAATTTTTTAAAAATCCAAATCCACAAATTTTGGAATTTTTTGATGAAAAAACTCCTAAAAAGATGGCCAAAATTCTCAAATTTTCACCCGGCGGCGCCTATCTGTACCTCCGAACACTAAAAATTCTTATTTTCTTAAAAAAATTGCACAAAATCGCAAAATTTGGTCATTTTTTGGACAAAATCTATTAACAAATCGTAAAATTAATAATTATCCTTTTCATTTCACTGAGGCCCATTTTTATATAAAGTTAAAAATTGATGCATTTATTTTCAATTTTCATTAGGGCGCAAATTTGCAAAAATAATAAAATAATAATATAATTTTTTAACAATTTTTTCTTTAGGAGCATAAATTTTACTAAGTAATTATAGATTCTCATGGAGCCACGTTTTATTAATAGTAGTGAAAAATTGATTCATTTTTAATAGTAAAAAATTGATTCAATTTTCTTTGTGCCTCCCTTTTTATGAATTTCTGCCCAATTTCGGCGTTTTACAGTGAATTATTGATGGACAAAATTATAAGATTATTGAAAATATTAATGGATATTTAAGCGCGATAATCCTTCCGTAAAAAGCAATCAATTTTTAAAAAATTTTGAAAAAATCGTTTTTCTTCTTTTTTTTACCAAAAAACCGACTGACTCTGCACACCGATTCCTAGTGTTAATTCAAATTGTTTTATTCTCATAAAATTTAAATATTTTTGCATAAAAAGAATCGTCTGGCGTTAATTGTGACCAATCATTTAATGAAAATTGAATTCATTTTGTTAAAAACAATTTAATATAATTATTTATGATTTTCAATTTATTTAACTGAAAAAATTGAACAATAATTAATTATGTTGTTCAAATTTTGATAGAAATGAGATTTTTAGGTGCTAAAAATTCTGAAGAAATAGGTACCTAAATAGTTGCTAAAAAACTGCAAAAATAGTTTCTAAAAATTGGAAAAATATGTAAATAAATGTATGAAATTTGAAATTTCCATTCATTATCCATTTCGGTTGCAACACAGCAGGCGTTAAAAGATGTTGATTGTCCGCCAAATCATGGCCAGGATTTTTTGCTTTTTGAAAAGTCGGAAAAACTTTTGAAGTCGATTCTAAAGGCTGCATTTTTATATTTTTATTTACATTTTTCATAACAAGTTTTTTGTTCACAAGCAAAAATCCAAAAACAGCTGAAAAAATAATTTCCAGCTGGGGTGTAGTCAAAAATACAACAAATTTTTTGATAAGATTCTCGAATCGAGTATGAAAACATGCTAACAAATGCCGGATTTGAGTGCCAAGATGCGAACCTTCAGGCTCTTGTACACACCGTTTCAAAAAACGAGATGTGTACCAATAAATAGAGAGTGCCAGAGAAAAACATTATCTTTTTTTCTCTAATTTTTTGTCTCCTTTTGGCGTACTATCTAATATTTCTATTATTAGGAATAACAACATTCACTTCGCTCTATAGAACTTTTTTTCCGCCTTACAGAATTTCTTCATATTTTGCTTATAGATAGAGAAAAAAATACTGCATCTGTCTATAGTGAATTCATTTTTGTCTATGGTCAAACTCAAAAGTTATAAATTTTATAATTAAAAAACTATTCTTTTATTTAGATTTTATGGCTAAGAAAAGTGTAATAAGGAAACTACAAAGCAAAAAAGGGGCCCAAAAGCGTTGGACTAAATGGGAGAATAAGCGAGAGGAGCGACAAGAGAAGTTGGAGAGGGCGAGAAAAGCCAAATCCGCAAAGAAAAGTGAGTTTTCCACCAATTTTTAACTCAAAAATAATTTTTTTTTAAATGGCCTTTTGGATGAGCAGGGTGAAAAACAAATTGCTTAATTAGCACAAATTTTTAATATTTTCAAGGTGATGAAGCGCTTCATTCGGTGTGGCGAAGACTCGAACAATGGTGGAAATGTATGCCTGACGCGGAACAAATTTTGCAACAATTGGAGCACCATTTCGTCAACAATTGGCTGCTGGACACCGGAAGGATTGACGAATTGAAGCGGGTTTGTTTTTTCAAAAGGTTTCCCTTTTCTGAATTCTCATCTTTAGAATTATGAAGAAAGGAAGGGCGAGGATGACACGGATGAAGAAGTGGCGGAAGAAATTGATGACGAATGCCAAATTGATGTAATTTAACAAATTTGGATTAAAGGATGATTTTCAAAAAAAAAGTGAAGAAACAAAATGTTTTATCATTTTTGTTTATTTTTCAGAATATTTATTTGTCATTTTACAAGTCTTCTTTTGCTTAAAATCACCAAAAACGTCCGTTAACATGCATCGGATTCGAACCTGGAACCCCCCTTTTGGTGACTAGCACATATACCACTGAGACAAAAATTCAAATCTTTTTGGAACTGGGAGGCAAAAACTGAAACGGTGTGTGTAGCAGAATCCGCAAATTGCAAACCCTTCTACAATGTATATGAGCCTGTGCTTATCATTTAAATTTTCAAAATTTAACGAGACTTATACAGAGTTTTACCCTTTGTCCTTATTTGTAAGAATTGTCCTTATTTTGAGGTAGAGAGAAACTTAGATTTTAAATGATATTTTTGAAAGAAATGTTTTTGAAGCGAATTAATAGCCAAAGTCTTACTTTTTGCCTCATTTATTTACTCATATGCGTGGTCCAGTGGGTTGTGATCTTGGTTATGCTCTTCATTTTATCGTTGGATCAGTTCCCCTCCAAGCAATACTTTTTCTTCTAATTTTTCAAAATTATTCCTTTTTTATGGGAATTCAATCATAATTTTAACATTTAAAATCATAAAATATTGTCATTTGTGGACTAAATCTATTAACAAAGTGCACTAAAATTTCAAAATTTTCCCCGGCGGCGCCTATCGGCACCGCCGGCACCCAAAACCCTATTCCTTAAAAAATTGGCTAAAAACCGCAAAAATTTGGACATTTTTTTGACAAAATCTGTTAAAAATTGCACTTAAATTTGAAAATTTTTAGCTCCAAAATTCTCTTTATTTTTTTAAATTGACTCAAAAACCGCGAAAAAAAATACGAGAAATTTGCTTGAAGTAGAAACATTGAAAAGCCTGGTGCAAGTAAAAGTGAATTTTGATTAAAAATTGTTCGGAAATGTATCATTTCTCATTTCTAAGCCGGAATTGCTCAGAAAAATGTTGGCGGCGAGAAATATGTTGCTAATGCTTGATTTTGTTGAATAAAAATGCGATTTAGTTTTGGAAGCGTGTTTTAAAAAATGTCCTTATTTTTTACCCTAAAATCTTATTTTTGACCAGCGAAGTACTTATTTCGGGAAATTTTCAAGGGTAACCTTGGACTTATACCATATTGTTCGGGTGGTCAACCCCGAGAGATGAAAGAACACATTTGCATTATTTCCCTTTGCATTTGTATTTTTCTTTTCCTCTCCATTTTCCCCACTCTCTAATTATTGTGTCTTCCTTTATTTATGTAAGACACTATTGATTTATTATGTCCATTGCCTGTCCTTTCCCCTCATTCATTCAGTTGCTTTTTATGCACTTTTTTCACTTCGCCTAAATATTTGTTCTCCTCCAATTTATTTATTCCGCTTCCGACTTCGCCCATTTTTATTTTAAATTGTTTTAATTTATTTGTTCTACAAATAAACATTTTATTGAGTCGGTTCAAAGACCGAACAATTGGCGACGCCCGTCTTAAAAAAGAAGCTCAACGTCGGAATATTTTGGCAATTTCGGACAGATTCCGAATTGCTATTCATCAATTCTTCAAAAAAAGCAATAGACCCAATAAGGGTGAGCTTCCGCCAGGCGCGGTTTATTCATCATAAAAAAACCAAGATACCCAGGTGGTTGCGGTTTCCGCCAGGTGCGGTTTACTCAACAAAGACAAGGAAATTCACCGAAAATTGATCAACAAAAATGGCGCAAAATCCGACAATCGATCAGCTAGTGAAAATGCTGGCGGATCAACAAAAAATGGTGCAGGACCAATCACAGCAAATTGCTCAATTGATTGCGATCCGACAAAACGCACCAAATGCGGCGGCACAGCCCAATCAAGGAGCAAATTCAGTCCCAATATTGCCGGACATTTCACCATTCGAGCCAACGGACGACAAGAGCCGAATTTCGGAATGGATTGAGCGCTTCAAATTCGCGTTGGATTGCACAGCACCAACGGCGGACGACGAAGTCAAGGTCAAATGTTTGATGAATAAGCTGAGCGAATCGGCTTTCAGCGAATACAGCAGATCAGTTCTGCCGTCGTCGGTCACAGATTTCAGTTTTAAAGTGACGACCGAAAAGCTTGAGAAGCTATTTGCCAAGGCTCAGTCCATATTCATCGACCGCTACGAGTGTTTAAAAGCGGTGAGAGGAGAAGGCGAACAATTCAGGCAGTTCATAAATCGGCACAGAAAATTGCTGACCGATTTTAAATTCGATGAGCTGACAAAAGAGCAATTTAATTGCCTCATGTTATTGATGGCACTCAAAGCGCCCAACGAAGCTGCATTGCGACAGCGAATTCTGACAAAATTGTCAGCAGATGGCGCCAACATCAGCTATGATGGAGTGGTGGAAGACTTAATCAGCTTCCAATCCACAATTTCAGAAGCAAAGGCAATCGAAGCGACAAGTTCTTCGAGGCCAGTGAATTCGATTCGACAAAATTCAAAGCCGAACAATTCAACGAACAAATACGTCAAGGAAAGTCCAAAGCCAAATAATTTGCCGAACAAATTCAAAGAAAGGACCAACACTGAGGCAACTACAATATGTTGGCGATGTGGCTTTGGCGTGCATCGACCTGACGAATGCCGTTACAAAACGAGCAAATGCCGCAAGTGTGAGTTTGTAGGCCATTTGGACAAACAATGCGAGCGTCTCCAAGAGTGGCGCAAACGCCAAAATGCCAAAAAGAAAGGCAACAACCGCGTTGGCCACATTCGTATTGGAATGACCACGCATGCCGTCAATTCCATTTCGCTGCTAAAAACAGCGGTTCTGTTCAATAAGAAGCCAGTCGAATTCCATCTCGACACGGGGTCGGACATTGTCGTCATTGATCAATTGACGCACGAATATGTTGGACGACCACCGATCGAAAAATGCAACGAAATTGGCAAGGCTTTCGACGGCACAAAAATTTCCTTTATTGGAAAAGGATTCGGTACATTCAAATTTGGCAAAATTGAAGTCGAGCAAACATTTTATGTTGCAAAAGCAGGCTCACTAAATTTGCTGAGCTGCAAAATGATGGATTTATTTGGGCTGTTAGATGAATTAAAGCTGAAAATCAGCAACCCTGCAGTAAATGCATGCCTCACGAATGGCAAAAAGGCTGAAAATTTAATCCCGAATGAAGCAACGCAGATTGCTGGGACAGAAGTCGAAATTCAAGGCCTGGAAAAGGCATTTCACGAAATTTTCAGTGAGGAATTGGGCCATTGCCTAAAGGAGAAGGCTCATCTTGCCCTAAAAGATGAAGCAAGGCCAGTCTATCGCAAAGCCCGACCAGTACCCTACAATTCGTTAGAGGTGGTTGAGAGCGAACTGAGCCGGTTGGAAAATTGGCCAGCCATTTTTGACAAAATTTTTGACTTGAATAATATTTTCATCGCGCTCAGAAGCAGCGACTAGGTCCGAAAATTTTAATGGCAATTTTGAAATTGTTTGTCCAAAATTTGTTTCAAAATCCGTTTCGGCATTGATCATGGCGATGATTTTCTCGTCTTCGGTCTCATTTCCTTTGGCGATTAGGCGCGAGAGCGCATCGGCTTGGCCAAAATCCTTTGTGTTGATGTATTCGATCGTAAAATCGTAGGCCAACAGGATTAAAGACCAGCGAAGAAGACGATTGGCACTGCACTGCCTAATTCCCTTTTTGCTGCCAAAAATGCTGACAAGGGGCTTATGGTCAGTCTGCAATGTGAAATGCCGCCCATAAATCATTTTATGGAATTTTTGTACGGCAAAAATTAACGCCAAGCCCTCTTTTTCAATCTGCGAATAATTTTTTTCCGCAGGGGCGAGTGATTTTGAAGCATGGGCAATTGCTTTGATGTTTCCGTCCTGAAATTTGTGATAAATGACCGCTCCGATGCCCAATTCGGAAGCGTCCGCTGCAACAATGATGTCCATTTTTGGATCATAATGCGTTAGCAGCAAATCGGATGCCAAAATTTCCTTAATTTTTCGGAATGCATTTTCGCATCCTTCACTCAACTCCAATCAATTTCCTTTTTAAGCAAATCGTCGAGCGGTTTTCGAATGAACCGCATGTTTTTGACGTATTGTTGGTAATGGTTTACCATACCAAGAAATGATCGCAGAGATGGAATGTCGTTTGGTGCAGGCATTTGACTAATTGCATAAATTTTTGCTGGATCCGGTCGGCGTCCGTTTTTATCGATAATCTGTCCGAGATATTTGATTTGATCACGGAAAAATTTGCATTTCGCCAATTTGACGCGGAATCCGTATGCCTGAATTCGACCAAAAACTTCTTTTAAGTGATTGGTGTGTTCCGGAATGCTTTTGCTGACGATTATAATGTCGTCCAAATAGGCAGTGGCAAATTCCAATCCTGCCAACATTTTATCCATAATTGATTGAAATATAGCTGGGGCTGATTTGACACCGAACGGCAGTCTTTCCATCCGGTAATTGCCCTTGTGGGTTGCCAGTCCACACAAATTTTTGGAATCTTCGTCCAATTCGACTTGGAAATAGGCGTCTCTCAAATCAATTTGTGAGAAAATTTTGCCTCCATTTAGCGTCGCAAAAATGTCTTCCGGTATTGGAAGTGGGTATTGGCAGTCGAGAAGGGCATCGTTTAGGCCCGTAGAGTAATCAATGCAAAGTCGGGCGGATCCGTCAGCCTTTTTAACAATCAAAATAGGTGCGGCCCACTCCAAATGTTCGACTTTGTTGATGACGTTCATCTTTTCCAACCGGCTCAGTTCGCTCTCAACCACCTCTAACGAAAATTTGCGTTTATTCAAAATTTGTCAATCAAAATGTGACACCTTGGCAATTGCGTTGCCTGCGTAGGTGGGCCGCAAAAATGTGTCATCGCCAAGCACGGCACTGATCTGAAAAAGTTTTATCCGTAAATGGTTGCACATTAAAAAAAAATTTCTCATTGTTAAGGCATAGGGGAGGGAAATTCAAAAAAAAAAAATGTTGTAGAAATGCGAAAACAGGGTGGAAAACAAAAAATTTTGCACCGGAGGAGGGCCATTAAACAACCCAGAATACAAGGGTTCGGTACCAAATAGGGATTCCGCCCGACCCGAACCCAACGTACAACGTTTTTCAGAGCCAAACTTTGTTAGGCCGACCCGAAACATGGAGTTTTCGACCCGTGAAAATCCCCCCTTTTTTTGGAGTAACGAAGATTTCGAACCAAGATGCTGGGCCTGGTGACAATGACACCCGAATTCCGGGCTCTTTTCCGACCCCCAAATTTTAAATGATTTTTTTTTTGCGCGCGCACATTCTACGCGATTCGAACCTCGGACACGGGTGACACGTCGCATAGCGCGGCCGCTCGCGGGACCACCGAGCGGGCGAACGCGCTGGCACCCGCCAGCACATGCGTTGCGCCAAGTGCGCGCTGCACCGCGACGAGCACCGGCGCCACACGCTCCGGCAGTTGGGCCTCAAGCGCCGCGTCCTGGGCAAACAGCACACACTGAAAATGTGGAAGGCAAAAATTAGGGGAAAAATATGAGACGAGAGAAAAATTTATAAACAGCAAATTTCTTAAAAACTTTATTGCACTTTTATGAGTCCAATCAACCCTCAACCCTGATTGAGTTTCTGGAACCACAACTTTTTTTTTTAATATTTGAACTAAACATTCATTAAAAATACCCGGCAATGGTGTGGAATTGCGGTCCCGACAGAAAAAAAAACATTTTTTACCCTAAAAAAATGCTTTTTGAAATTCTACTATTTTTTCCGTCGGGACCACAATTCCACACCATTGCCAAATAGCCAAAAAAAAATTTTTTTTTTCACGCCAAAATAATTGAAATTTCAAAAGACAAAAAATGGGGCAGAATGATGATCATTCATTAAACACTGTTTTAAATATACCTTGGGCTTTTTAGTGCATTTTTTAGGTCGTCAAGAACTGGTTTGCAGATTTTTCAAGAATTTGAAGCATTTTTATATAGCTGTGTGCGATTAAATTTTTAAAAGGGGGGTACCATCCGTACTATTACCGAAAAAAGTAACAGGGGAAGTTTTTTAAGAATTTCAGACCCCCCCCCGTCATCAGTGAAAGAAATAATTGAGACATTTTTGGTCACATATCGGACCACCCCCAATGATTGCATTTTTTCCGGCCACAAGCAGTGAAATTTCGTGGCCCAATTTTTTGGCGGCCGTCACCGCATTCAGCGTGATCTGGCTCAACTTTTGTTCATTGTGCTCCGCCAACACCAAAGTGCTCGCCAAACAATGGGCCTGAAAATAAAAAAATGGGAAATTTTAGAGGGACGGAAAAAAAAATATTTTTTCGCTATTTTAAAAAGGAATAAAAAAAATTCGAGAAAATTGGCTTTTAGTGTTTTTCGCCAAAAAATGAATATTTGGGGTTTTTTGACTTAAAATTACAAGAAGTGGGAAATTTTGCAAATTTTAATAAAATTTATTATAAAAAACATTTTTCCCTAAAAATCGTTTTTTTTCTCACTCACATTCAATCGACGAAAAATTGGTGCATTTATTAAAATTCGGTTGCCAGCAGCCGAACCTGTCGAACAAAATGCCGCGAGCATTATGGTGGAAGGCAAGAAAATTTACAATCAGCTTAAATATTATTCAAAATTTTTAAATATTTTTAGAGATCGGACCGGGCCGGGCCCGGTTTTTCCCGGGCCCGGAAACCGGAGATTTTTGGAAAAATCCGGTTTGACCGGTTTTTGAGAGACCGGGCCCGGAAACCGGTCGTTTTTTAAAATGCAACCCGGCCCGGAAACCGGCCTTTTGGACCGGTTTTATAATCAAGCCAAAAATATTTCTTTTTGTTCATCTTTGAAAATGTCTTTTTGGCATAATGTTTTTGATTTTTTTTTGTCAATTTTCCAGTTGAATTTTTTAATTCATTTAGCGAAATGATAATTTAGGTCTTTTTTGGTTAAGATTTATGAAATAAGTGTTATATGTAGGGCTTCCTTTTTTAGGCAAATGCCTAAAATTTTGCACAATTGATACGCAAAGATAAGCACGAAAAACGCGTTTCACACCCCTAAGAAATGACCCAAAAAAATTTCAGAAAATACACCCTTAAGAATTGAAAAAATTTTCAAATTTTCGTGCTAAATATAACCGTTGTCGAATGCTTAACCGTAATTACGAATGGATTTTTTGTATGCTAGAGAGAAACACTAACAAAGTTCGCTTGTTCCCAGTAGCACAACGTGATGCTAACACTTTGCTTCCCTTAATTGCTGAACATGTTGCTCCTGGTACCCTAATTATTAGTGATGAGTGGGCTGCTTATGGGGGGATTAGAAATATGCAACAGCAGTTCGAACATTGTTGGGTAAACCATCGCCTTTTCTTTGTCGATACACAAGACCCAAGAGTTCATACACAAGGTATTGAGGCAACTTGGCGTGCACTTAAAAATGGTCTCCGTCATCTTCATGGTACTAACCCAGAAATGTTGCAGTCTTACCTGTTTAATGATTCTTGATTTGTTGGATAAAATTTTTAATGATCGGACGAGTAAATATTAAATGTTGAATTTAATTTAATAAATGAATTTTCAATCATTTATTACTTGCATTTTATTAAAAAAAATAAATTTGTTGATTGGACGCGTAAAAAAATGATTGGACGCGTAAACTGGAATAGAGCCAAATTTTATTTTTTCGGCGATATTTTATCCCTGCAACGTTTTCGGCGGCGACATTTTATGGTGCACCGAATTTCTACATTAATTTTTTTTTTAATTAAAAAAAATTTAATTGATAAATTTTGTGGGGTTTTTACCAAATTAACATGTGAAAATTTAAATTTTTACCAACCCGGAAACCGGTGCCGGGCCCGGCAATTTGAAAATCCGGTTTGACCGGGTTTTGAGAGACCGGGCCCGGAAACCGGTTGCTTCTGAAAAAGTCAGCCCGGCCTGGCCCGGCAGATTTGGAAAATCCGGTCTCTAAATATTTTAACAAAGTATTACAAAAAACATAAAAATTTAAAATTTTGAATTTTACGCAACACTCGAAATCAAAAACAATTATAAATCAGGGCTCCCAGATTAAATTTTCAAAAGCATCATTTTGGGTCAAAAAGCCTCATTTTTACAAAATTTATTCAAAACACACTTAAAATGTTCAAATGTTATATTTTTGATTGTCCATGATCAATTTGAGCAATTTTTTCTGGTTACTATCATTTATTTCGTCACTGTTCATTTCGTCACTGAGACATAATTTTTTAAAAATATTGGTAATTTCAATAAAATCATCGTATGAAAGTATTAATTGGTTTAAAATTCTCTAAAAATTATTCCTGGGTAAGAGTACCATCGGTGGTAGCCCCTTTTCCGAAATTTTTTTTGAGATTTTAAAAGTCGAAAAATGATTTATGAGGTTTTCGAGGTCGCTGATCACGAATTTGACTGTTGACCTAAATGATATTGCTCTGAGATATCGATGGGGATTTTTATATAAAGCATATATAAAACAAAGATTCTCAATATTTATCAAATATTTAAAAAAATTATTTCTCAATGACGAAATGATCAGTGACGAACTGAACAGTGTCGAAACGATCAGTGATGAAATGATCGGCCATCATTTTTTTTAGAATTTGGCACGATTCAGCTACGGTGGGTTTATGTCAGTGGTGGGGCGCGACCGCGACCCGCACATTGTCCTGATTTTCTTTTATTATGTCCTTGAATTGATGCACCCTAAAAATGATCACTTTCGCCACATCGTCCTGACTTTCTTTTCTATAGGATTAAATTTTCCTGAAATTTTATGAATTTTCCGATTTCAAGCCATTTTCAAAACTTTTGATTATTTCTCAAATTTACGCATGTATATAGGTAGACCACATCAACGGGAAGAAAATTTTGATTTTGATAAGGTTTCACTCCAACCAGTTTTGTTACCATACTGTATTTTTTCCATGAAAATATTTTATTTCATAATAAGTCTCCTCTTTTACGACTCTCAGCCTTTCTTTTACGACTTTACTTTTTAATTCTTTTCATTTAATTCACACTTTTACAGAAAAACATGAATTTCATCTTTTACGACCATTTTACTGTTCTTCACTGTTCACATGTCAACTTGTGGTGTTGATGGAACTCCTGGTGATCATAATTATGAACAATTTTTTAACAGAACTTTTTATTTATTCAGGTGCAATGTATTCCTCTTGGTTTGGATCCGGATATCGTAAGAGTTTTTTTACACAGCGGCCCAATTTTGGGCTCCAAGTACAATTATGCTGGATTTTTCGTCTTAGTGGTCTGTGAGTTAGTCACCAAAAGGGGGGTCCCAGGTTCAAGTCCTCCTTATGTTGTGTGCTAATTTCAATTTCTTCTTACAAAGAAGAAGGCAGAATTATTTTTGCATTAATAAAAGTTTTCGTGGCAATAAAAAATCATATTCAAAAAGCGTTGGTTACGTACAACATCGATAATTTTATGAATTTTTTTTAGCTTATAACTTGGTGAATACTAGAGCAAATAAAACCATTTTATGCTCATTTTGAAGGGCAAATTCTAGAGAATATTGTTAGTTTTATTTGATTTGGCCTTAAATTGCGCACTTGGCTAAAAAAGAATTAAAGTATTGAAATGTTTGCCCTGGGAAAAGATTTTTTCCTATGGACCAATTTCCGCCATACTCAAGTGGCTTCGCTCACCAGCAGCCGATTTCATATAGTAATTTTAGCCGCTCGCACTCAGTTGTTAATTTTAATAACCTTAACCAACATTCTGACCATTTAGGTCGGTCGCACTCAGAAAATAACAACCAAAGTCCACGTGGCAATTTTGGTGGATCGTACTCGAATGTGCACACTCGTCAGCAGTCGGCCTCATGCTCTCACGACTGCGAATACAACCCAAACCAAAGTAAATTAAAATTAATTGTGAAATAACAATAAATGGAGTCCGGAATTTCAAATTTTCGGATCCAGCTGCAGGATTGTGATTCAAAATTTTTGCGGGACGCGAAGCATTTTATAAAAAATGCGATATTGCGGACTTGGATCCAGCAAATCCCGTGCGGATTCTCTCCTTGCCGGTCTTTATAATTAATAGGGACGCCGCTATTAATAAGGATGAAATTTTATGTGAATACCATTTTTCCCACAGAAACTTATAATTTATAAAACATTAAAGGAAATAAAGGTAAATAATATAATGTAAAAAATGGATTTCGGATTTTTCTCCCTAAATACAAAAATTTTCCGCTTTAGTCGAAAATTTATGAAATTGGAATTTTAAGGCGGAATCCCGACCCCAAAAATACCAGAAGTCGGAAATTTAAACTCTAGGACATCCCAGATATTGGCAAAACCATCAGATACACAGAATCCATTCTAAAATTACTGACAGGGCTCGGATTTTTGTGTGCTAATAATCTCGAAATATGCACATAAAATAATAAAATACAATGATTATTTTTTATTTTTACTAAGAACCTTTTGGATAAAGGGCACCCTAAATTAAAACATTTCGAAACCCATCTTAATGTTGTTACTATTTCAGTTAGTGTTGAAAATCTAACAAAATTATGCGAGAGCATCTGCAATGATATTCAGCAAAAATCGAGTTGCAAGAAATATAATGTGCAATTGAGTGACACCAAGAATGGCATCAATTCATCATTACGGTGCCGATGCCATTGGAATTCTTTGCTTCCAGTTGGGAAAAAATGTGTTTCCAAAGTCGAATGATGTGAGCAACCAACAAGCGGCAGCATGTGGAAAGTCCTCTCCCCCTTTTCGTTTTTAGGAGTCAAAAAACATACATTCATTAACTATAGGGTTTAAAGAATTTCGGAAGGAATGTCTGGGCTAGGAGATAAAGATTCCCAACTAAATTTGCCGGGGATGGATGGAAAAATTTCAAAGAAATTTTTATGTAAAATTTGAAAAAAAATGTATTTATTTTTTCATATGCACAGAAAAAAAACATTTAAATACGCATTGAAAAGCATGTCGATGTTCTGGGCTATAACTTAATAGCGAAATGACGCATTTTCACTTAGGGAATGGGCCGTTCGTAGAACAAAAATTGGGCGGGGATGTGCTCGAACGTCTTCGACTTTGTCCGAGCAAACTGATTGTGAGACTTCATTCAAATGCAGCAACAACAGCCCGTTCCGAAGTGTGGCAATGTGAAATGCCCCTGTGGAGACGCGTGCCAGTGCGGCACTGACTGCAAATGCGGTGCGAAGGAGGCCAGCAACTGCGCGAACGAGAAGTGCGTTTGTGAGAATTGCAAGTGCGGCGCCGACTGCAAGTGTGGCCAGTAAACGACACCGAAGAATGGGCCGGAGGGTTGTGATAAGAAGAGTAAAAAACAGTTACCTTATTTAATTTGACCGTGACCGACCATAATTTTGACATGTTCATTTTCAAATTCTGATTGATACAATAAATATTATAAGAAAAAAAAAGTACAAAATTACCAATTACATAAAATTACCGAATAATGTCATCGGGGAAAGTGAACAATTAACCAAAAATAATGAGAACAAAATGCCAAATTTAAAATATTTAAATCAAAAACGAATTGTCTTTATAGCACATCCCTCCCCTAACAAAAAAGGCGTCCCTGCCGTCAGAATTTTGTAGCGAACCGAGAAGGGGTGGTCCTCAACTGAGTGCTCAGTGCCGTCCCGACCCGCGATGACCTCCGAAGCCGCTACTACGATTTCCAGCCCAAGTCGCCGAACGATCGCGCTGATATGGATGGACACGCGGACGAAAACGATCTGACAAGGGGCCGTCGACAAAATCCACTTCCAATCGGCTTTTTCCCTTTCTTCCGGTGTTACCCTGGGACTGGTCGCCAGAACCCGAATTACGGCGCGTCGCCATCGGCAAATTCGGCACTCCCGCACGTACACCCAGTTCTCGATTTCCCGGGAACCCAACAATTTGCGACTGGACCCAACTCGCAAGTGCCAAAATTCCATCCCTTGTCATCCACCCGTCGGCCTTGACTCTCAACGTGTCGAAGGTGTCGCCATGCCGAAAGATTTCTAGCAAACTGCGACCCGTCGGCGTCACACAGACAAACCACTCCGGCACGAGTTTGGCAAGCCGTTCAATGAATTCGTTGAAGTCGACGTCCCGTTGTCGCACATACGGTGGCGGAATCCAAAAGAAACGGGTTGATGGAAGCGGCGGCACAGTTGTTTGACGCGTTCACATTGCTCCATCATTTGGTCAATCGTTTCGCCCTGAGAAAGTGAATCGCGCCCAACACAAATCAAGGCCGCTTGTACACTGTCCGAGAACACGCAGCTGCTCAGAGTTCGGATCACTTCGGCAATTGATCCTCGTTCAACGCCGACGAAATACGTTTTTCCACCAATTTCTGACATCAGCTGATGGGCTGACGAATCTCCGACGATGGCTCGCGGTGTCTCGACCAGCACGGACGCATTGTGTACGGTTTTTGCGCGGATTTTTTCCAAAATTCGGTCCGTTTTGGTGAACAATTCAGTCCATCCAATCTTCTCCGCCTCGGCCAAATTTGCGATTGCCTTTGGGGTCTCAACCTGAAGCCGACTTTCTCCACTTCTGCCCCGTTTCGTACCATCTTTCACCTGAATTTTGCCGAAAGCAGACAGTTTCAACACTGCTTTTGCAACGGCACATTTTTGCAACCAAGTAGTCCAAATTTCCGCGACACTTTGTTTGGTTGGGAAATTGCCGCTTCGCACATTTTCCCGTCTTTCTCCTTCGTAGATAACCAACTCCATGCCAGGGTCAGAGTCGAGAATGAGCTCTGCCAAGTCGCGACCGGATGAAGCTGAGACTACGGCGTTTGATTTCAACAGAAATGCAGCTAAAAGCGCTTGTAATGGCGAACGAACGGAAGTCATTCCAAGCTCTAACGAGGCATCCACGACCGGGTCAAGTTCACTGCACGACAATTAGTCGCATTTTTCATGGACCTTCCCTTGGCAATGCATTAGCCAACTCAGTTCGCAAAAGTCGTCCGTCTCCATTACGCCGTCTAAATTTTCAATTGTCCTCAATTGAAAACTGTTTTTGCTGAATTTTGCTCTCTTTCTAGAATTTCCCCGTCGTTCTGGCCACCTTTTTCAGACCAATCATTTGGACTTAAAATAGCATTCAAAGTATTTTTAATTTTCCTTCATGCCGTGATGCAATTAGCTCTTTGCGAAACTTTTCGGGGACAAACAAAAGTTGCGACGAAGTTTTAGGGTCGCAAAAATACAAAAGTCTGTCGGCGATTGTAAAGTGATGAATTTTGTCAATTAGACTTTGGAATTCTCGTTAACTATGCGGACACGTCTTTTTCTCCAAAAATTCATAAACAGTCTTCATTTCACTGTTTTTAACTTCTTCTACCCAATCACTTCGACCTCCCAACTCTAAAAAGCTTCCATCTTTCTGAGGCTTTTCGCCCTCGACGATTTATCCTTTTCCAATGTAATCGGAAGTGCAGAGAAATTGGTGATCGGTGCGATAAATTTTCCGTTATTTGGATTTACGACAGCCGGTTCAATTCTCATCACCTTTTTTCTGTCATTTGATGGAAAAATTGCCAATTCTTTTTCTTTCTTCGTTGAACTTGTCATTTCAACAAGTGTAGTGGCTAACGGCATTAAAGTCGTTTTGAAAATCACGTGAACCGAGTTTTGGGTGTTCACGTTTGCTTGAAGTCTACCATCGTTTTTGACAACTCGTCGAAAATTTTGAACCCTAACTCCGAAAGTGAGTTGGTTCCGAATAGTAAATCGTAGCTAAACGATGTTTGAGCTACGTGAAGACGCACTTGCACTGTCCTTTCCTGCCTTTTAACAGGCAGTTACAACACCGTAACATTTGACCTCTTTTCCATTTATGTCTATGACACGTGCAATTTGTCGATCGGGCTTCAAAAATTCTTTGTTCAATGTTGAACTATTCAAAATTTTGTTTAAAAATTCCACTGAAATCAGTGAAATCTGGGCCCGCCATCAAGTATTGCGTCTGCCTTTTGCTCTAAAATTGAGACCTTTACCAACATAATTTTTCCAACAGCAGTGCCGTTCTTTTCCGCGTTTCCACAATTCTTATTTTCCGTCCATTGGTCAAACAACTTGGACACTTCTTCACTTGCAGTGCTAATTGCACCAACCAAGACATTTGAAACCGCAGGAGAATCTTCAAGTTGATCTACCAAAAAGTTTTGGCGCAAAAAGTTACGCGATTGTTGGGTACGATTCGGAAAACTTTGTGGCGGGTTCCTGTCATCATTTGCATTGGGGGTTCGGTTGGCACCTGTTGCCGATGAATTGTATTGTTGTGGGGCAAAATTTGATTGATCGCGCCGTGGGAGACGACAATTGCGAGAAATATGCCCTTGCTGGCCGCAATTGTAGCATTTGACAACGCCAAAAGATGTATTGTCTTTCGTTTCCGTTGGTTCGCCTTGAAAAATGTTCGGGCTGATTCGGTGGTCGAAAATTTATTTGCCGACGCTGATCAAAATTTTGGCGAAAATTTGTGTCTTTTTGCTCGGCTGCTTTTGCGGATTTTTGTGTGATCTCCGCGCGAGCTGCCATGGCCACGAATTCGTCGAAGATCATATCGTGTTTGCGTGCCAGTTCCAAAGTGAGTGCCAAATCCGGATTTTTGAGTGAGCGGATGAGGTGTTGGATCGAATAATCATCATATGAATGTTCGCCGAGCCCGGCGTATGCCCTTCGCACTAACGATGAGACTCGGTCCGCCAAATCGTCAATGCTTTCTCCGTTCCTTCTGCGGACACCTGCCATCATCTCATCAAAAGCACAGGTTGACTTCGCATCCGTTGAATCGAGTTGTTGTTTCATCGCTCTTCGGATATTTTCATACCGGAAGGGATTGTTGGCAACGGCGGAATTGTTTGCGCGTTCTGCCCTACCTGACTTTAACGCGCTTAAGCGCTTTTCGTTGGGCCAATCTTCGCTAACTGCGTCCAACTGGCGAAAAAAGACATTCACTTCGTCCGCTCCGGCATTTCCTCTCAGCTCTGGCAAATGGTGGAGCGTCATTGAGTACGAGAAATTGTCAAGACTTTTAATGGTCTGCGCCATTATCATGTTGGGGTCGACTTGGTTACTCTGATAGTAACGATTTTGTTCATTCACGGGGTTTATTTGCCCAAAATTTCCATCCCGGGAGTTTGTGCCTTTTTTGGAATGGCAAATGGTCATGACTCGCATAAGCAATTTGTTTGTGGACCTGTTGGCCCCTTTCTTTATGTTGAAAAGTCTGCGGTTGTTGGTTTCGACCAATGTTCGCATCACGGTTGAAATTTGCTGACACAGGACCCTGGATGTGATTTGGTGCCGTGGGAGCAAATTGTTGCTGTAAGTGGGCTTTGTATTGCACTACGGTCGGTTTTACTGCAATCGGCTGCGTATAGACCGTGTACTTCCAAAAGTCGGTGTCTCAGCTGCGTTTCACTCAAAATGCTGCCGTCTCCTGAAACATCATTTACCGGGTTAATCGGTTCATTTAGGTTTCTCATTTCATTTTGCTCAGAAACCGGAATCATAATCTCTATATTTTGTTGCTGGTTATCTAGTGCCTGAATTTGGTTTCCCTCGTTCAAAATTATTCCCTGTTGTCGAGTTCTCTGGCGGGTTAAGTGTGGCGAGCGTGTAATGACCATTCGTTTTCAACCGTCTTGGTTCTCGAATTTTTCACACAAAAATCTTTGGTTTAACCGTCTTGGTTCTGCCGAATTCAAACCACTTTTCTCAACCGTCTTGGTTCTCGAAAAATGCAGCGGTGATTTAGTCCAAAATGTCGCAGTGAATTGTAGAATTGCTTTATCTCAGTCTTTGAGCGAAGCGAAGGTAATGGCGAGTGTTGTTCCCAGTCTTTGGGCTCAAACAACAACAAGAAGACAATCTGTCGTTCCCCAGTCTTTGGGCAAAAGCAACGAGATGAAAGACTTCGAATTGAAGCGACAAAATTCCTATCCCCTGTTGCTACAAATCGGCAAAATGAGCTTACTCAGTTGAGCACAGGAGCGCCACGTAGAACAAAAATTGGGCGGGGATATGCTCGAACGTCTTCGACTTTGTCCGAGGGTTGCAATTGACAACGGTGTAAAAAGACAAAGGCGCAACGATTGAGAAAACTCCTAATCAAAATCAATTCAACAAATTAAAACAATCCAATTTTATTTAAGTCTGAAGCAGATCAATAATATCAAAAAAATTGGGAGACCAAAACGAATTGTCTTTATAGCACACGTTTTGGCGCCAGCCGGAGTTTTTGGACTATAACTTTTTGGATTTTCTACCAAAAATCCTATAATCTTAATATCATTTGAAAGTTAATTTTTAAGAAACTATTTCTAAGTTATTGGGAGGTGATAAGACAGTTACCAAAAATTTTAACATGAAAATTACAAAAAAGTCAAAACGCGGATAACTTAAACCGGTTAACTTACCTCAGTTGCGGGTTAATCTGTACTAACTGAAACCCTATTGAAATTCGTATATTTTTTGTATGTTTTTTTTATTTTGCTGACTCAAGTTGTGATATGTTGTTGTACGTACGACAGAGAAGGGATAAATTGTTGATGAATGGATGTTGATGATAAATGCTGTAGGGATTGGCATAGCCTCAAAACAATTTCCAATTTCCCTCAGCAGTCGGACTTTCCACACTCTTCATTATCACATTTTCGCATCCCATTCATTCCCGCCCCTTTTCCGTTCCCTTCACACTTTTCCTTTCCTCAACGATCAGTCAGTCATCAGATAATGCGCGCTTATGGCCAGAAATAATGAAAATGAGAGTGATCTTTGGAGAAATGTTAATTTAATTGAGAATTTCCTGTTATTCGCCATTTATAGCCGGCCGTGAAAACGTAAACCGCGGCGACATTTTTCATTTATCGGAGATGCGATCATTTACAAATAATGTGAACATTAGCGGACATTATTGCACATTCATTTCAGAGAAGCGACACTATGGAATTTTTATGGGCATTTTACTTAAGTATTAACAATTCATTCCGAAGAAGACAAGCTTAAGCCCATTATTTTATGTGATGAAATGAATAGTAGCTGAATAATTTGGCAGTATTTTGGTTTTATTTCAGCATCAAAAAATTAATTAATCGCACAAGTTCTCCGATTTCTGAATGCATTCCAACAACCCTCCGAGGGGTCGAAATTGAACGTTTTTCAAACCGGAATCGGCTTCATTTCTTACTTTAGAATATTCGAAATTTTGTCAAGTTATCCAAGCATTGGTCGCATTCAATCAACAGTGTTGTGTATTTACTACAACAATAAAAATGTTTGGTTTTGTTGTGACTGGGATGTAGTCCACTTGGCCGAGTGGACTACATCCCAGTCACAACAAAAAGGAACTTCAAGTTTTTAGCTCTGAACTTGAGCGCCCAGTCGTCACAACAAAAAGGAACTTCAAGTTCGAGTCCTCCTGGCGGTGGAATAATTATTCCAAATCACGGCCGCCACGGCATATCCCATCATTCAAGGGGCCAAAATAAAAAGGAGGAAGTAGGTGCGGCTGCTTTTGCGGATTTCCCGAGAGATGAAAGTTCACAATTGCATTTATTTTCCCTTTGCATTTGTCTCTTTCTTTTCCTCTTATTTTCCCCACTCTCTAATTGTTGTGTCTTCCTTTATTAATGTAAGACACTATTGATTTATTTTGTCCAATGCATGTCCATTCCCCTCATTCATTCAGTTGCTTTTTATGCACTTATTTCACTTCGCCTAAATATTTGTTCTCCTCCAATTTATTTATTCCGCTTCCGACTTCGCCTATTTATTTAAATTGTTTAATTTATTTGTTCTACAAATAAACATTTTATTGAGTCGGTTCAAAGACCGAACAATTGGCGACGCCCGTCTTAAATAAAGACTCAACGACGGATATTTTGGCAATTTCGGACAGATTCCGAATTGCTATTCAACTTTCTTCAAAAAAGCAATAGACCCAATAAGGGTGAGCTTCCGCCAGGTGCGGTTTATTCATCGAAAAAAAACCAAGATACCCAGGTGGTTGCGGTTTCCGCCAGGTGCGGTTTACTCAACAAAGACAAGGAAATTCCCCAAAAGTTGATCAACAAAAATGGCGTTAAATCCGACAATTGACCAGCTCGTGAAAATGCTGGCGGATCAACAGAAAATGGTGCAGGACCAATCACAGCAAAGCCTTTTTTGGAATGTCAAATGGTCATGACTCGCATAAGCAATTTGTTTGTGGACCTGTTGGCCCCTTTCTTTATGTTGAAAAGTCTGCGGTTGTCATTCGAGCCAACGGACGACAAGAGCCGAATTTCGTAATGGATTGAGCGATTCAAATTCGCGTTGGATTGCACAGCACCAACGGCGGACGACGAAGTCAAGGTAAAATGTTTGATGAATAAGCTGAGCGAATCGGCTTTCAGCGAATACAGCAGATCAGTTCTGCCGTCGTCGGTCACAGATTTCAGTTTTAAAGTGACGACCGAAAAGCTTGAGAAGCTATTTGCCAAGGCTCAGTCCATATTCATCGACCGCTACGAGTGTTTAAAAGCGGTGAGAGGAGAAGGCGAACAATTCAGGCAGTTCATAAATCGGCACAGAAAATTGCTGACCGATTTTAAATTCGATGAGCTGACAAAAGAGCAATTTAATTGCCTCATGTTATTGATGGCACTCAAAGCGCCCAACGAAGCTGCATTGCGACAGCGAATTCTGACAAAATTGTCAGCAGATGGCGCCAACATCAGCTACGATGGAGTGGTGGAAGACTTAATCAGCTTCCAATCCACAATTTCAGAAGCAAAGGCAATCGAAGCGACAAGTTCTTCGAGGCCAGTGAATTCGATTCGACAAAATTCAAAGCCGAACAATTCAACGAACAAATACGTCAAGGAAAGTCCACAGCCAAATAATTTGCCGAACAAATTCAAAGAAAGGACCAACACTGAGGCAACTACAATATGTTGGCGTTGTGGCTTTGGCGTGCATCGACCTGACGAATGCCGTTACAAAACGAGCAAATGCCGCAAGTGTGAGTTTGTCGGCCATTTGGACAAACAATGCGAGCGTGTCCAAGAGTGGCGCAAACGCCAAAATGCCAAAAAGAAAGGCAACAACCGCGTTGGCCACCTTCGTATTGGAATGACCACGCATGCCGTCAATTCCATTTCGCTGCTAAAAACAGCGGTTCTGTTCAACAAGAAGCCAGTCGAATTCCATCTCGACACGGGGTCGGACATTGTCGTCATTGATCAATTGACGCACGAATATGTTGGACGACCACCGATCGAAAAATGCAACGAAATTGGCAAGGCTTTCGACGGCACAAAAATTTCCTTTATTGGAAAAGGATTCAGTACATTCAAATTTGGCAAAATTGAAGTCGAGCAAACATTTTATGTTGCAAAAGCAGGCTCACTAAATTTGCTGAGCTGCAAAATGATGGATTTATTTGGGCTTTTAGACGAATTAAAGCTGAAGATCAGCAACCCTGCAGTAAATGCATGCCACGCGAATGGCAAAAAGGCTGAAAATTTAATCCCAAATGAAGCAACGCAGATTGCTGGGACAGAAGTCGAAATTCAAGGCCTGGAAAAGGCCTTTCACGAAATTTTCAGTGAGGAATTGGGCCATTGCCTAAAGGAAAAGGCTCATCTTGCCTTAAAGATGACGCAAGGCCAGTCTATCGCAAAGCCCGACCAGTACCCTACAATTCGTTAGAGGTGGTTGAGAGCGAACTGAGCCGGTTGGAAAAGATGAACGTCATCAACAAAGTCGAACATTTGGAGTGGGCCGCACCTATTTTGATTGTTAAAAAGGCTGACGGATCCGCCCGACTTTGCATTGATTACTCTACGGGCCTAAACGATGCTCTTCTCGACTGCCAATACCCACTTCCAATACCGGAAGACATTTTTGCGACGCTAAATGGAGGCAAAATTTTCTCACAAATTGATTTGCGAGACGCCTATTTCCAAGTCGAATTGGACGAAAATTCTAAAAATTTGTGTGGGCTGGCAACCCACAAGGGCAATTACCGGATGGAAAGATTACTGTTCGGTGTAAAATCAGCCCCCGCCATATTTCAATCAATTATGGATAAAATGTTGGCAGGATTGGAATTTGCCACCGCCTATTTGGACGACATTATAATCGTCAGCAAAAGCATTCCGGAACACACCAATCACTTAAAAGAAGTTTTTGGTCGAATTCAGGCATACGGATTCCGCGTCAAATTGGCGAAATGCAAATTTTTCCGTGATCAAATCAAATATCTCGGACAGATTATCGATAAAAACGGACGCCGACCGGATCCAGCAAAAATCTATGCAATTAGCCAAATGCCTGCACCAAACGACATTCCATCTCTCCGATCATTCCTTGGTATGGTAAATCATTACCAACAATACGTCAAAAACATGCGGTTCATCCGAAAACCGCTCGACGATTTGCTTAAAAAAGAAATTGATTGGAGTTGGAGTGAAGGATGCGAAAATGCGTTTCGAAAAATTAAGGAAATTTTGGCATCAGATTTGCTGCTAACACATTACGATCCAAAAATGGAGATCATTGTTGCAGCTGACGCTTCCGAATTGGGCATCGGAGCGGTCATTTATCACAAATTTCAGGACGGAAACATCAAAGCAATTGCCCATGCTTCAAAATCACTCGCCCCTGCGGAAAAAAATTATTCGCAGATTGAAAAAGAGGGCTTGGCTTTGATTTTTGCCGTACAAAAATTCCATAAAATGATTTATGGACGGCATTTCACATTGCAGACTGACCATAAGCCCCTTGTCAGCATTTTTGGCAGCAAAAAGGGAATTAGGCAGTGCAGTGCCAATCGTCTTCTTCGCTGGTCATTAATCCTTTTGGCCTACGATTTTACGATTGAATACATCAACACAAAGGATTTTGGCCAAGCCGATGCGCTCTCGCGCCTAATCGCCAAAGGAAATGAGACCGAAGACGAGAAAATCATCGCCATGATCAATGCCGAAACGGATTTTGAAACAAATTTTGGCCAAACAATTTCAAAATTGCCATTAAAATTTTCGGACCTAGTCGCTGCTTCTGAGCGCGATGAAAATATTATTCAAGTCAAAAATTTTGTCAAAAATGGCTGGCCAAATGAAAAGGCCATGGACAAAGAAAACCAAATAGTCCGTGATTTTTGTCGAAGAAAGGAAGAACTTTCAATTGAAAAAGGATGCCTCATGTTTGGAGAAAGAGTGGTAATCCCGAAAGTCTTCCATTCAAAGATTTTAAAATTGCTGCACAAAGGACATCCCGGAATGAAGAGGATGAAGCAGCTGGCACGCCAATATGTGTTCTGGCCAAAAATCGATCAGGACATTGAAGATTTTGTCCGTGAATGTGTGCCATGTCAGGCTGCTGCAAAAGCGCCAATTAAGACAAATTTACAGTCATGGCCAAAAACAACAGGCCCGTGGCAACGAGTGCACATGGATTTTGCCGGACCGTTTTTCGGAAAATATTTTCTGATTGTGGTCGACTCTTTTTCGAAATACCCCGAGGTATTCGAAATGTCAACAATTTCAACGGCAATGACAATTGAAAAGCTAAGATATTTGGCTTCACGGCACGGAATTCCAGAAACATTGGTTTCTGACAACGGCACACAATTCAAGAGCACGGAATTCGCCAAATTTACAGCGGCCAATGGAATCAATCATTTGTTCTCGGCTCCATATAATCCCATGTCCAATGGACAAGCGGAGAGATTTGTTGACACGTTTAAACGTGCCTTCAGAAAATTAAAAGGGGAGGGAATGTCATCAGTGAAAGAAATAATTGAGACATTTTTGGTCACATATCGGACCACCCCCAATGATTCGTTGCCGGACTCGAAAAGTCCAGCCGAAATGCTCCTGGGACGGAAGCCACGAACAACATTGGACCTGCTGAAGCCGCCTCCAATTCAGCCGATCGATCGTGATCAGGCAATGGAGAAGAAATTCAATCGCCGATTTGGCACTCGTCCGCAAATATTCGCATCGAAGGACGCAGTTTGGGCACGACATCGCCTTTCCCAAATTTGGAAGGCCGGAACGATCTGTGGATGTTCCGGTGTCATCTACAATGTCCGATTTGAAGATGGATCCAGCGGTCGCTATCATGCGAATCAGCTGAGGTTCCGAAAGGCGACCCAAATTGTCGAGGACCCATTGAACATTTTGAATGAGGAATTTAATTTGCCAGTTCAAATGGCACCAATGGTTAATGGACACCAAAATGGGCAGGTCCTAGAGAATAGGCCTGACCCGATCAATGATGAAGATGGAGTGGAAGAACCGCCGATCAGAGATGAGCAACAGGACGTCATTCAAGCCGCTCGGTCGCCGACACCTGCTGCTCGATCGCCGACGCCACAACGACGCTACCCTGATCGCCGACGGCAACCACCTGTGCGGTATTCGCCCCGTTAGATCATTTAAAAGGGGAGGTGTTCGGGTGGTCAACCCCGAGAGATGAAAGTTCACAATTGCATTTATTTTCCCTTTGCATTTGTCTCTTTCTTTTCCTCTTATTTTCCCCACTCTCTAATTGTTGTGTCTTCCTTTATTAATGTAAGACACTATTGATTTATTTTGTCCAATGCATGTCCATTCCCCTCATTCATTCAGTTGCTTTGAACGTCATCAACAAAGTCGAACATTTGGAGTGGGCCGCACCTATTTTGATTGTTAAAAAGGCTGACGGCTATTTATTTAAATTGTTTAATTTATTTGTTCTACAAATAAACATTTTATTGAGTCGGTTCAAAGACCGAACAGTGCGTAAGTCGTAGGCACTGAAAAGTCGAGCCGACGAAGGTAACCAAACCAGAAGGCGCAAAAATTATTATTCCTTGTGACTGGGCGCTCAAGTTCAGAGCTAAAAACTTGAAGTTCCTTTTTGTTGTGACTGGGATGTAGTCCACTCGGCCGAGTGGACTACATCCCAGTCACAACAGGTTTTTAACTAAAACAAATGTTGTCCAATAAATAAATAAATAATTTACTAAACAAATAAATATGCAGGACAGCAGGGAATAAATAAATAAAATAATGAAATGGTGGAATGAATGGGAGAATGCCCAGAGTGGGGGAAAGGGAGACATATTTATGGACTGGTCAAGGGGCGGGGCGAGAGACAATAAGAGAGGGAGTGAAAGGGAAAATATAATCAATAGGGTTGTTCCCTTATCCAACAAACAGTTTATCCTTTCTTGGGTTGGAACAATACAACAAATCATAAATCAAACAAAATTGAAGAATTAGTCAATTAAAAAAAATAAAAATACGATTTGTTGATAGGGTTCTGAAGCCGGAGGAGCCTCCGTTTTTTGAAAATTGTAAATCGCAGGAAGTTGAAAAGGAACTTTAGAATTTTTTGAGCCAAAAACTGGAATTTTTTGTATGTGATGAGCCTCCAGCTCAGGGCTGGAGCGAGAGTTCTTGACACCGAAAATATGGGGAAAGGCCTGTGAGTTTTAATGAAAAAGATCTTTCCAATGTTTGCACATTCTTCCTGCTGATCTCTCTGCTTTCCGACCCAATCTTCAAACAACAGAAAAGCATTTGCCCCTTTTCAACAAACTTCCACTTTTCCACTGGCATCGGCACTGTAGTGATTGTTCTCCACTTTCGCTCTTTATCTCCGTATTGATTCTCATGCAATCTTTGTTTGTGAAACCAGTACCCTTGCAAATATCCGCACATTGTTTTCGTGCAGCACTGATACTCTGACCTGAAATAGCAATATTATAATGTAGAATAGAAAGACAAATTAACAAATCAGCTCCAATATTGATTGTGCCTGATCAAACACAGCCAAGTTGCCCTAAAAAAGTACCTAAATGGTCTTCTCACCTCCTTTTTTTGTACTTAATTTCATAATTTTTTTTATAAACAATTTATAGTAAATTTTGGTGTGAAAGCTAAATGCGTCAAATTACATGGCTGGACGGGTGCACTTCATTAAAATGCCCAAATAGTTACTAAAAAAAAGGATGCCTCATGTTTGGGAGAAAGAGTGGTAATCCCGATGCCAAAAATTGTGTATAAATTAAGAATTTACTTTTAAAACACCAAAACAATGACTAAGGAGCGTTTTATTTTTTCCCAAAAGTGTTCTGGCCAAAAATCGATCAGGACATTGAAGATTTTGTCCGTGAATGTGTGCCATGTCAGGCTGCTGCAAAAGCGCCAATTAAGACAAATTTACAGTCATGGCCAAAAACATCAGGCCCGTGGCAACGCGTGCACCTGGATTTTGCGGGACCGTTTTTCGGGAAGCACTTTCTGATTGTGGTCGACTCTTTTTCGAAATACCCCGAGGTATTCGAAAGTGGAGGCTGGTTGTGGTTATAAGGGTGGAAATTGGACTGGTGAGCATAGCCATATGGAGGAGGCTGTTGATGGAATCCACCGGATTGAAAAAAATTGTTGTATCCACCAGCAGAAGGTTGACCGTAATAGCCGTGATCGGTCGATCATTTGTTCTCGTCCCCATATAATCCCATGGCCAATGGACAAGCGGAGAGATTTGTTGACACGTTTAAACGTGCCTTCAGAAAATTAAAAGGGGAGGGAATGTCCTCAGTTAAAGAAATAATTGAGACATTTTTGGTCACATATCGGACAACCCCAACCTAAAACCCTGAAACTCGAAAAGTCCAGCCGAAATGCTCCTGGGACGGAAGCCACGAACAACATTGGACCTGCTGAAGCCGCCTCCAATTCAGCCGATCGATCGTGATCAGGCAATGGAGAAGAAATTCAATCGCCGATTTGGCACTCGTCCGCAAATATTCGCATCGAAGGACGCAGTTTGGGCACGACATCGCCTTTCCCAAATTTGGAAGGCCGGAACGATCTGTGGATGTTCCGGTGTCATCTACAATGTCCGATTTGAAGATGGATCCAGCGGTCGCTATCATGCGAATCAGCTGAGGTTCCGAAAGGCGACCCAAATTGTCGAGGACCCATTGAACATTTTGAATGAGGAATTTAATTTGCCAGTTCAAATGGCACCAATGGTTAATGGACACCAAAATGAACAGGTCCTAGAGAATAAAAACCAAATAATTTTGTATTATTTTCACTTGATATAAATTAAAATTTGAATTTTTTTTTTAGATTTTTAAAATTTTTTTGAATTTTTAAAATTTCCCGGTTGGTCCCGGTTCCCGGTTTTTCTTGCGGTCCCGGTCCCGGTCCCGAAAAAAAATCGAGGTCCCGGTCCCGGCTTCTCAGGTCACGACAAGTCCCGGTCCCGGTTTTGGCAAAAATTCCCGGTCCCGTGGCACTCTACTTATATGTATGGTTTGTTGCACATAAATTTTTTTGAAAAAATTACAATTTTAAAGTCGGGTGGAACACCTTTTCTTAGGTTTTCGGGATCGCTGATCATGAATCCGGCACCCATTTCGAACCCCGAATTCGAACAAAAAGTCAAAAACTCAATTAGAGCATGTAGAGGCCAGGAAAAAAATATGCATTTGCATGTTTTTTGCATCCCTGCTTATTTTGTATGCCGTCCTTAAAAATCCATATTTTAGATGTCCGCCCTTAAAATAAGTTTTTGCCCATATTTTGGCATTTCATCCTTATTTTTGCCCCTATTCCGCGATTTTTTATTTTTTTAATGCGAAATTCACAAATTCTTTAACAAAAATTCAATGAAAAATTTTTTTTATTTTGTGCATAATGTAAATTGCCTTACTTTCCCCGACCCAATCCCGTCATAAACTTGTCCCTCTGTTCATCATATCCCAAGCCAATCCAATCCCTCTCATTTCCAATGTTATCTTGCCATTTCTTCCTATTCACCTCTGTTGCATATGCCATCCATTTCTCTTATTCCCTTTTGTGTTTTGCCGTCATACCCCTCATCCTATCCAAAGTCCATCCCCTTTGTGTCAGTATATAAGTCCTCCCAATTTCCCCCTCGGGGGCTGCGAGATGTCTGCGGTGGGTCAGTCTGTGCCATTTCTTGCCTTTGGCAATCCTTTCCCAAATAACCAATTGCACTGACACACCCAAAATGCTCTGAGGTTGTTGTTGAGCCAAACATATTCCCGGTTTTTAACTTATAATTATTTGTCAATGTTTTTCCTTATAATAAATTCCTCTCTCCTAAAACGGTAATTTGAAATGGCTGAAAGCCTTAAACCCGGGGACACAACAGAAAATTGTTGTGTCCGTACACAATTTAATTCGACCCGGTCAACTCTTAGGCAAAGACTGGTCTTTTTGGAAATTTATTAAAATTCAAAAAGGTTTAAAAGAAATGAAGGTTCAAAATTAAATAAGCAAAGTAAAGTTAAAAGGTTTTAGTGAGTTTGATCGCTTGACGCGATCACATTTTTTGTCCACTTTTTCAAAAAATTTTCCACTAAATTTGTTTTTTCTTGAACAAAATTTTGTAATTTATTTTCTTTCTTTATAATTCATTTTTATTTCACATTTCTTGGTGTTTTTAAGTTTTTTCCCCACTTGAGCGAAACATTTTTAAAAAATTTAAATAGCTGCTTATACCAGTTTATAAAAATTAATATGAATTTTTTTGGTATTGGTCTCCATCGGGAAGTTAAATTAAATCTTTCGAACTCTTTTTTGAACAAAATCAAAACAACAATTTCTCTGATCACTTGCTGCAATGTTTTGAGCAAATCTGGCTATTTTATCCTACAAATCAGGGTTGTTCCGGGTCGAGAAAAATATCGGGTCGGGTTTCGGGTCGGGTCGGCTGAAAAATCATCGGGTTGGGTTTCGGGTTTCGGGTCGAGAAAAAGGCCGGGTTTCGGGTATCGGGTTTCGGGTAACCCGGAACAACCCTGCTACAAATAATGCTATATTTAATATTGAGTTTTTAGACCATATTTTTATGCGCCCCGATTTTCTAGGCCAAAATCACGACCCTGCTCCGGTTTCTAATAAATACAAAAAACAAATATAATGAATTACTTACGAGATCCGTAAAACAGTTCATTCGTTAAATTCTCACCCTGAATTTCCGCGTTTAGATTTGTCAGCATTGTAAATCATAGTTGACCAATGCTGGGACTAACAGGTTTCCTACCCACGTGTAATTTTTCAATGAAAATTTTCCCGGCAAATCCTCGGTCGAAAACCGTTAGAAATCAAAATCCATAGAATTTTTCTAAATTTGACTCAAAAAATTAATTAAATTTTTTTTCGTCTAAATGTCTTAAAAGCGCAATTTTGTTTTTGGCAAGAAGATATTTTTAAAAATATTACACTTATCATGATCATCATTCCAACCACCCTCCACAGTTGACATGAGTACAATGAACAACAACAGTAAATTGATCGTAAAAAGGATAATGAAACTTTTCATGTTTTCTGTAAAATGGAAAAATTTAGTGAAAAAAATAAATAAAATAAAGTCATAAATAGGGATGCGATTTCTAGTGATTTAAGGAGTTCAAAAAAACGCATTTATGCGTTTAAATTTTTTCATATGAATGTCACTTTTCGTCTCTAGAAACCCACTTTTTGGTGTTTTCGTCACTTAAAATAATTAAATTCACTATTTTGTATGTTTTGTTAGTATTTTTTTTCATTATTTTTGCATTCTTTGGAAAATTTCTCAACAAAAATGCAATAAAACGAAAAATACTAAAAAAAATATTTCAAAATACGCCCCTATTAATCAAGCAAAAAAAATTTTTTGGAAAATTTCTTAAAAATTCATCACTCAGAATTTTTTTTTTCTTGACAAATTTTTGGTTTAAAAATGTCAATATTTGCTAAGAAAATATAAGCGCGAAAAATTGAAAAGCCTCATTGACCTATCAAAAAACCACAAATGAGGCTAAAGCCTCAGATCTGCCAGCCCTGTCTAAAAATAATAACAAAAAATTCAAAAATTTTGCTACCAGCACTTGCCATAATAGAGAATCAAAAAAAGTCAGAAAATTAATAATGAAAAATGGCATTTTATTGAATGGCGCCGTTGGCTTTTAAATGCAAAAATTTGGCTGGAAAAGCTGCTTGTTCACTCGTGATAACCAGACAAAAAAGGAAGGGTAACCTTTCTTTACATTGCCATCATAAAATCATAAGAATGCACTTTTTAAGATAAATTTTTGGCCTTTTTCATAAAAAAATTTTTTCATTGTTTCGAAATGGGGAAAAAATCAATTCATACACGCGTGAATTATGGCTAATATTTTTTGGATTTGCCCTTTTTAATATACAAAATGATTTTTTAAATATTTTTTCTAAAATTACGATTTCCCAGCATAAATTTTTGCTTAATTTGTGTTTCAGCGTTTTCTTTTTTTTGTAATAAAAAGTTTCACATTCTTTCAAATTTGGGTGGAATTGTTAACAGTTGAAAGGAGAAAATCTTTGCACTCAAAATTCAACAAAAATTTGGGCATACGGTACAAAAAAGTCAAAACATTTAAAAAGAATATGAATTAATATGGCAGTAAATTTAAGGAAGATATCACGAAGAAGATTGCTCATTTTTCGGCACGAGTAAAAAATTATACCAAAATCTGGAAAAACGGGGGACAGAAATTTCCGGAAACTGGAAACCCCCCCCCCCCAGTAAATTTCACCCTGTTCACTTCGAGTTGTAAATTTTTATATTCCCGAAACCCGATTCCCATTCCACTTTTTTCAGGACACGTTATTTATTAAATTATTTAAATTAAACCGTACACAATTTAATTCCCCGGTCAACTCTTAGGCAAAGACTGGTCTTTTTGGAAATTTATTAAAATTCAAAAAGGTTTAAAAGAAATGAAGGTTCAAAAAGAGGGAAAATTGTTGAAAAAATTTCCTATGGGGTTGGGAAAATTTTTCAACAAAAATCTCAACTCGGTGTCTCTCATTTGGATGAATATTGACTACCCAACAATTCTAATTTTAAGGCATTTTTCTTTCTTCTAAACATGAAAAGCATTCGAATTATACCAAGTTTTAAGAAATTGGCCGACTAAAAAAAGTTATGGTCACATCATTTTAAAATTGTACGAGTTGCCATTGACCCGTAGAGCCATCATCCAAAGCAGGGTTGCCGCGGGTCACCCAAAACCCGAATCCCGACATTTTTCTCGACCCGAAACCCGACCCGATGATTTTGGGTCGGGTTTCGGGACAAAATAAGCACTGGTAAGAAAGGGGTCTGGGTGAAAATTAGGTAGATAAGGAAATTGGTGAAGAAGAAATTTTTGAGAAAAAAATTAAAAAATTTTTTTCTTTTAGAGCATTTGTTCTATGTGTGTGTGGTCTAGTGGCTATACCTTCTGTCTTTCTTTATCTTTCGCTCGGGTTCATTTCCCCACTTGGATAGAATATTTTTTATATTTTCTTTAAATTATTTAAATTTAAATTTAATTAATAAAAAATATTTCAACATAAAAATTATTATTTTTTCTTTTTTAAACAGCCTAAAAACGCAAATTTAACCAAAGATTTGGTTATTTTTTTGACAAAATCTGTAAACAAATCGTTTTATAAATGTTTCCCGGCGGCGCCTATCGGCACCGCCGGCCCCCCGGTTCCCCAAAAGTTTTTTGTTAAAAGCGCCGTAAAAAAAAGCATTTTAAAAGCGCAAAAATTTTGCAATTTTTTGGTGAAAATATGTTACCAAAATTCACTCAAATTTTCAATTTTTTCCACGGCGGCGCCTATCGGCACCGCCAGACCCCTTTGTTGAGAAATTTACATTGAAAAAGCGCGACGCAGAAAATTTTTATTGATTTTTCATTCGATAAAAAAATTCTTATCGATTTTGAACATATTATAAAAATTTGTTAATTGACCCGAATCCCGAAACCCGACATTTTTTCGACCCGCGGCAACCCTGATCCAAAGGCCATTTTGCAGTGAATTTTGTACTCTTTCTAAAATTGTTTAATAATTTTTTTCAGAAAAATCATTCTCGTAGCTTATTTTGGCCGAGTTTACCAAAATTGGCAAGAAGATATTTTTAAAAATATTACACTGATCATAATCATTATCCCAACCACCCTCCACAGTTGACATGAGTACAATGAACAACAACAATAAATTGATCGTAAAAAGGATAATGAAACTTTTCATGTTTTCTGTAAAATTTTGTCATCGCAAATGTCGTTTCGTTTTTCTTGTTTCGTATTTTGTTTTATTTCGCTTCGTTTTTTCGTATTTGGCATTTTATTTTTCGACTCGCAACAACCCTGGTCCTTTCTCTACATTGCCATCATAAAATCATAAGAATGCACTTTTTAAGATAAATTTTTTGCACTTTTTCATAAAAAATTTTTTCATTGTTTCGAAATGGAGAAAAAATCAATTCATACACGCGTGAATTATGGCTAATATTTTTTGGATTTGACCTTTATAATATACAAATTAATTTTTATTTTGATTTTGTTTTAATTTTCCCAGCACAGCTGTTTCTTTTTTTTAAATCAAAGTTTCCACATTCTTTCAAATTTGGGTGGAATTGTATTAATTGAAGGAGAAAGTTTTGGCACAAAAAACGCAACAAAAATTTGGGCATACGGTACAAAAAAGTCAAAACATTTAAAAAGAATATGAATTAATATGGCAGTAAATTTAAGGAAGATATCATGAAGAAGATTGCTCATTTTTCGGCACGAGTAAAAAATTATACCAAAATCTGGAAAAACGGGGGACAAAAATTTCCGGAAACTGGAAACCCCCCCCCCCCAGTAAATTTCACCCTGTTCACTTCGAGTTGTAAATTTTTATATTCCCGAAACCCGATTCCCATTCCACTTTTTTCAGGACACGTTATTTATTAAATTATTTAAATTAAACAAATATAAATAATTTCAATTTCCGTAAAAAGATTGATCAAAATCAGCGCCATCAGAGCTCACTCCTTCATGGGATCTGAAAAGTCGAAAATGGTTTAAAAGAGGGAAAATTGTTGAAAAAATTTCCTATGGGGTTGGGAAAATTTTTCAACAAAAATCTCAACTCGGTGTCTCTCATTTGGATGAATATTGACTACCCAACAATTCTAATTTTAAGGCATTTTTCTTTCTTCTAAACATGAAAAGCATTCGAATTATACCAAGTTTTAAGAAATTGGCCGACTAAAAAAAGTTATGGTCACATCATTTTAAAATTGTACGAGTTGCCATTGACCCGTAGAGCCATCATCCAAAGCAGGGTTGCCGCGGGTCACCCAAAACCCGAATCCCGACATTTTTCTCGACCCGAAACCCGACCCGATGATTTTGGGTCGGGTTTCGGGACAAAATAAGCACTGGTAAGAAAGGGGTCTGGGTGAAAATTAGGTAGATAAGGAAATTGGTGAAGAAGAAATTTTTGAGAAAAAAATTAAGATTCCCATTCCACTTTTTTCAGGACACGTTATTTATTAAATTATTTAAATTAAACACTTCTGTCTTTCTTTATCTTTCGCTCGGGTTCATTTCCCCACTTGGATAGAATATTTTTTATATTTTCTTTAAATTATTTAAATTTAAATTTAATTAATAAAAAATATTTCAACATAAAAATTATTATTTTTTCTTTTTTAAACAGCCTAAAAACGCAAATTTAACCAAAGATTTGGTTATTTTTTTGACAAAATCTGTAAACAAATCGTTTTATAAATGTTTCCCGGCGGCGCCTATCGGCACCGCCGGCCCCCCGGTTCCCCAAAAGTTTTTTGTTAAAAGCGCCGTAAAAAAAAGCATTTTAAAAGCGCAAAAATTTTGCAATTTTTTGGTGAAAATATGTTACCAAAATTCACTCAAATTTTCAATTTTTTCCACGGCGGCGCCTATCGGCACCGCCAGACCCCTTTGTTGAGAAATTTACATTGAAAAAGCGCGACGCAGAAAATTTTTATTGATTTTTCATTCGATAAAAAAATTCTTATCGATTTTGAACATATTATAAAAATTTGTTAATTGACCCGAATCCCGAAACCCGACATTTTTTCGACCCGCGGCAACCCTGATCCAAAGGCCATTTTGCAGTGAATTTTGTACTCTTTCTAAAATTGTTTAATAATTTTTTTCAGAAAAATCATTCTCGTAGCTTATTTTGGCCGAGTTTACCAAAATTCTGAATGATTAATATTTTTCAAAAAAAATTTTTTTTTTTAAATGTAAATGAGCATTTCCGGCCCATCAATTTTTTCACCGTCGAAGCCGGACCCTCCCGTTTTCAGATCCACGGCGGCGCCTATCGGCACCGCCAGACCCCTTTGTTGAATCGCAAATGTCGTTTCGTTTTTCTTGTTTCGTATTTTGTTTTATTTCGCTTCGTTTTTTCGTATTTGGCATTTTATTTTTCGACTCGCAACAACCCTGGTCCTTTCTCTACATTGCCATCATAAAATCATAAGAATGCACTTTTTAAGATAAATTTTTTGCACTTTTTCATAAAAAATTTTTTCATTGTTTCGAAATGGAGAAAAAATCAATTCATACACGCGTGAATTATGGCTAATATTTTTTGGATTTGACCTTTATAATATACAAATTAATTTTTATTTTGATTTTGTTTTAATTTTCCCAGCACAGCTGTTTCTTTTTTTTAAATCAAAGTTTCCACATTCTTTCAAATTTGGGTGGAATTGTATTAATTGAAGGAGAAAGTTTTGGCACAAAAAACGCAACAAAAATTTGGGCATACGGTACAAAAAAGTCAAAACATTTAAAAAGAATATGAATTAATATGGCAGTAAATTTAAGGAAGATATCATGAAGAAGATTGCTCATTTTTCGGCACGAGTAAAAAATTATACCAAAATCTGGAAAAACGGGGGACAGAAATTTCCGGAAACTGGAAACCCCCCCCCCCCAGTAAATTTCACCCTGTTCACTTCGAGTTGTAAATTTTTATATTCCCGAAACCCGATTCCCATTCCACTTTTTTCAGGACACGTTATTTATTAAATTATTTAAATTAAACAAATATAAATAATTTCAATTTCCGTAAAAAGATTGATCAAAATCAGCGCCATCAGAGCTCACTCCTTCATGGGATCTGAAAAGTCGAAAATGGTTTAAAAGAGGGAAAATTGTTGAAAAAATTTCCTATGGGGTTGGGAAAATTTTTCAACAAAAATCTCAACTCGGTGTCTCTCATTTGGATGAATATTGACTACCCAACAATTCTAATTTTAAGGCATTTTTCTTTCTTCTAAACATGAAAAGCATTCGAATTATACCAAGTTTTAAGAAATTGGCCGACTAAAAAAAGTTATGGTCACATCATTTTAAAATTGTACGAGTTGCCATTGACCCGTAGAGCCATCATCCAAAGCAGGGTTGCCGCGGGTCACCCAAAACCCGAATCCCGACATTTTTCTCGACCCGAAACCCGACCCGATGATTTTGGGTCGGGTTTCGGGACAAAATAAGCACTGGTAAGAAAGGGGTCTGGGTGAAAATTAGGTAGATAAGGAAATTGGTGAAGAAGAAATTTTTGAGAAAAAAATTAAAAAATTTTTTTCTTTTAGAGCATTTGTTCTATGTGTGTGTGGTCTAGTGGCTATACCTTCTGTCTTTCTTTATCTTTCGCTCGGGTTCATTTCCCCACTTGGATATAATATTTTTTATATTTTCTTTAAATTATTTAAATTTAAATTTAATTAATAAAAAATATTTCAACATAAAAATTATTATTTTTTCTTTTTTAAACAGCCTAAAAACGCAAATTTAACCAAAGATTTGGTTATTTTTTTGACAAAATCTGTAAACAAATCGATCTCCGAAACGTAATATCTTTAAAAAACGGAACGGCCCTTTTCGGTGATGGTAAAATTTTTTTGTTAAAAGCGCCGTAAAAAAAAGCATTTTAAAAGCGCAAAAATTTTGCAATTTTTTGGTGAAAATATGTTACCAAAATTCACTCAAATTTTCAATTTTTTCCACGGCGGCGCCTATCGGCACCGCCAGACCCCTTTGTTGAGAAATTTACATTGAAAAAGCGCGACGCAGAAAATTTTTATTGATTTTTCATTCGATAAAAAAATTCTTATCGATTTTGAACATATTATAAAAATTTGTTAATTGACCCGAATCCCGAAACCCGACATTTTTTCGACCCGCGGCAACCCTGATCCAAAGGCCATTTTGCAGTGAATTTTGTACTCTTTCTAAAATTGTTTAATAATTTTTTTCAGAAAAATCATTCTCGTAGCTTATTTTGGCCGAGTTTACCAAAATTCTGAATGATTAATATTTTTCAAAAAAAATTTTTTTTTTTAAATGTAAATGAGCATTTCCGGCCCATCAATTTTTTCACCGTCGAAGCCGGACCCTCCCGTTTTCAGAAAAAAATGACAAAAATGCGAAAAAATATGAAAATTTTTGTCATCGCAAATGTCGTTTCGTTTTTCTTGTTTCGTATTTTGTTTTATTTCGCTTCGTTTTTTCGTATTTGGCATTTTATTTTTCGACTCGCAACAACCCTGGTCCTTTCTCTACATTGCCATCATAAAATCATAAGAATGCACTTTTTAAGATAAATTTTTTGCACTTTTTCATAAAAAATTTTTTCATTGTTTCGAAATGGAGAAAAAATCAATTCATACACGCGTGAATTATGGCTAATATTTTTTGGATTTGACCTTTATAATATACAAATTAATTTTTATTTTGATTTTGTTTTAATTTTCCCAGCACAGCTGTTTCTTTTTTTTAAATCAAAGTTTCCACATTCTTTCAAATTTGGGTGGAATTGTATTAATTGAAGGAGAAAGTTTTGGCACAAAAAACGCAACAAAAATTTGGGCATACGGTACAAAAAAGTCAAAACATTTAAAAAAAATATGAATTAATATGGCAGTAAATTTAAGGAAGATATCATGAAGAAGATTGCTCATTTTTCGGCACGAGTAAAAAATTATACCAAAATCTGGAAAAACGGGGGACAGAAATTTCCGGAAACTGGAAACCCCCCCCCCCCAGTAAATTTCACCCTGTTCACTTCGAGTTGTAAATTTTTATATTCCCGAAACCCGATTCCCATTCCACTTTTTTCAGGACACGTTATTTATTAAATTATTTAAATTAAACAAATATAAATAATTTCAATTTCCGTAAAAAGATTGATCAAAATCAGCGCCATCAGAGCTCACTCCTTCATGGGATCTGAAAAGTCGAAAATGGTTTAAAAGAGGGAAAATTGTTGAAAAAATTTCCTATGGGGTTGGGAAAATTTTTCAACAAAAATCTCAACTCGGTGTCTCTCATTTGGATGAATATTGACTACCCAACAATTCTAATTTTAAGGCATTTTTCTTTCTTCTAAACATGAAAAGCATTCGAATTATACCAAGTTTTAAGAAATTGGCCGACTAAAAAAAGTTATGGTCACATCATTTTAAAATTGTACGAGTTGCCATTGACCCGTAGAGCCATCATCCAAAGCAGGGTTGCCGCGGGTCACCCAAAACCCGAATCCCGACATTTTTCTCGACCCGAAACCCGACCCGATGATTTTGGGTCGGGTTTCGGGACAAAATAAGCACTGGTAAGAAAGGGGTCTGGGTGAAAATTAGGTAGATAAGGAAATTGGTGAAGAAGAAATTTTTGAGAAAAAAATTAAAAAATTTTTTTCTTTTAGAGCATTTGTTCTATGTGTGTGTGGTCTAGTGGCTATACCTTCTGTCTTTCTTTATCTTTCGCTCGGGTTCATTTCCCCACTTGGATATAATATTTTTTATATTTTCTTTAAATTATTTAAATTTAAATTTAATTAATAAAAAATATTTCAACATAAAAATTATTATTTTTTCTTTTTTAAACAGCCTAAAAACGCAAATTTAACCAAAGATTTGGTTATTTTTTTGACAAAATCTGTAAACAAATCGTTTTATAAATGTTTCCCGGCGGCGCCTATCGGCACCGCCGGCCCCCCGGTTCCCCAAAAGTTTTTTGTTAAAAGCGCCGTAAAAAAAAGCATTTTAAAAGCGCAAAAATTTTGCAATTTTTTGGTGAAAATATGTTACCAAAATTCACTCAAATTTTCAATTTTTTCCACGGCGGCGCCTATCGGCACCGCCAGACCCCTTTGTTGAGAAATTTACATTGAAAAAGCGCGACGCAGAAAATTTTTATTGATTTTTCATTCGATAAAAAAATTCTTATCGATTTTGAACATATTATAAAAATTTGTTAATTGACCCGAATCCCGAAACCCGACATTTTTTCGACCCGCGGCAACCCTGATCCAAAGGCCATTTTGCAGTGAATTTTGTACTCTTTCTAAAATTGTTTAATAATTTTTTTCAGAAAAATCATTCTCGTAGCTTATTTTGGCCGAGTTTACCAAAATTCTGAATGATTAATATTTTTCAAAAAAAATTTTTTTTTTTAAATGTAAATGAGCATTTCCGGCCCATCAATTTTTTCACCGTCGAAGCCGGACCCTCCCGTTCATTATTAATTTTCTGACTTTTTTTGATTCTCTATTATGGCAAGTGCTATCGCAAATGTCGTTTCGTTTTTCTTGTTTCGTATTTTGTTTTATTTCGCTTCGTTTTTTCGTATTTGGCATTTTATTTTTCGACTCGCAACAACCCTGGTCCTTTCTCTACATTGCCATCATAAAATCATAAGAATGCACTTTTTAAGATAAATTTTTTGCACTTTTTCATAAAAAATTTTTTCATTGTTTCGAAATGGAGAAAAAATCAATTCATACACGCGTGAATTATGGCTAATATTTTTTGGATTTGACCTTTATAATATACAAATTAATTTTTATTTTGATTTTGTTTTAATTTTCCCAGCACAGCTGTTTCTTTTTTTTAAATCAAAGTTTCCACATTCTTTCAAATTTGGGTGGAATTGTATTAATTGAAGGAGAAAGTTTTGGCACAAAAAACGCAACAAAAATTTGGGCATACGGTACAAAAAAGTCAAAACATTTAAAAAGAATATGAATTAATATGGCAGTAAATTTAAGGAAGATATCATGAAGAAGATTGCTCATTTTTCGGCACGAGTAAAAAATTATACCAAAATCTGGAAAAACGGGGGACAGAAATTTCCGGAAACTGGAAACCCCCCCCCCCAGTAAATTTCACCCTGTTCACTTCGAGTTGTAAATTTTTATATTCCCGAAACCCGATTCCCATTCCACTTTTTTCAGGACACGTTATTTATTAAATTATTTAAATTAAACAAATATAAATAATTTCAATTTCCGTAAAAAGATTGATCAAAATCAGCGCCATCAGAGCTCACTCCTTCATGGGATCTGAAAAGTCGAAAATGGTTTAAAAGAGGGAAAATTGTTGAAAAAATTTCCTATGGGGTTGGGAAAATTTTTCAACAAAAATCTCAACTCGGTGTCTCTCATTTGGATGAATATTGACTACCCAACAATTCTAATTTTAAGGCATTTTTCTTTCTTCTAAACATGAAAAGCATTCGAATTATACCAAGTTTTAAGAAATTGGCCGACTAAAAAAAGTTATGGTCACATCATTTTAAAATTGTACGAGTTGCCATTGACCCGTAGAGCCATCATCCAAAGCAGGGTTGCCGCGGGTCACCCAAAACCCGAATCCCGACATTTTTCTCGACCCGAAACCCGACCCGATGATTTTGGGTCGGGTTTCGGGACAAAATAAGCACTGGTAAGAAAGGGGTCTGGGTGAAAATTAGGTAGATAAGGAAATTGGTGAAGAAGAAATTTTTGAGAAAAAAATTAAAAAATTTTTTTCTTTTAGAGCATTTGTTCTATGTGTGTGTGGTCTAGTGGCTATACCTTCTGTCTTTCTTTATCTTTCGCTCGGGTTCATTTCCCCACTTGGATTAGAATATATCTATTATGATATTTTTATATATGTATAATATAAAATATACATACAAATACATGTATAAAATAAATAAATAAATAATTTTTATTTGGCGGGATTTCGACTCATTTTGGTTTTGGCGGGATTTCGACGCGGCGGGATTTTGACGCGGCGGGATTTCGACGCGGCGGGATTATGACGCGGCGGGATTTCGACGCGGCGGGATTTTGACGGGCAGCGGGCTGGCAGATCTGAGGAAAAAAAGCATTTTAAAAGTGCAAAAATTTGGCAATTTTTTGGTGAAAATATGTTACCAAAATTCACTCAAATTTTCAATTTTTTCCACGGCGGCGCCTATCGGCACCGCCAGACCCCTTTGTTGAGAAATTTACATTGAAAAAGCGCGACGCAGAAAATTTTTATTGATTTTTCATTCGATAAAAAAATTCTTATCGATTTTGAACATATTATAAAAATTTGTTAATTGACCCGAATCCCGAAACCCGACATTTTTTCGACCCGCGGCAACCCTGATCCAAAGGCCATTTTGCAGTGAATTTTGTACTCTTTCTAAAATTGTTTAATAATTTTTTTCAGAAAAATCATTCTCGTAGCTTATTTTGGCCGAGTTTACCAAAATTCTGAATGATTAATATTTTTCAAAAAAAATTTTTTTTTTTAAATGTAAATGAGCATTTCCGGTCCAACAATTTTTTCTCCGTCGAAGCCGGACCCTCCCGTTTTCAGAAAAAATGACAAAAATGCGAAAAAATATGAAAATTTTTGTCATCGCAAATGCCGTTTCGTCCTTTCGTGTTTCGTATTTTGTTTTATTTCGCTTCGTTTTTTCGTATTTGGCATTTTATTTTTCGACTCGCAACAACCCTGGTCCTTTCCTTACATTGCCATCATAAAATCATAAGTAGGGTCGCAACTTTTAGTAAAAAAACTTTTTTTTTTTTTTTGCTCAATTGTTTTGAAGAAAAGAGCTCAATTTTTTTTTTTCATTTGGACATTATTTTTCATCACTAGAAATCACTATTTTGGCGTTTCGTCACTTAAAATCCAATATTTGCGAAGAAATATTAGAAAGGAAATGTACCTCATTTGTAGAGACAGAGATTTCCGAATCTGCCGGGCCGGGACGGGCTGGTTTTTTCAGAAGCAACCGCGTTACCGGTCAACCCGGATTTTCCCAAAAATCGCCGGGCCGGGTTGCCGGGCCCGGGAAAACCCAGTACCGGGCTCGGCTCGTTCTCTTCTCATTTGCAACTGCAACCATTGAACAAAATTATTTTTGCTCAATTTTTGGCTGAAAATTATATCACTATTCGTCACTATTTCAAACTTTTTTCACTATTTTGGCACTTTTTTGGCACTATTTTAGTTTACTATTTTGAGATTTTTTGTCACTAAAAGTCGCGACCCTAATCATAAGAATGCACTTTTTATGATAAATTTTTTGCACTTTTTCATAAAAAATTTTTATGGATAACAAGAAAATAAAAAATATATAGCAATTTATATTTAAAATATTTTCATTCGAAATAAAATAATTTTGTTCACCAAAATACTGATCAAAACATTCTTAGAAATATCATATTAAATAATCTTGAGTCTCATTCGATACCCCCTGGGTTTCCTACTAGCCTGCAAAATTGTTAAAATTTGTAAGTTTCAAAAAAGGTATGTCTACAAATGGTTGAAAAACTTGTCCCTTGAAGTACTTTTGGCCATATCTTTGTTGAAAGTTGACGAAATTTTTTGAAATTTTGCATGCAAATGGAACTCTTGAGCTACCGAATAATATTAGGAATGACCAAATTTTGTTGCAAATGATCTCCGAAACGTAATATCTTTAAAAAACGGAACGGCCCTTTTCGGTGATGGTAAAATCGAAAGGATTGGGCCAAAATAGTCGGCAGGAAAGTGCTATTTCGTTATAAAAAAGAAGCCATCAAATAAAAACTTTCAACAAAAAGCTACCCATAACTTTGCTCAAGCCCAACTAAAATTTTGATTCATTATATCATTCGATAGCCCTAAGAGTTACTCTATTAGTTCTGACCAAAACTTTCTTAGAACCAACAAAATTTACGAAATCTTGATGTCATTCGATTACGTTCCGATATAGAAAAATACAGAGAAGGATTACTGATAGGATCTCCTGGTGGAGCCAAAAATGAAATATTTAAACTATTCTCATCATTTAATTCAAAAGAAAAAAAAGAAAAATGTATCAATTTTTATGATTTCATATTTGAAGCTCTAAGTTTTTTCTACTAGCCTGCAAAATTTCAGAAAATTTCGTCAAGTTTCAAAAAAGTTATGCCCAAAAATTTTTGGTGCTTGTTTACTTTTGGCCATAACTTTGTTCAAACTCGACCAAATTTTTTTAAATAAGGAGAGCTAATAGAGTACTCTCTTAGGGCTATCGAATGATATAAAGAATTAAAATTTTAGTTGGGTTTAAGCAAAGTTATGGGTAGTTTTTTGTTGAAAATTTTCATTTGGTGGCTTTTTTTTTATAACGGCTCAGCACCGGCTGGAATTGCCGGATGATGCCGGCCAATGAAACTCCAAGCCCACGGACGGTTATCACCAAAATGAGTCGCCCATATGGACAAATCGGCACCAGAATGAACTGTCGGAATACACATATCCCGGAATAAAAATCAGAAGTTTTCGAACTTGATGAATTACAATTAGCATTAATCCATCTCATCAACACTTTATCCATCTTGGATCGTACAATTCAATGGTTGCCCCACATTTGCGCCCCGGACATTTGCGCGTGTTAGCAGGCCATTGGTTTGGAAAAATTTGATTGCCTCAATTTCATTGGGACATTCGGTCATTAATCGGTCATAATTATAATAATCCATTTTGGGTTTAGGAAATAAAGGTAAAATTGAAAGCAAAGTGAAACTAACGATTGGGGCCTTTCCTTCCACATATATGTAAATTTTAACCACATTTGGCATTTCCAATTTATTCTTCTTTAAAGGCAGCGGGGCGGTCGCAATGGCGAGCATGCGAAGACGGAGCAAATAGTGGGGCGTCGAGCGAGCGGAGGGTTGTGAGCACATAGTTAATGTCGGACCGAAGGCGCCGCCCCATTAAGCTTAAGCTTAGGCATAGGCTTCAGCTTAGGCATAGGCTTAAGCTTCAGCTTAGGCCTAGGTTTTTCTCGTGGATCAATCTCGACGAATATGGTACCAATCGAAAGCTCTCGATGAGACAGATCGATCTAGGGGTGGGGGATGATCCAACAAGTATCAACCGGTTTTTGAACTGATTGAAAAAATGAAGTAAATTTTCGCAAAAGGGAGCATGCGAAGACGGAGCAAGTAGTGGGGCGAGACGGAGGGCGGAGGAAGCAGTCTGACGAGCGCCACAGGCGGTTGACTGCGGGGGCCCGAAGGGCCCCCGCCAATCAGTCAACCGCCTGCGGATCACGCGCGGACTTCTTCCGTATACCGTAGTCTCGCCCCACCTACTGGCCGCCGTAGTCGAGTGTGCGGCGGTTTTTTACCGCAATAACCAAAATGACCGATTTGCACCAGTTTCCCTTTAAAATATTTTTCCCTGCAATTTGTGAATCTAGAATTTTTGTTCGAATTCAGGTTCGGGATTATGAATTTTGCAAAATAAAGTTCATATCCATATTCAGCGACCTCGAAACCCCCTAAAAACATGTTTTCCTTGTAATTTGTGAATATCGGTTTTTTGTTCGAATTCGGGTTCTGAATTTCGGAAAATAAAGGTCATATTCGTGATCAGCGCCACAAATTACCCCAGAAATGACTTTTTATTTGAAAATTTCAAGCGAAGTCGAAAAAGGAGTTTCATAAAAATTTTGAAAGGATTCAATGATGCCGAATGACTAGCAAAAATTGTATGGTCGAGGGTCCGGAATTATGGGGGATCGGCGGCAGTTCAAAAATTGTTTGCCGCAACTTCAAATGGGGGAAATTTAATGGGTTTTCCAGTTCCCGGTAGGTTTTCCATAAAATGCCTCGTCGCCCCGGTTTTCCCAGATTTTACCGGGCATAATTTTTTACCCGTGCCGAAATTTTTTATTCAATTTACTATCCACAGGCACCACAGTTTTTCTTGGATTTTGAGTTCCAAAATTTTCTCCTTCAATTAATTTGAATGAATGAGAACCCGCTGAAACACAAATGAAGCAAACATTTATGCTGGGAAATCGTAAAAAATAAAAAAAAATGTATTCTATACAATATTAAAAGTAGAAATCTAAAAATTATTAGCGCCCTAATTGACGTATTTGTAAATTGGTTTTTCCCATTGATTGTAGAAACAATGAGAAAAATAATATTTATGCAAAAGTGGCAATCTTTTATAATGGCAATTTAAAGAAAGGATCTTCCCTTTTTTGGCTGCAAATTACGAGTGATTAAGTAGCTTTTCCTACCGAATTTTGCATTTAAAAGCCAAGCGCTTTCACTCTTTTGCCATATCATTTTAAATTTCTGCCTTTTTTCATTCATTTTTCTGATTCCCGAATTGCCTCTGGCAAGTGATGCTAGCTAAATATTTGAATAATTACTGAAATAATTTTAAATTTCTGCCTTTTTCATTCTTCATTTCATAATACAAGGCCTGCTATTTTTCTATTTCGCGGAGACTCATCATTAAAGACCGACTTTTGAGGCATATGCCTTTTTTCTGAGCATTATTTTCGATATATTAAGCATAAATAACACATTTTACACTTGGTTTGATGCTTCTACATTGACTTTTATTATGCCTTTTTTTGCCTCTTTCGGGATTTTCGTGCTTTTAATGCCTTTTTAGCATTTTGCCGTTTTGGTGCCTTTTTTGGCGTTTTTTTGCGAAAAGTTCCATTAAAAATGCAATAAAATTGGAGGAAATACACCCCTAAGAAATGACCTGAAAAAATTTCAGAAAATACACCCTAAGAATTGAAAAATTTTCTCAAAAATTGATTGCCAAAATTTCATTTTTTTTCTTGATAAAAAATTTTAGGTTTTAAAATTTTCTCATTCAAAAAACCTTATAAAATATTTAATAATCCTTTAAATGACCAAAATTAAGTTATTTGGTTAAGTTTTACGTGTTTTCCTCCCTAAAAATCGTTAATAAAAAATTTAAATGCCGTTTTCATGCCTTTTTCGGGATTTTCGTGCCTTTTCATGCCTTTTTTCAATTTTTGGTGCCTATTATAGTGCCTTTTTCGCGGTTTTTGGTGCCTTTTTAGTCGTTCTCTACTCATCATTTACTAATTTCAAAAGAGATTTTGCAGATAATTTTGCCTAGGGCCCATTTTCTCCAAATTTATTGCCAGACCACAGGACTATTTAAGAGTGATTAATAGGGATGGAACAAAATATTTATTAAAAATTTTGCCGTTAGTTTTTTCGGGTTTTCTGCCTTTCTTTTCGAATTTTTGTCCAAAAAACCCTAGTGAAGTAGGAGAATTTTTGAGAAAATTAAAATTTTACAATTTGAAACCAAATCTTTAAAAAATTTTCGAGTTAGGGTCCGGCGGTGGGCGGTTCCGTTGGGTGTCGCCTATGGAAAAATTGGAAATTTTTGCCACATTTGTTAATTGACCTTCACTAAAAATTAGTAAGTTTTTTGTTGTCATTAAATTTGTCCATTTTACAGAAGTAAAAACATGAACAGTTTCATCCTTTTTACGACCATTTTACTGTTCTTCATTGTCCACTTGTCATCTTTGGGTGTTGATGGTGTATATTCTGATGATGATGATTATAATTCTGTTGATGGAAATGATAATGATCATCATTATGCCCCTCATCAGTGTAAGCACAGAATGATGCCTAACAGAATTTGTCATTTTTGGGTCCGGTCTCAATTTTCCATTTATTCTTTTAAAAGTATCATGCCAAATACAAAAATGGGTATATTTAGTATATTTAAAAGAAAAAAGAAAAAATCTTTTAAATTTTGGTAAATTTAGAAAAAAAAGAATCTTTTAGTAGTCTATTATAGTCCAGTGGTTCCGACCGAGGGTTTTCCGGAAAATTTTTTGAAAATTTCACTTGGATATGAACCTCTGTTGGTCTCGGCATTGGCCAACTATGATTTACAATGCTGACTAATCTAAACGCATAAATTCAGCTGCAACAAATGCATCGAATAACATTTTTGGAAACCCAATTCCAGCCGGATATGGTAAGTATTTAAGCAAATTTGTTTTTTTTTGTATTTACCAGAAACTGAAGGCAATTTTGTGCCATAGAAAAATTCATCATTTTCTTATAAGTATATTCTTTTCCACGCTAAATTTCATCTGAATTTACTTTTTTCAAAAAAAAAAAATATAATTTTTAAGCTAAAATTAGAAAATACAGTCATGGTCATATGTTTAGGAACACCTCTTTTTTTTGAATAAATTCTTTGAAAATATTGCTTCTCTGGATTGAAAGAAAAATAATCAATAATCTTTTTAATGCATTTTGTAGCATTTTTTCTGGGCTATCCATTGGTACCACACATTTCTCGTTTGCTTTATTCCTTTTTGTAAAAATTTGTGTTTTCTTCCATATAGTCAAATTTCGGGGTGGTCATATGTTTAGGAACACTTCAGAAAATTCATATTTTCTAGCAATAGAAATGCCTAAAAAAATTCAGGTAAGCATAACTTTGGATGCTGATCAAAAAAGGTAGCAACACCAAGTTGATCAGATCACTCCTTCATGGTGATCTGATCAGCCCATTTTGGCTGGGAACGAGGGGTAAATTTCAAAAAAAATTTCGGCGCTACTTGCAAAGAGCACTATTTTGAAAAATTTTTCACCTTTTTTTTGGAAAAATTTTTTTTTGTTTATTTACACATAATTAATATTAAGTATTAACAAAACAATTATGGCGAATTTAAGTATAATTATGGCGAAGAAGATCACAGAAAGCATTAATAATAGTTTTTCCTTTAGCCCTAGCATTAAGTCGAAAAATTTGTTCACACATGTATGAATTCGTTAAATTTGTGCTGGTTCCATGTATTCTTTTCGTCTTTTGCTTCAATTGAGCCCAGAGTCCTTCACATTTATTCGTGTTGACGTTGAATTCAGTGCCGTCAGGGAGCATGACAATTTAAAATTTAATTTAAAAAATCTAAAACTTATGCATTACCAAAAAACCATCCTTTGTGTTGGTCTTTTTTGTCAATGACATTTTGTTAAAACACTTCTTGCACTCCATTTGATTTTTGATAAGTCCATGATAAGCTAGAAATTGTAGAATTTCCTCAGAATTCTGCTTGTAAATCCAACGTAAATTGCTTTCGTCCAAAGAAGGTGGCCGAACCGGCAGATTGTCGTGATCCATTATTAAATAACGTGAAATGCGTACCATATGGTAAAAAAAGCAAATTCTGTAACAAAATAAACAAAAAAAATATATGTAAAAAAAGGTGAAAAAATTTTCAAAATGGTGCTCTTTGCAAGTAGCGCCAAAATTTCTAGGGGGTTGAGAAAATTTTTCTGGAAATTTTGAGTAAGCCTATTTTATAGAGCACAAAATTTGCTTGTTTCCTATGAATTTTTTAGGTTTTATCCTGTTAATTACTCTTTCTGTTTATATGATTAATTTTAAAAATTCGTTTAGCGATTATTTTACGTAATAATACTAATAATATATTTATTGTTATTGTTAAATTTAAGTTCAAAGAGAATTATTTGGCTATTATTTTGCTTTAAATTTGATCACTTTTCGTTTCGGCATCAATTAAAACATTTATTGGAAAGCGATCAATTCTAATTGTTCTTGCTTTTCAGATATTATTGCAAGTTTAAAAATGTCGTGCAATAACACCTGCAATGGTATTCCGCTAAAAAAGGATTGCCTGGGATATGACGTGAATTTGCCGGGAATTGTGGATGACGGAACCGTTGATTACATTGAAGAACTATCATATCAGTGCAAATGCAAATGGAAACTGTTTGTTTTAACAGGGAAACAGTGTGTCCGCAGATCAGGCTCTTTTTTGCGAAAAATTGGTAATTGTTAAATTTTACTCAATGTTCTCTAAAAATTGACACTAAATTAAAAAAAAAAAATTTCCCGGCGGCGCCTATCGGCGGCACTGTTGGGTCCCATTTTGACGGTTGTGCCACATTTGCGCCTCCACATTTGCGCCTCCACACTTGCGCCTGCTACATTTGCGCCTGCTACATCCCATTTTGACGGTTGTTCCCACATTTGCGCCTCCATATTTGCGCCTCCACATTTGCGCCTCCACATTTGCGACAAATTGCTTAATTAGCACAAATTTTTAATATTTTCAAGGTGATGAAGCGCTTCATTCGGTGTGGCGAAGACTCGAACAATGGTGGAAATGTATGCCTGACGCGGAACAAATTTTGCAACAATTGGAGCACCATTTCGTCAACAATTGGCTGCTGGACACCGGAAGGATTGACGAATTGAAGCGGGTTTGTTTTTTCAAAAGGTTTCCCTTTTCTGAATTCTCATCTTTAGAATTATGAAGAAAGGAAGGGCGAGGATGACACGGATGAAGAAGTGGCGGAAGAAATTGATGACGAATGCCAAATTGATGTAATTTAACAAATTTGGATTAAAGGATGATTTTCAAAAAAAAAGTGAAGAAACAAAATGTTCTATCAAAGATGAAGAGGAATACCAAAGAAATAAAATGAGACCACATGAAATTGACCAGACACGTCCAGTAGCTGAAGTACCCCGCACCAAAAAATATTTGGAAAATGATCGAGTCTCATTTTATTTCTTTGGTATTCCTCTTCATCTTTAATTTTTAATATGAAACTTAAACATACTGCTAAAATTTTATATTTTTTATAATGATTGATGGATACGATCTGTGCTCCGCCGGGATTTTCGACCTTTTTTTGGGAAAGCAACGGAACATGGAGTCCCGGCAAAACGGGGCTTTAAACCAGGGCTCCCAGATGTGAGGCTTCAGCCTCATTTTGTGGTTTTTTGATAGGTCAATGAGGTTTTTTTTGAAATGAGGCTTTGAGGTTTTTTGTGGTTTTTTGAGAAATTTTGAGGTTTTTTGTTAAATTTTTCATAAAAAATAGAAAATATCCAATTCTTTTTCGAAATTTCACAAAATTAAGAATTTTTTCAATGAAAATCAGCTAAAAATATAGTTAAAATTCTTAATTTTCCCCCGGCGGCGCCTATCGGCAACACCGGACCCTAAAATCCTTTATTTTCTTAAAAATTTGCTCAAAACCGTAAAATTTGCCATTTTTGTGGACAAATCTGTTAACAAATCGTATTAAAAATCACAAAATTTTTCCCGGTGGCGCCTATCGGCACCGCCGGCCCCCTTTTACAAGAAAATAATACAAAAACAAGAAAATAATACAAAAACAAAGAAAATATAAAAAAATAAATGTATTGTGGTTTGTCCAACTAAATGTATTATAGCAAATATTTTTAAATATTTAAATTGTTTTATATAAATATGGAGGCGCAAATGTAGTAGGCGCAAATGTGGAGGCGCAAATGTGGAGGCGCAAATGTGGAGGCGCAAATGTAGTAGTATCATTTCTCATGGCGCAAACGGAATTGCTCAGAAAAATGTTGGCGGCGAGAAATATGTTGCTAATGCTTGATTTTGTTGAATAAAAATGCGATTTAGTTTTGGAAGCGTGTTTTAAAAAATGTCCTTATTTTTTACCCTAAAATCTTATTTTTGACCAGCGAAGTACTTATTTCGGGAAATTTTCAAGGGTAACCTTGGACTTATACCATATTGTTCGGGTGGTCAACCCCGAGAGATGAAAGAACACATTTGCATTATTTCCCTTTGCATTTGTATTTTTCTTTTCCTCTCCATTTTCCCCACTCTCTAATTATTGTGTCTTCCTTTATTTATGTAAGACACTATTTGTGGAGGCGCAAATGAGCACTCACCATTTTGACCATGATATTTTTCTAAATTAGGTCTCAAAATGGCTAAAATCCTGATTTTCTCAGATGTTTTCATAAATTAGGTCTTAAAATGGCCAAAATCCCAATTTCCCATGGTATTTTTGGTATTTTCCAAAATTAGGTCGCAAAAGACGGAACAGCCGCCAATGATCGGAACAACCAAACCAGCAGCAGGAGGATGAATTTTGAAACATTGGGATGACATTTAGTGAAAGAAATGAAAAGCGTCGGGGATAAAAGGAGAAATTTTTGGGATAAATTTAAAAAAATGCCGAACGTTCCTGGTCTAACCTTTTTACTAGAGTTGAGCGGGACCGGGACCTGAACACGGACAACTGAGTACCGAAGTCCCGGTCAGACCGGGACCGGGACTAGTCCCGGTTTTTTCCCGGTTTTCCCAGCCAAAAATTCCCGGTTTTTCAACCCGAAAAGGTCCCGGTCCCGGGTTTGCCCAAAATTCCCGGTCCCGCTCAACTCTACTTTTTACAAAAACGAATTTAGTCATAAACAAAAAAATATATAAATATAATATTATTAAATTTTGGGATTCTTCTCCCTTCTCCCCATATCCCGGCTCCAAATTTTTGACCGTATTGTTGATATTTTATTATTTATATGTTATGTTGTAGGGCGATAAATAATAAAACAATGTTGATAATGGATTATGTTTGAGAAATTGCTTTCGGAAGATTTTTGAACATTCGTCTTTTGGAACATTCAGATTTATTGTTTTTGAAGAAAATTGAGTTAAAATCGAAAATTTTCAACTTTATAAGTATTTAATTACAATTGTTTTTCGAATTTATCAGAAACTCAAGGCGAAAATCAGACGATTATTATTAGAGATCGGCTACTCGTTGGACCCTGTTTTTACGGGTTCGTAGTCCGTATTTTTTTGGGCCGAAACTGGGTTTTTACGGACTACGGGTTTTACTGGTTTTTAGTCCGTAAGTCCGTATGGATGCCTTTCATAATAATAATAGAATCTACAGGGCCCGGATTTGTACTTGGATACCAAGTACATACTTGGATTTCGGCTTTTGTGCTTGGAAAATTTTAACTGTACTTTTTTCCAAGATTGTACTTGGAAATCGGGATTTTTGAGTACGAATGTAAAAATGTGCATTTAATTTAAAAAATTTAAAATTTATGGCATTTTGTCATAATAATCATTAGTTTTTTATTTAACCTAGAAATAGAAAAATTTCAGTGAAAATCTGTTTAAAATATGTCAAAAGTTCTAATTTTTCTCCCGGCAGCGCCAATGGAACCGTCCATCCTCCCCCCCCCAAAAAAAAAAAGAACTCACATTTTTTCTTAACAAATTGACCCAAAATCCCGCAAATGTTGTCATTTTTTGGTGAAAATCTGTTAACAAATCACAATCGAATTTTCAAAATTTTCCCGGCGGCGCCTATCGGCACCGCCGTACCTCCCCCCCCCCCTCAAGTTTCCAAATAAGTTTTTTTGAAAAACCGCCGCAAAAAAATGGGTTTGAAAGGCAAAAAATCTCAATTATACACATTTTTATGTGTACTTGGATTTCACAAATTTTCCCCATTATGTACTTGGAAAGTGACTTGGTACGATCCGAGCCCTGTAATAGAATAAATATTAAATTATTATTATTATGCACTTTTAATTTGAACACTTTGCACTTTTTTTTTGTACAACATTTTGGAACCATTCTGATTGCTGTTGTTGCTGTTTCAGAACGTCGTTCAAATTTCAAAAAATTGTGCAAAAACACCTGCAATAACAGCTGCAAGCGTATTTTGCTAAAAAAAAAAAAGACTGCGATGAATTTAATATGCAATTGGGGGAAACCGCGAATGGCATCGAAGCATCATCATACAATGGCACCCAAGCACCATCATATCAGTGCCGTTGCGAATGGAAAGGAAAATTGCTAGGATTGCGGGAAATACGTTGTGTCGGCAAAATTGAAAGGACAAAAAAACATACTTACGGAAAGTGCCATAAAAAATCATATTTATCATGCATTTCACAATAATAATTGCCAGCATATAAGAAACTAAAAATTTACCTTACCTTTCCATTAAATAATTTTGCATTAAATTCACCACTAATTAATTACCAAATAATTACCCCCGTTTAATTGTCCCCTGTCATTTAATTGCCCAAAAATGTTCCTTCACCGTTTGTTCGCCACTTCTCTTTTGCTGGCTCTTCTTTTTGGCATTTTAATGTCCCAAATTATTGATGCGTTGGCTTTGGATTCACCAAATATTTTCCACGGTTCATTTTGGCACCACTTCAATTTTCAACATTTTGCCATAGATGGGAGGACCGTGGTTTTGTGCCGATCTACACAGTGGGCCTGAGTTTGTCGACGGCTCGGCCGGGCTCAGGCGCCTCAAAATTTTGTTCCGATTAGCCCTGGATAGCTTAGGCCTAGCCATGATTACTCTAAAGCTTAATCTCACTAAAAATTTGTTATAATTAAAACAAATTCAATTCCGTCCAAATCAGCAGAAGGTTTTCTCAGCCGTCGCATTCGCCAAATTGGTGGGCAGTTCTGTGGAAGATGTTCTTGTTTTAGTGTCAAAATTGCCAGAAACGGTGCGGGAAATGTGATGGTGTAAAATGAAAAACAACACTAATTAATTGTTGCTGGCGTTAATTGTGACCAATCATTTAATGAAAATTGAATTCATTTTGTTAAAAACAATTTAATATAATTATTTATGATTTTCAATTTATTTAACTGAAAAAATTGAACAATAATTAATTATGTTGTTCAAATTTTGATAGAAATGAGATTTTTAGGTGCTAAAAATTCTGAAGAAATAGGTACCTAAATAGTTGCTAAAAAACTGCAAAAATAGTTTCTAAAAATTGGAAAAATATGTAAACAAATGTATGAAATTTGAAATTTCCATTCATTATCCATTTCGGTTGCAACACAGCAGGCGTTAAAAGTAGAGTGCCACGGGACCGGGAATTTTGGGCAAACCCGGGACCGGGACCTTTTCGGGTTGAAAAACCGGGAATTTTTGGCTGGGAAAACCGGGACTAGTCCCGGTCCCGGTCAAAACCGGGACCTTGGTACTCAGTTGTACTCAGTTGTCCGCTACCAGGTCCCGGTCCCGTGGCACTCTAGTTAAAAGATGTTGATTGACCGCCAAATCATGGCCAGGATTTTTTGCTTTTTGAAAAGTCGGAAAAAATTTTGAAGTCGATTCTCAAGGCTGCATTTTTATATTTTTATTTGCATTTTTCATAACAAGTTTTTTGTTCAAAAGCAAAAATCCAAAAACAGCTGAAAAAATAATTTTTAAAAAATTTCATAAGCCAAAATAGTTGACAATATAATCATTCACTCTCGAACCCTCTCACATTGCCATTTCCCATTTTCCTAAACTTATTTATACTTCAAAAACCCAGCAAAATGATGAGCGCTCCTTTCCGAGAACAAATTCGCCAGACCTATGAAGAGGCACGTGATGTTTTGGCTTGGCACGTACCAGGTGTTTTCGACGGGTCGGGGTCATTTTGGCGCAGACAAGTTTAAAGATTCATAACTTTTTTTTAATTCGACCAAATAAAATAATGTTGATATTAATCAATAGGTCTAAATGTTCTTTATTAGCCTGCAAAATTTCAAAAAATTATATTAGGTTTTAAAAAAGATATGGCGCGCTGCGCCAAAATGGCCAGGAAAATGCAACTTTTTGAGGTTTTTTGGTCATAACTTTTTTGTTTCTCAGCTAAATTTTTTGAAACTTTGCAGGTTAATAGGCTCTATCAAGCCACTTAAAATCATACCAAGATTATTTAATTTTGCTGTGAAATAAAAATGATATAGAGTCTTGCGCCAAAATGGCCTGCGCCAAAGTGGCCGGTTCCCGTTTTCGACGGTGATTGGATTCGACAGTAATTTTAATAATTTTCTACAGCATTTATTGTACATACGACCCGTGTCGAGATGGAATTCGACTGGCTTCTTGTTGAACAGAACCGCTGTTTTTAGCAGCGAATGGAATGACGGCATGCGTGGTCATTCCAATACGAAGGGTGGCCAACGCGGTTGTTGCCTTTCTTATTTTGTCAAAGGATTTATCGCTTTCACTTTTTCTATACAAATATCTCCAGCTGGGGTGTAGTCAAAAATACAACAAATTTTTTGATAAGATTCTCGAATCGAGTATGAAAACATGCTAACAAATGCCGGATTTGAGTGCCAAGATGCGAACCTTCAGGCTCTTGTAGCAGAATCCGCAAATTGCAAACCCTTCTACAATGTATATGAATGAGCCTGTGCTTATCATTTAAATTTTCAAAATTTAACGAGACTTATACAGAGTTTTACCCTTTGTCCTTATTTGTAAGATTTGTCCTTATTTAAGCTCTTTGTCCTTATTTTAGTCTTATTTTTTGGGTTCAGAGAGAAATTTAGATTTTAAATGATATTTTTTAAAGAAATGTTTTGAAGCGAATTAATAGCCAAAGTCTTACTTTTTGCCTCATTTATTAACTCATATGCGTGGTCCAGTGGGTTGTGATCTTGGTTATGCTCTTCATTTTATCGTTGGATCAGTTCCCCTCCAAGCAATATTTTTTCTTCTAATTTTTCAAAATTATTCCTTTTTTATGGGAATTCAATCATAATTTTAACATTTAAAATCATAAAATATTGTCATTTGTGGACTAAATCTATTAACAAAGTGCACTAAAATTTCAAAATTTTCCCCGGCGGCGCCTATCGGCACCGCCGGCACCCAAAACCCTATTCCTTAAAAAATTGGCTAAAAACCGCAAAAATTTGGACATTTTTTTGACAAAATCTGTTAAAAATTGCACTTAAATTTGAAAATTTTTAGCTCCAAAATTCTCTTTATTTTTTTAAATTGACTCAAAAACCGCGAAAAAAATACGAGAAATTTGCTTGAAGTAGAAACATTGAAAAGCCTGGTGCAAGTAAAAGTGAATTTTGATTAAAAATTGTTCGGAAATGTATCATTTCTCATTTCTAAGCCGGAATTGCTAAGAAAAATGTTGGCGGCGAGAAATATGTTGCTAATGCTTGATTTTGTTGAATAAAAATGCGATTTAGTTTTGGAAGCGTGTTTTAAAAAATGTCCTTATTTTTTACCCTAAAATCTTATTTTTGACCAGCGAAGTACTTATTTCGGGAAATTTTCAAGGGTAACCTTGGACTTATACCATATAGAACAAGTTTTTTTTTAAAGAAGCTTTACTGTCGAAAACAATCACTGTCGAGATCACCACTGTCGAAAACTAACAGCACCGTTTTGGCAGACCAAAAAGATTTCGGCCTCCCCGTGCGTTTTAGCACGCCAAAAAAAAACCAAATTTGCGGATCCCGCTGCGGGATTGAAACTCGAACTTTTTGATGGGCGGAATTCCGCGGGATTAATCCTGCATTTTCCAAAAATGCGGGATTGCGGGCTTGGATCCCGCAAAATCCCGCGCGGGATCACGTCCCTCGCCGGTCTCTACTGCTCTGACTGTTGGTCCCTTGCATGCCAACTCGGGGCTATCATCACTCCAGTCTTTTTTATCCATTCGAATCCAGATCAATGTAAAAGCAAATCGCTGGATTTTTGGCCAAGCCATTTTTATCAAATGATGAAAATTTTGCAACGAAAAAAAAAATTAAATTTTGTGACAAAAATATAAATCATTCGCAACGGTTGCTAAAAGGCATCAATCAGTCAGTCCATCGTCCGCTTCTGCGGAGACAAGCTGGACGGATATGCAGGCGAATACGGAGACAATTCGGCCACCAAAATCACTGAGTCATCCTTTTCATTGTACCACCCATTGGCCTGGTTCAGCAATCGCTTAACCAAATAAATAAAAAATGCCTCAAAACAGGTTTTTTGGTCAAATTTTTTTGAGGAAAATCCGAGAGCCCCGCGTCAAAAAAAAATTCGGGTCTGATTTTGAGGAATAAAAAAGGGGAGTTAAACTCGTGAACTAGAGATCGACCTGGACCTGGGTCCAGGCCTCGATTTTTCCTGGTCCAGGTCCAAGCCATTTTTGGCAATCTGGATTTTTCCTGGACCTGGATTTTTGTCCAGGAAATCCAGCTCCTAGTCCAACATGGAATCCAGGTCCAGGCTTTTTCAAAGAGTTGATCTCTTTCGTGAACTCTTTGAAGGCCCCCAAAATTTTTGGAAACCGGAATTCCGAGGCACAAATTTCTCTTTTTTTCAGCAATCGTATCTTCCAATCCCAATAAAGTCGGAAATCAGAATTTCATGCCATCCCTGCCTGCCACACTTCAATAGAAATGAATTCCATTGCACCCAATTTGTTGGTTTCGGCGCTGAAATTGTTGTCCTTGAACTGTTTGATGTATGGTGAATAATATTTGCATTTCTTTTGCACAACAATTTCCAGCGTTGCTGAACATGTACAGCACCAATTCGGTTCTGTGAATAATAATGCGGCGGGGAGTACAACACAAAGACGAAAAATGTAATTAAGAAACATAATTAATTGTTAATAATGGGCGTGTGTGTTTTTTTTATCGCAATTTAATTTCGGAGCAGGTCGTCCCCCCCCCCCCGCACTAATAATTTAATTAAATTCAATTAAATATATTTGTTTACCATTTTTATTGCATTCGATGAAAAAGCCCAAACATTTCTTGCTCTTGTCAGCAGACATTGTGTAAGTGTTGGCCAAAATTTTGAATGAAAAGCCTCGGATGTTCACGGCATCGCTGTACCGTTCAGTGCCGGATTCTCCGCCGCGAGAAAAACCGAAAAATTTTCCGATTTTCAGCGTCAGCCTCCCCTTCTGTTGGGCTGAAAATTATTAAAAAAAACGTGACGTTTAACTTTTTTTTTCACTGAAGTTAAATCTGTTTCAAATTTTCTGCATCAAATCTATCTGCTGGAAGTATGTTGGATCTATTTACCAACTTAAAACTCCAAAATTTTGATCTATTACTTTTTTTTATCAACCAAATCCTTGTATCATTAGAAAGCTTTTTACATACTCTTTAGCCTTACAAAAAGCAAAAAGATTTTCAAGCCTCGAAAAAATTTATTAAGAAAAAAGTTCAAAAATTTCGACTTTCGCAATTATCATGTATAACTTTTTTGGTAATTGTCTAATTGCGAAGCAATTGATTTGAAAAATCTTCTTAAAATAGTAAGCTTTCGAATGATAAGAGTGATAAGAAAATCGTTTGATTTGGTTGGCAAAGAAAAAAAAGTTTTGGTCAAAAAATTGGCTGGGGCCAAACTGAGGTAATTAACATTCATTTTCGGTTTCTTTTTCAAAAAAAATTTTTTCCTTTCTCTATAAAGAAATAGTACGCCAAAATGAGAGATGTGTTTTGTTTTGTTGTTTTCTCTGCACTCTCTATTTATTAGAGTAGAGCGGGACCGGGAATTTTGTGCAAAATCGGGACCGGGACCTTTTCGGGTTGAAAAACCGGGAATTTTTGGCTGGGAAAACCGGGACCAGTCCCGGTGCCGGTCAAAACCGGGATTTAGGTACTCAGTTGTCCCGTCTTACCAGGTCCCGGTCCCGCTCTACTCTACTATTTATTGACACATTTCTCGTTTTTTGAGTCTGTTTGTGTGTATTTTACAATCACCAGCAGAGGAGAAATTTTGCACAGTCATTCGCTGATCGGTTGGAAAATGTAAGGGATATGGGGCAAGAAGCAGAGAAGGCCCAGCAGTAGCAGGAGCAGCTGCAGCAGTCCGGGAATAGGACATGAACACGCTGAGCATCTCGTCCTTCGTCAACACGTCGGAAGGGACTGAAATTTTTTCAAAATTTTAGCCTTTTTAAAACAAAAATTTCCTGGCGGCACAAGCCGGCGCCGGACCACTCACTAACCCTTACAATGGGACATTCCTTGCTTTAACTATTCAAATCACTTTAAAACCATTTTTTATCGCGTGGGACGCGGGTTTGCTTTGCTTATAAATTTTTCGGCTTTTTTGGCTACAGCGCCAAAAGTGATCAGAAAAAACCGATCAAAGACTTGAAAAATCGATAAGTGCTTAATTTTAGAATTGTGTACTAAGATTATTATATAGTAGCAAATCGATTATGATCGTGCCTCGAGATCGAAACACAAATTCCCCAAGGAGTTTCCAACATTTTGTTGAAACAGTTCAAAATTGCCAATTACCAATTTGGTTCGAAAAGTCATTCAGTGAAATAAGTGGGAAACGAATTTTGTAAAGTGCCGGGCCGAGCACTTCGCGCCGATTTTCCCCCGTGCATTCTTTGCCATTTTGGGCACATTGCTCATCCGCCCAACGGAGTGCCTAATTAATGGGTTTTAATTTTAATTTGTTGCCTTTTTCAGTTTTACCGCATTCCAAATGGCAATTTCCCCTCCCGAGTTAAAGCAAAGATTGTCCAAAATTTCGCACAACAATTGGTTGTTAACTTTCAAGAATTGTTGCATAATGAGCTCATTGTTAAAATTGATCCAGTCCAAACAACGGCAAGCGAAGCCCTAAATCGGCACTTTGTATTCAGCACTAATTAATCTTCGACAAATGTTAATTTTGGAGTCCGGCCATGCTGATTGGCTTTACCAGGCCCGTAACCCGGACCAGGAAAAACGATTAAAATTAATTGTGAAATAACAATAAATGGAGTCCGGAATTTCAAATTTTCGGATCCAGCTGCAGGATTGTGATTCAAAATTTTTGCGGGACGCGAAGCATTTTATAAAAAATGCGATATTGCGGACTTGGATCCAGCAAATCCCGTGCGGATTCTCTCCTTGCCGGTCTTTATAATTAATAGGGACGCCGCTATTAATAAGGATGAAATTTTATGTGAATACCATTTTTCCCACAGAAACTTATAATTTATAAAACATTAAAGGAAATAAAGGTAAATAATATAATGTAAAAAATGGATTTCGGATTTTTCTCCCTAAATACAAAAATTTTCCGCTTTAGTCGAAAATTTATGAAATTGGAATTTTAAGGCGGAATCCCGACCCCAAAAATACCAGAAGTCGGAAATTTAAACTCTAGGACATCCCAGATATTGGCAAAACCATCAGATACACAGAATCCATTCTAAAATTACTGACGGGCTCGGATTTTTGTGTGCTAATAATCTCGAAATATGCACATAAAAATAATAACTCAAACTTAGTGCACCCGAAAATTTCCAATACAAAAGTGCAACAACCCCCGGCCTTCACCTCTTCTCCAAAAAAGCGTGCTCTTACAAATGCTGTGAAAATGTTTTGGACATTAGAAACGGGAAAATCGGCACAGGCATCGACCAGCAAATTGATTTGGTACTTCTTGGCTTAAAACAAAATTACAATAATTACATGAATTAATTAATTTCAATTCATCATTACGGTGCCGATGCCATTGGAATTCTTTGCTTCCAGTTGGGAAAAAATGTGTTTCCAAAGTCGAATGATGTGAGCAACCAACAAGCGGCAGCATGTGGAAAGTCCTCTCCCCCTTTTCGTTTTTAGGAGTCAAAAAACATACATTCATTAACTATAGGGTTTAAAGAATTTCGGAAGGAATGTCTGGCAAATTTAAATTAACGCCAAATTATCATAACGAAAGCAACATATTGATTTTAAATTCCAACGCCAAATTACAAAGAAACATTTTCTCTGTCTTCAATTTCTTCATTTCCTTTCTTTTCAATTCCAAAAATTTATCGTTTCAAATACACCCCTATTTTCCCAGCGTCGCTGGTATGAGCAAAAAAAAAAGGTCGTTCGGGCGAAAGTTTTTCAAAAATACACCCCTAAGAATCGGGCGAAGAATTTTCAAAAATAAACCCCTAAGAATCGGGGGAAAAATTTTAAAAAATACACCCCTAAGAATTGACTTTTCGGATCGGTACCCCCCCCCCCCAAGCCCAAATCCTGGATACGTCCCTGGATCCCAGATCCGAATTCGAACAAAAAAGTCAAAAAATTCAAACAACTTCCCGAAAATTTCAACTACATATGCTCCAATCTGTATGGAAAAATTGTTTTTTGATAATTTTAATGAATTTGCAACTATTTTTGCTTTGTTTCAATTTTTGAACAATCCGAAAAAATCGAAAAATTGTATTATTTTCGACTCCGGAGTTCTTAATATGTCGAAATAATGACAGAATTGAGTTCTATGCCATGAAATCCTTCGAAAAATGTTTTACAACCTTTTAAAGTCAGGAATTTTTTCTACAAATCGCGGAGGGGGAAAGGAGGCATCCGCAGAATTTTCCAAAATTTTTTTTTTTTATAATTCCGACCCGCGTAAAGCACGTCAAACAAATTGTCTCCGTTCAGTCCACTCAAATCATCCGAATAAATAAATGCCAACATCGCCTTAAATGCCTCCGCAGTTACGTCAGGGACCACCACAGCATCACCAGCCATCACCACACCCACGGAGGCTGTAAAATGAAAAATTTAAAAAATAGTTATGTACATATATTACTCGCTCAAAACCTTCAAACTTAGGAAATTTTAAAAAATACTAGAAAATTTTAAAAAAATTAGAAAAAAAATTTCATCAATTTTTAGAAATTAAAAAAAAAATTTTATAATTCAACATAAAAAATTTGAAAGGCTAGAAATAGTTTTCTAAATTTTTTTAAATTTTCTTACAGAAACTTTTACTAATTATTTTTTTTTGAAAATTTTGGTAAGTACAAAATTCAAAAAAAAAATTCGGGGGAAGCTGATCCGGGGTGGGTCGAATTGCTCCCAAATTTTTCGCACCCTTTCCACCGGTGACAATTTTCGGCTTTTTCGCTCTCTTTGCACCCGGCGTAGTGGGATTAGCTTCTTTCATTGAATTTTGCTCATCAAAACGGAACATTGCCTTAAACACGTCGGAAGATGCCAACAGAATTGCTTTATGTGCCGAAAATTCCTTAAAGAAATTATAAAAAAAAATTAAAATATTTATTAATAATCCGTGCCGAGTGGGGACAATTTGGACCGTCGCTGTTTGGGTGCCAAGAAAAAATACAAAACCGGAAAACAGGCATAAATAGGTTCTTTTTTTAGGCAAATGCCTAAAATTTTTGCGCATTTGATACGCTCAGGTAAGCACAAAAAACGCCATTTAAAAACCCGTACACGGGTCCGACCCGTATTCAATCGATCACTGATTGATTTTGGCTTGGCGCCCAAGTGATCTGGCCCCTTCAGTGCCAACTCGCCTTTTTTTCATCCCCAACCAAAAAGTGCACATCCGCCCCATCGCCCGTCATCAACAACCATCGCATTCGTTCCGCGACGGGACACACTTTTGACATTTTTGGAAAATTGATAATATTCAAAAAGATTAGTATACCTAATTCAATGGGAAAAATTTTTTAAAAAATGTAAAAATTATTGATTGATACATTCCGTCTTTTTTGCATTCAAATCCTGATCAGTGTGTAAAACTTTTTTGGAAAGTCCATATTTATCAAATGAACAAAATTGCAAATTGTGAATTTTAAAAAATTATCAGATTAATTGGGAGCAAAAATATGTGTCAAGCGGCTAAAACGCATCAATCAGTCCATCGCCGCTTCTGAGACCAGCAAAATAAATTCGTTGAATTATATGTACATTCGCAGTCAAGTGAAAAATGCAAATTGGAAATTTTAAGAAGTGTCAAAATTGTTGGCGATAAAAATATTTAAATCAATCGCAACAATTGCACAAATGGATCAATCAATCAGTCAGTCAGTCCATTGCCGCTTCTGAGACCAGCTGGGCGGATACGCAGGCGAATACGGAAACACTTCAGCCACCAAAATCACTGAGTCATCCTTTTCATTGTACCACCCATTGGCCGGGTTCAGCAATCGCTTAACCAAAAAAATTTCCAAAAATTTTTGTCTATCGGTACCGACGGACCCCAATTTGACCATTCTTTTTTGAAAATTTGACCCCTTCGGCGGGTCGTCGATTGTTATTTTCGAGGCATAAAAAATGAGGCGTTGAACTGAACTTTTTTCCATGATTAAGATCAATTCGGAGGCAGGGAGATTAATGTATTATCATTCAAGATCCAATTGATTTCTATGAGGTGCTGGGAAGTTAGTCAAAACCCATCAAAATGGGCGTTAGAGTCAAAAAACCATTAAATGGAAAATTTTTGACGGAAAATTATTCATAACTTTGTCCCCAAAATGAACCAAATTTAAAATCTCCGTGTTTTCTATTTTCCTGAAAATTAAAAAAAAATTCATTAAATTTCACAAAAAGTTATGAATGAGAAACTAAAAAAAAAGTTGTTTTTTTGGACATTTTGGTCATAACTTTCTTGAAACTTAACGAAACTTTTTGAAATTTTCCATGATAATAGAAAACACTCAGGGCTATCGTATTATTATATGAAGATTTTTAAATTTGGTTGTTTTTGAGCAAAGTTATATCAAGAAATCTTTTCAATTGATTGTTTTTTTGACCACACACACTAGGGATGTGCGAGAGTCTCGGTTCCCGACTCGGGAAATTTCTCGGGGTTTTCGCTTCCCGGTCTCGGTAAAAATCATTTCTCGCACATCCCTAACACACACACACACACACACACACACACCTCGATAGAAATGAATTCTTTGAAACCCCAGTCGTCCTTTTCGGCGCTGAAATTGTTGTCCTTGAACTGTTTGATGTATGGTGGTGAACATTTCTGTTTCTTTTGCACAACAATTTGCAGCGTTGCTGAACATGTACAGCACCAATTCGGTTCTGTGAATAATAATGCGGCGGGGAGTACAACACAAAGACGAAAAATGTAATTAAGAAACATAATTAATATGGCTCCAATTTTTGGGAGCACTATGTTTCCCCCCGCGTCAGCAATATTTTAAAAAAAATTTCCTCTACCCTAGAAAATTATGAAGAAAAACATCTTAGGTTTATATGAAAATTTGAAGAAATTTTGAGAATTTTAGGGGTGTCATGCCAGCTCGTACACTGTTGTACAAAGGCAACTCGTTCAATTTTTTAGGTTAGGCTTAGGCATTTAGGATTAGGATTAAGCCTAAGCTTAAGGCTAGGCCTTGGCTTGCTCGGGCCTAGAAAATTTGAGTTGATTTTTGTATGAGTTGCCATTGACCCATTTTAGGAATTTACTTATCTCAACGCCAAAAGATGTATTGTCTTTCGTTTCCGTTGGTTCGTCTTGAAAAATGTTCGGGCTGATTCGGTGGTCGAAAATTTATTTGCCGACGCTGATAAAATTTTGGCGAAAATTTGTGTCTTTTTGCTCGGCTGCTTTTGCGGATTTTTGTGTGATCTCCGCGCGAGCTGCCATGGCCACGAATTCGTCGAAGATCATATCGTGTTTGCGTGCCAGTTCCAAAGTGAGTGCCAAATCCGGATTTTTGAGTGAGCGGATGAGGTGTTGGATCGAATAATCATCATATGAATGTTCGCCGAGCCCGGCGTAAAATGCGTTTTTTGGTGCTTATCTGTACGTATTACAAATTCAATTTTTAATTAATTAATTAATATTTTACCATTTTTATTGCATTCGATGAAAAAGCCCAAACATTTCTTGCTCTTGTCAGCAGACATTGTGTAAGTGTTGGCCAAAATTTTGAATGAAAAGCCTCGGATGTTCACGGCATCGCTGTATCGTTCAGTGCCGGATTCTCCGCCGCGAGAAAAATCGGAAAACTTTTCAATTTTCAGCGTCAGCCGCCCCTTCTGCTGGGCTGAAAATTATTAGAATAAATTATTTATATTTTCTTCTTTCGGGACGGGGGGTCGAAAATCTTAAGATTTGTTAAATCCATTTATTGAAACGGAACGGCCCCCTCTGTTAAAACGCCTCTAGGAAAATCCGACACGAGACCAACTTTAAATTTAAAAAATATTTTTGATTGTTTGAGTTAATATCTGGCTAAGTTTATCAAGTTTTCGAATTGGATTTAAAAAAATTAATTGGTTCTGCCATTCGATGGGATATTGATGGCAAATAATAAAAGGGTTGTCGATTGTTGCGAGTCGCATAAATCTCTGTGAGATTCATGTCTTGCACCATGTACACTGTTGTATCCGCAGCATTCAAATTTTCATATTTTGTGCATAATGTAAATTGCCCTATTCCTCGACCCAATCCCGTCATAAACTTGTCAGTCTGTTCATCCAATCCCAAGCCAATCCTGTCCCTCTCATTTACCGTGCCATTTCTATCCCATTCACCTCTGTTGTATGCCATCCATTTCTCTTATTCCCTTTATGTTTTTGCCGTCATACCCCTCATCCTATCCAAAGTCCATACCCATTGTGCCAGTATATAAGTCCACCCAATTTCCCCCTCGGGGGCTGCGAGATGTCTGCGGTGGGTCAGTCTGTGCTGTTCCTTGCCTTTGGCAATCCTTTCCCAAATAACCAATTGCACTGACCCACCCAAAATGCTCTGAGGTTGTTGTTGAGCCAAACATATTCCCGGTTTTCAATTCATAATTATTTGTCAATGCTTTTCCTTATAATAAATTCCTCTCTCTTAAAACGGTAATTTGAAATGGCTTGAAGCCTTAAACCCGGGGACACAACACCTTTAAATCTCGCCGCCAAAATCTCGCCGCCGGAATCTCGCCGGCCGGAATCTCGCCGAGACAAAATATCGCCGCCGAAATCTCGCCGCAGAAATTTCAAAAAAAAAATTTCAAACTTAGAAATTTTTCAAGGAAAAAATTCTTAGAAAAATTTTTTTATAAGAAAATTTAAATAAAAAAATTGTTGAAAAATTTTTCAGCAATTTTTTTTGAAATTTTATGAAAATTTACTGTTTTTTTTGAAAAATTTTCAAAAAAACTTAGCAAATAGTTTTTTTTGGAATTTTCTTATAAAAAAATTTTCTAAAATTTTTTCCTTGAAAAATTTCTAAGTTTGAATAATTTTTTTTTTGAAATTTCTGCGGCGAGATTTTGTCTCGGCGAGATTTCGGCCGGCGAGATTCCGGCGGCGAGATTTCGGCGGCGAGATTTCGTCCCGTCCCCATTTTAAATATTTACTAACTCAAACAATCAAAAATTATTTTTAAAATTTAAAGTTGGTGTCGGTTTTTCCAATGTCGGATTTTCTGCTTGTGTCTGATTTTCCGGCTCCCGGTTAACGGCCCTTTGATCTCAGAGAAAGGAAAAAACAATTTTTTTTTCAAAATTTTCTGACAAATGATCATCGTTGGCTCAAGAATTAGGAAAATTAGGTAATATCAAGTTTGTACCCCCCCCCCCTTTTTGGGAGAAATTTTTGTTTTAAAAAAGCCGTGGAAAATCAAAATCCGGGTCAGGAGTTTCGAATTGGGAGAAATGGATGTCCTATTCGTTCGTGATCAGCAACCTCAAAACCCCTGGAAACATGATGGCTTTTATAAAACAAAAAAATTCTCCCAAAAAGTGGAGGGGTACAAACCGAAAATTGTAAAAAAAAAAAATCAAAAATTTTGTACAATCAGTAGGCGACGACGCTAGGTCCTTTCGGTGATCAGTGGGAAAACGCAACGGGTACATTTCGGGCAGCGCATGGTCAGGTGGATGGGACAGGAACACGCTGAGCAGCTCGTCCTTGGTCAACACGTCGGAAGGGACTAAAAATGGAATTTTATAAAATTTTCATGGAAAAAAATGTTACTGTCTAATTGTAAGAGCAAAAAACAAGAATTTGTAGCCACTTTTCGCCAAAAAAGGGACTATTTTTTCGGGGGGGGGGTTAGTCTTGCCATGAAAAATTTCGACTTTTTGGGGGTCTGAGCCCCGAATTTACGGCATACTTCCGACCCTTTGAGTACCAATGCTTTTCGAAAATTCGTCCCGTGACATGAGCGGAAAACGAATTTTGTAAAGTGCCGGGCCGAGCATTTGGCGTCGATTTTCGCCCGTGCATTCTTTGCCATTTTTGGCACATTGCTGATCCGCCCAACGGAGTGCCTAATTAATAAAATTGATTAATTAATTTTAATTTGTCTTTTCTTTTTCAATTTTTACCGCATTCCAAATGGCAATTTCGCCGCTGTGCTTTTGCGGAAGATTGTCCAAAATTTCGCACAAAAATTGGTTGTTAACTTTCAAGAACTGTTTCATTGTGAGCTCATTGTTAAAATTGATGTGGTCCAAACATCGGCAAGCGAAGGCCTAAATTTTTTTTTTATGAAAATCCAAATATTTCACGCGTTTTGGTTTTAACATTTTTTAATACCTAATTGGACCCAGGCCGGTATCCAGAAAAAAAAAAATTTTCGGCTGAGGCACCTGATGAACTTTAATAACTTTGCCTTAAAATTCTTAGAAAATTTCCCATTTTTCTTGAAAATTTATTAATTTTTATTCACCCCCATCCCCATCCCCGAATATGGGCCTGTCTGGACCTGTATAATGCAAATTGTCTGCTTTTTTTGAGTCCGAGATTTTTTTCCTCGGAATTTGAACTTTGATATCATTCGACAGACCTATGTTTTCTCTATTAGCCTGCAAAATTTCAAATATTATAGTAAAAAAAATGGTTCATTTTTGGCCATAATATTTTGAAATTTAACGAAATTTTTTGAGTTTTGCAGACTAACAAATTGGTTAAATTTGGCCAACTATGAAAGGAGTTGTACCCCAAAAACACGGCGGTCTGTCAGTCGACCAAATGTCCCGCACAATCGTCGGGATTATTGTATGATTTTTGATTGATGAAAACTCTTCCCACCTCCTCCCCAATAAATTGTGCTTGGATAAACGCATCAAAACAATTTGGAACATCCCAAACGGGGAAATCGGTGCACGCGGCGATCAGTAAACTGATTTGGTATTTCTTGGCTATAAAAATTTTTTTTCGAATTTTTCGAAAAATCCGCGACTCCTCTAACCCGCATAAAGCACATCAAACAAATTGTGTCCGTTCAGTCCACTCAAAGCTTCCGTATAAATAAATGCCAACATCGCCTTAAATGCCTCCGCAGTTACGTCAGGGATCACCACAGGGTCATGCTCAGTCCCAGCAGCAACGGAAGAGTCTGTGGGAAAAAAAAATCGAAATGAAATTTTTAGGTATGAAAAGGAGGGTCGGAGCGAGTTTTTGAACTATAACTTTTTTTATTGTCAACCAAATCCAATAATGTTGGTAATATTCGGTAGATCTAATTGTCCTCTATTAGCCTGCAAAATTGTGAAAAATTTCGTTAGGGTTGTAAAAAGTTATGGGCAGAAGAATTCGAAAAAACTGATTGTTCGAACATTTTTGGCACATAACTTTGTCAAAATTGAAAAAAATTTTTTAAATTTTCAGGCTAATAGAGGACCCTTAGGGCTTTCGAATGATACCAAGATTTTGGATTTGGTAGACAATGAAAAAAGTTATAGTTCAAAAACTCGGCCCTTGCGAGACAATTAAATTGGCACTGGAAAAACTGTTAATTAATTAAATGTTTTGCCAAGCTGCTAAGCTCAAATGCAAAAAAAAAAAATTAGAAAAATTAGCGGAGGTATAAAATTTCGAAGTTTTCAATAAAAATCGGACCTCTTGCAGCCGATTCATCAACAGAATTTGCCATTTTTGCGACCTTTTTAGCCGATGATGCAAGAGTTTCTGTCCTTGCATTTTGCTCGTCAAAACGGAACATCGCCTCAAAAACGTCGGAAGATGATGCCAAAATGAGTTTATGCGCTGACAAATGCTTAAAAAATTCAACAAAAATTTTGAAATTTTTCAAGAATTTTCCCCGGCTCTAATGCACTTTATGAGTCCAATCAATTGACAATCCTGGGTTTTTATACAATAACTTTGTTCATGTTCTAACAAACCCTAACTTTTGGTATCATTCGAAAGCACACAGTCTGAATAATGTAATAATTAGATAAAACAAGAGAATTCTAACATTTCAAGAAAGTTACAAACGAAAATAATCAGCAATTACTTAATTAATCAAATCTTTTTTGGTAATTGCCTGAACGCTGCGATTTTATATATTTTAGCTTCGTTAGACTGTGTGCTTTCGAATGATACCAAAAAGATTGGTTTTGTTCGAACATGAACAAAGTTATTGTATAAAAACCCGGGATTGTCAATTGATTGGACTCATAAAGTGCATTAGAGCCTTTTCCCCTGGCAACTCGCCTCTTTTTGATCTTCCCGGCCAACCAAAAAGTGTACATCCGCTCCCTTTCCGGTGCGCAACAACAACTCCATCCGATGCAAAAGTGGACACAATTTTGACATTTTTGCTAGAAATAGGACATACCGATTAGATCTCGAGAGGGTCCCGCCGGATTTTTCCGGGATTCCGATTCCGGCTTTTTTGAAAAAAGAGCCGGGATCGGGATAAAAACTGGACCCTTTTCAAAATTCCGGGCTAGATTGCCTATTAAGATAGGTATATATGGATGAAACCCAACTCGTACCGCCTCGACTCGTACTGTCAAAGTCAAACAAATCAAATAGTTTCGCTTCACTCTTACAATTAGCCCTTGAGGTTCTCAATTTCCTTGAAAATTTTCAAAAAATTTGATCATATTTAAAAAAAAATGATGAACGACATTTTTTTAGGATTGTTGGTCTAATTTATTTTTCAAATATGTGAAGCTTTTCTTGAATTTTGCTAGTAAATTGAATCTTAAGGCCTATTAATGACACCAAGAAAATGTTTATATTTAATTTGGTTGATTTTGACAAAAGTTGAGAATTTTTTTACTGAAAAAGGTGAAACGGGGCAGTACGAGTTGGTTCAGTATGTAACAAATTCTATGGGCCTGCAAAATTTCAAATAATTATCCAGATCCAAAAAAGTTATGACCAAAAGAATATAAAACTCGGATTTAACCAATTTTTTGCACCTTCCAGCAAGCCATAACCTTCTTTGACGTTGGCCATTTTTTGAAATTTTGCAGGCTTACAAAACTTTGATTCGCTTGTTTGGGTTGCAATTAAATAAATCGATATACACTCTCATTAAAAGAACTGATGGACCGAGGAATAAGCATCCTCTGCTGTTTGCTGGTGGTGGGTCGGGGTCGTTTTGGCGCCAGCGCGTTTTTTATTGTTAACCAAATTTAACATTCTTGGTATCATTCGAAAGCTTAACGTGTTTAGAAGCTATTTCTAAGCAATTGTTTCGTGATTAGACAATTATCAAAAAAGTTATAACCTGAAATAACAAAAAAACCAAAATTTTGGAAGTTTTTTCTTAATAACTTTATTACAAGCTAAAATTTTTTTTTAATTTTTTGTAAGGCTAATAGAGCTTGTGAAGGGCTTTCGAATGATACCAAGATTGTTAGATTTGGCCAACAATGAAAAAAGTTATAATCAAAAAACTCGCGTTGGCGCCAAAACGTGGGCGCCAAAACGACCCAGTCCCGCTGGTGGTAGGGGTTGGAGATTAGCGATTTAACCATGCACATAACGCCAAAATCTCGCGCACAAATAAAATTTGATAAATACGGACTCGCTCAGTTGGGCCCCAACACGTTTGGGCCCCAGCGGATTTTTGGCTATGTTCGGGTGGGACCCGAAGAGACATTTATTTAAATTAATTATTTTCATTTATGTTTATTTGTAGGACGAGGATTTCTAGTTTTTTAACTATTTTTTCTGCAGCTTTATTTAGACGGGAATTGCACGAAAAACACATTTTTAGCTCGGCAATTCTTCGTTTTAATGCCACTATTCATCACTAGGAATCACTATTTTGGAGCCTTGTCATTATTTTTGCCACTATTTTGGCATTTTTGGAAAACTTCCCAAAATTGCAATAAAAACGAAAAATACACCCCTAAGAATCGACCTAAAAATTTTTTGCCATTTACATTTTCGGGAATTGGAAAAAATTCTTCCCCCGATGAAAATATTATTCAAGTCAAAAATTTTGTCAAAAATGGCTGGCCAAATTAAAGAAAAAGTCCACAAAAGGGAAAAATCCGCTTACATTGAGGACAAAACATTAATTAAAAATGTCCTCAAGAAAGCGCATAAACAATTAAAAACGAGATCGCCGCCAAAAAATAAAATATAATGTGAGATCAATAAAAAAATAAAAATAATGACCAAATCACTTTTTGTTTAATGAATTAATAATTCGACTTTTATTTTTCCGGTCAATCTTACAGAAATGAAATAGTTTTAATTTTATTTTTAAATTGATTTAATGAGTTTATTTCAATAAGCTTTTTATCGAGTTGGTTCCACAAAAACATCAGGCCCCCGCAAAAGGTATAAATTTTTTGCCTAATTTATATTTCGAGTTAAGTCTATAAAAGGGAATGTTAAAGCGTTTGGAAGGTTTAAGTATTTCAAAGGGATTCAGATCTGTTCGGCCATAAATTATTTTATGAGCCATGAACAGATCAGACAGCTTTCGCCTGCTTTCAAGTGTTGGCAGTTGAAGGTATTCTAATCTTTGTTGGTATGGAATGGGTGGAAGGCTGCATTTGAAAAGAACTCTTTTGGTGAAATATTTTTGACATTTTTCAATTTTTTAAATATTTTTTAGAAGAGATGGATTCCAAACCTCAGGAGCATATTCCAATAACGGTCTAACATAAGTTTTGTACAAAATAATCCAAATCCTAGAAGATTTTGATTTAATAACCCGAAATAAAGAAGCATACGTAAATATGCATTCTTTATTATTTGTGTGACATGATTGGAAAATTGCAATTTATTATCAATATTTATGCCTAAATCCCTAATTGTATCCACAACATTTATTATATTTCCATCAATTTTATATATTTCTTTGGGGTTTTTATTCCCCAAATGAAGTACAAAAGTTTTTTTAATTGAGATTCTGATCTGCCATTTATTTGCCCATTCTGATAAATTATGCAATGCTTTATGCATAATTTCTGTTTCGGTTCTTGCTTTATAACAAATATACAATTTAACATCATCAGCATATAATTTAATTCTTACTCCTGATGGCAAAGCATCAGGAAGATCGTTAATATAAATCAAAAATAATAAAGGTCCAAGGACAGAGCCCTGGGGGACGCCAGAGCCAACTTTTTTACTGGAGGATAAATCATCCCCAATTTTAACACGAAAAGTCCTATTACTCAAAAAGCCCTTTATCCACACTAGCGGGGTCAGCGCCTTCGGCGCATCCCCCGCTAGGCAGTACGATTGTGTTATAGAATTAAGAATGATAAATCGACTGGCTCGGCCGCTTCGCGGCCTCGCATCCTTTTCTTGGCTTTTTCTTCAATCGCCGGGACTCAACCCACCAATATTTCAATCACTGGGACTCAACCCAACAGCATTCTAATCACTGGGACTCAACCCACCAGCATTCCAATCACTGGGACTCAACCCACCAGCATTCCAATCACTGGCACTCAATTCTCCTGCATTTCAATCACTGGGACTCAACCCACCAGCATTTCAATCACCAGGACTCAACCCACCAGCATTTCAATCACTTGCACTCAACCCACCAGCATTTCAATCACTGGCACTCAACCCACCAGCATTTCAATCACTGGCACTCAATTCTCCTGCATTTCAATCACTGGGACTCAACCCACCAGCATTTCAATCACCAGGACTCAACCCACCAGCATTTCAATCACTTGCACTCAACCCACCAGCATTTCAATCACTGGCACTCAACCCACCAGCATTTCAATCACTGGCACTCAATTCTCCAGAGCTAAAAACTTGAAGTTCCTTTTTGTTGTGACTGGGATGTAGTCCACTCGGCCGAGTGGACTACATCCCAGTGGCACTCAATTTTTAACTAAAACAAATGTTGGGACTCAACCCAATAAATAATTTACTAACAAATAAATATGCAGGACAGCAGGGAATAAATAAATAAAATAATGCAACATTTCAATCACTGGCACTATGCCCAGAGTGGGGGAAAGGGAGACATATTTATGGACTGGTCAAGGGGCGGGGCGAGAGACAATAAGAGAGGGAGTGAAAGGGAAAATATAATCAATAGGGTTGTTCCCTTATCCAACAAACAGTTTATCCTTTCTTGGGTTGGAACAATACAACAAATCATAAATCAAACAAAATTGAAGAATTAGTCAATTAAAAAAAATAAAAATACGATTTGTTGATAGGGTTCTGAAGCCGGAGGAGCCTCCGTTTTTTGAAAATTGTAAATCGCAGGAAGTTGAAAAGGAACTTTAGAATTTTTTGAGCCAAAAACTGGAATTTTTTGTATGTGATGAGCCTCCAGCTCAGGGCTGGAGCGAGAGTTCTTGACACCGAAAATATGGGGAAAGGCCTGTGAGTTTTAAATGAAAAAGATCTTTCCAATGTTTGCACATTCTTCCTGCTGATCTCTCTGCTTTCCGACCGCAATCTTCAAAACAACAGAAAAGCATTTGCCCCTTTTCAACAAACTTCCACTTTTCCACTGGCATCGGCACTGTAGTGATTGTTCTCCACTTTCGCTCTTTATCTCCGTATTGATTCTCATGCAATCTTTGTTTGTGAACCAGTACCCTTGCAAATATCCGCACATTGTTTTCGTGCAGCACTGATACTCTGACCTGAAATAGCAATATTATAATGTAGAATAGAAAGACAAATTAACAAATCAGCTCCAATATTGATTGTGCCTGATCAAACACAGCCAAGTTGCCCTAAAAAAGTACCTAAATGGTCTTCTCACAGCATTCTAATCACTGGGACTCAATTCTCCTGCATTTCAATCACTGGGACTCAACCCACCAGCATTTCAATCACTGGGACAACCCACCAACATTTCAATCACTGGGACTCAACCCACCAGCATTTCAATCACTGGGACAACCCACCAGCATTTCAATCACTGGGACTCAACCCAACAGCATTCTAATCACTGGGACTCAATTCTCCTGCATTTCAATCACTGGGGCTCAACCCACCATCATTTCAATCACTGGGACTCAACCCACCAACATTTCAATCAATGGGACTCAACCGTACGGGGGCCTTCGGCCCCCTGACCAAATTTTTGCGTCAAAGGTACTCACTCGGCCGCTTCGCGGCCTCGCATTCTTCTTTTGGCATTTTCTTATGGCATAACAGTTCTTCCTTGTTTCTTGACTTTTTCTTACGCACAACATTTTTCTTCTATACAAATTTTTCAAACAAATTCTCATTCATTCATTTAAAATTTCATTACCATTTACATAAGCAAAACAATATCTTTCATATCAAGACCAAATCAATTTATAACACAAACAACAAAGAAAGAAAAAGAAACATTTTTAAGACTGTTTTTTACACAAAATGACAAAAGAAAAAAATGTAAAACAAAAACATTTCATTTTTCAAAGCATTTATACAACACAACACAATGTTAATATTATAGGATTTTCTTAGTGAACAAACTAAGGAGTGTCCTCTTTCTTTTATTAAATATTTTATAAAATAAAAGATGGGATATAAATAAGGAAGGGGTGTGAGACAAATTCACTATTGTCTCTCCCTTTCCTTTCTTTTACTCTCTTTTCTTTTCCATTGCAATTTACTCTCTTTTTTTCCCACTCCCTCCTTCTCCCACACACACGCACGCGTCCAACAGACTGCTGCTGCACAGCAGCACGCGTCTGTTCACTGTATGCCCCTCTCACCCGCCGCTGCCCGCGTAGACAGACAATCAGACAGTGCACTATTTTCCCACCATCCCTCCCTCTAACCTCTACATCCTAGAAGGAGAAATCTTTTACCTTCTTTTTCTGTGCTATTTCTTTTGTCTTCTTCTTCTTCTTAACTATTTATTTTCGTCTCTTTTCTTTATATTCTCTCCTTTTTCAAAACAATTTCTTTTCATCTCTTTTCAAATTCATTTTTAACGCAAAACTCAAACAAAACGCCACACAAATTCAAACACGGACACATACATACATACATACATACAAACACTCAACTTTATTATATAGGATTAAAAGTTTGCCCTTTATACCAATTTTTTCCAATTTGTATAAAAGTAATTCATGGGGCACTGAGTCAAATGCTTTTTGAAAATCAATATAAATACAGTCAACATTTTTTCCATTTATTATTGCCTCGTACCAATCTTCCACAACTGTTATTAGTTGACTCGTAGACCTATTTCTAACAAAACCAAATTGAAATTCCGAAATTTTTTTGTTTTTTAATAGAAAATTGTAAATATTTTTGCTTAAAATTCTTTCCATTACCCTGCAGAGTGAGCAGGTTAATGAAATTGGCCTATAGTTTTCGGGATTATTTTTGTCACCCTTTTTAAAAAGCGGAAAAACAATTGATTCTTTCCAGATGTCTGGAAGTGAACCACAATGTCTAATGAGATCCTAAACAAGTCAGTAATAACAGTTGACAGGGACGAATGGCAAATTTTTAAAATTTTATAGCTAATATTATCGGGAGAAGTGCCATTTTTATTCGGAAGTTTTTTCAGAAGATTTTGGGTCTCGATGATGTTAAAATTTATATCCGATATAAAGCATTGATCAATTTCTATAATATTGGATCGGTTTCACTATTATTAAATGACTTGGCAAATAAGGTGGCAAATATCTCAGCACTGTTATGATAGCATTTATTTTCATAAATTAGATTAGGTATTTCAAAGGGATTGACATTGAATTTTTGTATATATTTATAAATTGAATTTCTTCCCTTTGAAATAGACTTTTCTCAATTTGGCTATGGTATTTATTTGTTTGTATTTTTATATGTAAAGAAATGCTATCGTATAGTGCTTTTTTGGATGGGTCAGTTTTAGCTTGCCTGAATAATTTAGCCTTTTCTTTGATGGATGCTAATAAATGTTGTGGGTATTTAGGAGTCAAATCATTCTTGGTTAAACGCTTTATTGAAATACACTCATTTAAAATTTCTAACAACATACTGTTAAAGGCGGAATATTTTTGATTTATGCTAAAGCATTCATATGACAAGGCATTTAGCCTTGATGCTATGACTATATTAAAATGTAACACATTCGATGGACAAAACCAACGAAAGTTTACGATTTTTGTTTTCGGTTTTGTTTTAGGAGTAATTAGTGTAAAAAATTGTGTTAAATGATCCGATGAAAATATGCCTCCTTTAACAGTACAATCAGTAATAATTTTTTCATTGGCAGATAAAATCAAATCTAGCCAGGAATTAATCCGTGTTGGCTCATTCGTGGCCAAAACGTAAGAAAATCTATTGAAAAAGTCACAAAATATTTCATCATATTTACTCATTGAATAGGGATGCCCATTTTTCCATACCAAATCCTTATTCGGTAAATTAAAATCTCCTAAAGTCACTGAATTTTCATTAAAAAATTTTTGCAAAAATTTGAACAAATTTTCTGTTTGCTTGAGTGTTGTTTTGGGTGGTCTATACACCAAAACAAATCTGATGCATTGTAAATTTTGAAGTTGAATAACTAAAATTTCAGAATTAAATAATTTTAAATTATTTTCAAATTAAAAATAGTTGTTTAAAAAATTACATCCCTAAATTTGGAACTTTTTCGCCACTATTTTGGCATTTTTTTGTCACTATTTAGTTAATTATTTTGGGGTTTTTTGCCACTAAAAATCCTCGCCCTATTTATCAACAGACATCGTAAATTGCGGGCCGGTTTCAAATTCAGTGAATTGAATAAAGAACAATTCAACTGTCTAATGTTGTTGACGGCATTGAAATCGCACAACGATTCGGCACTTCGTCAAAGGATTTTGGCGAAACTTTCAGCGGACGGGACGAATATCACTTACGACGGAGTCGTGGATTAGCGGAGGCATAAAATTTCGAAGCGTTAGATTAAAATCGGACCTCTTGGAGTCGCATCAGTATCAGAATTTGCCTTTTTTGCGACTTTTTTAGCCGGTGGACGGGTTTCATTTTGTTCATCAAAACGGAACATTGCCTCAAAAACGTCGGAAGCTGATGCCAAATACACCTTCCAGGCCATAAATTTATTTGACCTTGCCCTTTTTTGAAATTTTGCAGGCTTACAAAACTTTGATTCGCTTGTTTGGGTTGAAAATAAATAAATCAATGTACAACCTCATCAATGGAACCGGACCGAGGAATAAGCATCCTCTGCTGTTTGCTGGTGGCGGTAGAGCACGGTTCGGTGCCCGCCATTTCTGTGCCAGCCCAAGTTTGGACTACAACTTTTTTTCATTGTTGACCAAATCTAATAATCTTGGTATCATTCGAGAGCTTTATATGTTTAGAAGCTTTTTCTAACCTATTGCTTAGCGATTAGACAATTAACAAAAAAGTTATAACATGAAATAACAAAAAAACCAAAATTTTGGAAGTTTTTTCTTAATAATTTTTTTACAAGCTAAAATTTTTTTTGTTTTTTGTAAGGCTAATAGAGCTTGTGAAGGGCTTTCGAATGATCCAAAGATTGTTAGATTTGGTCAACAATGAAAAAAGTTGTAGTCCAAAACTTGGGCTGGCGCCGAAGGGGCCAGGACGTTTTCGCGTGGCCGTTTTCGCGTGAGGAACGTTTTCGCGTGGCCCGTTTTCGCGTGGGGTACGTTTTAGCGTGAGTGCCTATTAGGACTGAAATTGGTCGGATGTGTGTCGAACATACATTTCGACCTATTTCGAATCCCAAACCCGATTTCAAACAATTTTTTGCTTTTATTTACTCAAAAGCGTCCTCATTTTTATGCTTGCAAAGATTAACAACTTCAAGTATTGACAACATGAATGAGACACAGAATCCGACCATCGGCATCACGACATTTCTTTAATTTTTTATTTTTTCCGGGGCGGAGGACTCTTCTTTTCACATACATATCCTATAGATTAACCCATTGGAAAGTCTTAACTGTTTTGTTCAATTTTTTGCCGTACAAAAGTAATGCCCCAAACATTTTACGCACAAATAACTCAATTTTATATAGAAAAAATTCTGTAATAGGGGTTGGAAATTTTTTTAAATTATGATAAATAAGCCTGCCAGAAAGAGAGAAAACAATTTTATACCAAATTGCATTTGGGATGGCGACTTTACACTAATACCAGCAGAGCATTAGACCGTGAAAAAATTATTTGACTGTATAATAATTTGTCAGTCTTAATTTAGCTTATAAAATTCACTTAAATATATATTGAATTAAGCACCAGAAGTAAAACGGGGGTGAAAAAATTTTCCAAACTATAAAAAAGTAAAAAATTCGCTTATGTGCAACCACGCGAAAACGGCCACGCGAAAACGACCCCGACCGGGTACCGAACCGTCCTGTTCCGTGCTGGTGGTAGGGGTTGGCGGACCGTGTCAGTTTAGTACGGCCGGTTTAGTACGAGGGTCGGTTTAGTACGGCCGGTTTAGTACCAGGGTCGGTTTAGTACGGCAAGCTGTTTTTGTCCATAACTGTTCGCACCGAAAGAATGGAGTGTGCACCAAAGGACGTTGGATGGAGGAGACAGAAACAACAATTACGCAGAAGCATTCCATCGAAAACTTTAACGGGCATTTGATTGTACACACCCAACTGTCTTCCGCTTCATCAACACAATTCGATGTGAGCAAAAGTCAATTGATGCGGACATCTCATGATGCATCGCTGGTGAAGTCCCTCCTGCAAACGCGCCAAAATATCGTGCAGCTGATGCGAGAATTCTTCGCAAATTCGACAGTGGACGATTTCGCCAGTGAATTCGTTTTTAAAAAAATGCTTAATTCAATTTAAAAGTGCAAATGGTAAGCACAGGCCCGAAGATATTCAAGCGGATCACGGTTTCCAATGTCCTGTAAAAGAGAATTTAAATTGTTGTGACATATTTCCCCTTTCTTGCTGCGTGTGGCCCCCTTATTCCATCAGCAGGCGCAATCTGATAATCCGTAGAGCCATCATCCAAAGCAGGGTTGCCGCGGGTCACCCAAAACCCGAATCCCGACATTTTTCTCGACCCGAAACCCGACCCGATGATTTTGATGCCAGCCTTCAAGGCTGTTATTCGTGCGTGAAAGTCAAAGTGCCAAATGCATTGCAAAAACTAGATAAGGACTAAGCAAACATGCAAATAGGCACTCGAGAACGCATGGGAACGATGACGAGATAAGAAGTTGGAGAAGTAAATGTACTAATAATATTCAACAGTTTTAAAGTACAATTTCTTTTTATGTAAATCATTTATTAAAGCACAATTAATCATTTTATTTTGCTTAGAAGTACCATACGCAAAAAGCGATACATACTGTATTAAATAGTTTAGCCAAAAATGACGCACATTTTAATTTTATGAATCCACTGACGAAAATATTCACTGCCGAATTGGAACACTGACGAAAAAAAATAGAAAACAGTGAAATAAATAAAAATAGTACACAGACGAAAATGTTCACTGACGAAATTATCCACTGACGAAGGGGTAAACCCAACTCATCCATACCCAACTCATCCATACCCAACTCATCCATACACCCAACTCATCCATACCCAACTCATCCATACACCCAACTCATCCATACCCAACTCATCCATACACCCAATTCATCCATACTAAGTTTAAAAATAATATTCAGGCAAATCAAAAGTATACTTAATTGTAAATGATGAACAAATTAAATCGGTTAAGTTTTGTAAAATGATATATTATTTTAATTCTATAAAGCTAGCAACAAAAATTTTTGTTGACATTATTTTTTAAATAAGCGTATTTGGTCACTTTTGGAGGGTAAGACACTTCATTGTTTTTTCTCATAACATGATACTAAATTTAAACATCAAAAATTAAGGAGACAAATGAATGTAGGAGCAACAAGAACGAAGAAAATCGCCAGGGTCCATCTCGTGGTATCGCCCAATAGTAGTTACTATCCAGTCATTATCGCGGTGGTGATTGATGGCTTTTGGTCTTTGATGTTTGCCGCGTGATTAATTACCTATGGGGGGCGATTAATTAGTGCGTTGTCATCGCAAATGTCGTTTCGTTTTTCTTGTTTCGTATTTTGTTTTATTTCGCTTCGTTTTTTCGTATTTGGCATTTTATTTTTCGACTCGCAACAACCCTGGTCCTTTCTCTACATTGCCATCATAAAATCATAAGAATGCACTTTTTAAGATAAATTTTTTGCACTTTTTCATAAAAAATTTTTTCATTGTTTCGAAATGGAGAAAAAATCAATTCATACACGCGTGAATTATGGCTAATATTTTTTGGATTTGACCTTTATAATATACAAATTAATTTTTATTTTGATTTTGTTTTAATTTTCCCAGCACAGCTGTTTCTTTTTTTTAAATCAAAGTTTCCACATTCTTTCAAATTTGGGTGGAATTGTATTAATTGAAGGAGAAAGTTTTGGCACAAAAAACGCAACAAGAGTGCCGGGGGGGGGGATTTGAGAGTATGCGATGCCAAAGTGGCGTCCTTTCGTTGAATGACGCGCGGTGAGGGAGGGATGCGCAATTGTTTGGCGTCCGTAAAAACGGAGTGACCTCAATGGTTGGGGGGTCCACTCGCTTTTGGCGAATAGAGTGACCTAACAAGGGGGGGGGATTGATTCTGGTGAGTATGAGTTCCCCACTTTCATTATTTTCTCTTTTTTTTTGCATCATACGAACATTTGGCTTCCCCTTCCCCCATTAAGTTTCTTTTAAATTCGCCGTCAGTCGGTCCGTCGCCCATCCATAAATGTACGGCGCCAGCGCGCAGCCAACATCAGTTCAAAACTGGTAAATTTCCACAAAATGATTTTCCATAAAATTTAAATTTTTTAAATTTTTTTTGTTTTCTTAATTTGATACTTCCGACATGGAAGACGAAAATTTAACAAAAAGGTGGGGGTGAAAATACGGGTAAATTAGGGTCAAAAAAACTACTTTTTTCAGCAACATCAGAACGATCCGATAACAGCAGCAGGAGTCAGTCCGATAATGATTTTTTAATAAAAAATTAAAGGGTTTTTTTTGGGTGGTATGAACTGACATTTTAGATTTTAATTCTCCCTCCCTAATTTAGGAATAACGAAGTGAGCTTGACCAATTGTTTTTGGACGTTGAACGGACAGTTTTCGGCATTGGAGCAAAATCCAACTTCAAAGAGGACGCGGTGGTGCGACGAGCCGACAACACATTGGTCAATGATTGGGAAAAACACGAGGGGGGGGGGTCTGAAAAAGACATTTTTTCGTGTGCTTTTCCAAAGACAAATAAAAGTTTTTTGTTGTTTTTAGCAACGTCCTCTCCCGCCGCTTTTCCACAATGATGATGAAGCCCAAAAGGCTGTGGTCGGCAAGCGATTGGTCACTGACAATGCGGCCAAAAGCGGCACCTCGGCCGCGAACCACAAAAGGGTCAAAACGACGTTGGACGACCTTTTGATGGGTGGAAATGAGAGCAGAGCAGGACGGAACACAAACAACGCAGCAAATTGCGAGCGACCAAACTGACCAACAGCAGCAAAATTACACGGTGAGTAATTGGTTCGCCTCAAAAAATGAGGGGTTTTAAACTCAAGGGGGAGGGGGTCACAAAAATATTATGGTATTATAATTTTGCGATTGTTAAGAGAATTTTTTTGAGGGAGTGAATGATCTTAAAATTAAGTGTTTTTTTTACAGTTGGTCAATGTGTGTTCAACATCAACAACAAAACTGTGTGAAGTGCAGGACGGAGTGCAAACGACGCAACAAATTGTGGGCGACAAAACGGATAAACAGCAGCAGCAGCAGCAAAATAACATGGTGATCGAGAAGCCGGTGAGTAATTTATTCACGCAAAAAAGGAGGGGTGTCTAATGACCAAGAGTCTCAATGGAGGGGGGAGGGTGGTTAGAAAAAATTCATTATAATTTTAAATTTTTGTGATTGTTCAGGTGGTGCATGCGGTCATTGATGGCGACGACGAAGATTCTGAAAATGTGCCGAGCTTAATCTCAATTGGCACTCAAACCTGGCCAAAAAAAGATAAGTTGCAGTTTTTGAAAAGGGGCTAAGGGATTCCAAAGCCCGTCTCATGGTGAGGGCCTGTCACTCCCATGCAGACCCCTAAAAATTGGTCGAAGCGGGAGGCGATGAAGTGCCAAGCACTCTCGCCTCCCCTAAAAAGGGGGAGGGGGTAGAGTGCTTGGCACTCTCGCCTCCCCTAAAAATTGGTCGAAGCGGTAGGCGATGAAGTGCCAAGCACTCTCGCCTCCCCTAAAATTGGTCGAAGAGGTGGGAGGCGATGAAGTGCCGTGCACCCCTCCCCCCCCCCAAAAAAAATTTGATCGAATGGTAGGGGACGATTGAGTGCAAGCACTCTCGACTGCCAATACAATTGATTTTGCCTTCTCATTTTTTAAAATTATTTTTTTACCTTTTCTAATATTTATTCCCATTTCAGTGCAGAAATCGTACGTGGCAACAAAAGCGGGACAGTAAACAAAGAAAAGAGGAAAGATTGAAAGCAGCACGTGCGCAAATTGATGCTGATGTTTATAATGGAAAATTTTTTTTTTTTGATTTTTTCGCATTATTGATCAATTTAAAAAATAAATTCATTTTAAATTATGAGTTGGATAATAAAATTAATTTTTTTCAAAAATATTTAATTCTTTTAATTTAGAAGTTGGATAATAAATTTAATTAAAAAAATAAATTGCTATTATTATCAAACAGAAATTATTGTATATTTTTATTATCAAACAATATTAGAGGCCAAGTTTAAATATGAAAAAAATTCGTAGAATAGGATCAAATAAATTATAACAAAATGTCAGGAGAATTAAATGAAATATTATGAGTATAAATAAATTACAGTACTATTATCAATCAGAACTTACTGTATTCTTATTATCAAACAGTGTCAGAGTCAAAGTTTAAATATGCAAAATTTGTATTAAATTGCAACAAAAATGTAAGAGACATTAAATGCAAAGGCAAAAGAGTAGAAAAAGCGAAAAAATGATCGTAAATTCTTTTCTTTTTGATCCAATTTCTACTCTTTCAGTTTTTCATATATTCCAATTCGGAAATATTTTGAAAACAAATCAAGCACTTGGGTTCATCGCTTGCAATGATTGGGATAGAGCACTTTGGACAAGAAAAAACATGTAAACACTCCTTAGCCCCAAATGTCACCATATTTTCATTCCCTAAACACCACAGACACCGTTCACTGACGATCAGCTTTTTCCCCTTTTGATTTCTTCTTTTTGAGGAAATGAATTTGGCTTCGGACTGGTAATTTCAATTTGCTTAAAATGGGCGGAGTCAAATTTTGATTGGCGTGGCCCAGATTTTTGAGTATAAAATAGGGTAACATTTAGCACAATTGTTGTCCCTCTGAAATGGTGCTTATCAGTAGTGTAAGGACAGGCTCCCCTGGCCATCTGAGCGCCGGGACATTTCAGTCCCAGCGCTTAGCCGGCCATTTGAGCGCCATGGAAAACTGTGGTCCCATTTGAGCACCAATGACTTGCGCTCAAATGGCCCGCCCCCCCCCATCCCTGTCGACCATTTGTCCTAAGTGTCGACCATTTGTCCCAACCCAACCTTATTATATTGCCTTTTAATTAATCAGTGATCTAGTGGATCCGAACCTTCGACAGGTCATCCCATCACACTAACCATTAGGCCATCAACACATAAAACAAATGCGCACCATTTGTGCATTATTGCGATTGTGTTTTTTTGCCTTTTTATGAATAAATGAAATTTAAAGAAAACTAAATAATTTACAATGAGTTATCACAATTTATTAGCAAATCATATAATATTTTGCATATTTTTTGTTGTTCTCAGCACGGTTTGTCATTTCAAATTAAAGATCGTGGTAATTATATGTTGGGGAATAAACTGGCGATTCAGAACAATATTGAACCGGGTTTGGACATTCTCTATAGGCAACAATTTTTAGGTGTTCGAGAAAGGAATAGTCACCATCCGCAATCTCTCGCTTTAACTGCTTTAATTGATCAGTTAAAGATTTTTTCTTCTTCTTAATTTTTTGCTTCAAATCTCTCATTTCTTTTCTTTTCTGCTTTTCTGCCTCCATGCGCTGTTTCGTCATGGGACTGATCCGGCATCGGCGTTTTGGCAGTGAACGTTGACAGCCATTGCATAGGCGGACATAGTTGCCCGCTGCATTTTTATGCAGACGGATCGATGGGATATAGCCGCCATCGTTAAAAATTCGTGTTGGATTTGGGGTTGTGCAACGCCGTGGGCCACCCAATGCGTCTGCCATGCGCATGAAAAAGCGCGCCCTGCTTATCGAACGCCCCCGGGGTGGAGGAGACAAACTTTTGGAACGGCGAACAAACATTAAAATTTACAAAAAATCCGACTTTCTATTATAAAAATATTTTACATTTAAATGTTAAAAATATGATTTAAAATAGAGAAATAAAGGAGGTGAAAATAATGTGAATGAATTTCTACTATTTAAATAAGATATATTTTTAGCTTTGATCAATTAGGAACCAAATTTGGATACTTAGAATGGAACGAATATTCGTTTATTTATAAATTCGCTGACGAACATTAATCCATGTGATCATTTAACATTATTTTTAAGATTAATTTAGCGGTAAAGCGAACTTTAGCCAATTCTTAATCACAAATTAAATCGTTGATCAATTATTTTTAAATGTGTAAGTTAATGATTAATTTCAATGAATAATCCTAAAGAATTAAAAGCAAATTTTTTCATTTAACGGCGAATTTTCGCTAGGCGTAATTCCTATTCTAATAAAACTCAAGAATAAATCAGTGAATTAATTTTTAATGTTTTTACGGTGCTGAATAAATCTTTTCAATGGACTGTCAATTACCCAGCAGATTAAAATATGAGCAAATTTTTTCATTTTTCATCAAATTGTTTTTCCACAAATAATTTTGGGACAGTTAATACGGCTTATCAGAAAATTCATTGACTCCACTCTCGTTTGAGTTGCGCAATAGCGAACATAATTTATATATAAAAGTAATGGCGGATAAAGAATTAAACTTTCACAAAATGAATACCCGACATCAGTCATTTTATTACAACCTCCATTAAATCCACACACATTTGTTTCCAAATCCAAAGTTAAATAATTTTAAATCGAACCCATATTCCAAAGTAAATAAAATATTCTAAATTAATTTTCAAATATTTGCAATCTAAGACACCTCACTTTTACAATGGAAAGTGAAGCAAAACCTTTTGTATGCTTCATATGCCAAAAGGGAAAGTTCAGCATGCGTAATGAGCTTGGCGAAAATCGGGTCATCACAAAACCGCAAGAATTCTACAAGCTCGCTCTTGATCATAAAGTTGTAAGTTAGCAGCATTTGAGTTTGTTTGCTTTAATGACTAAAACTGGTTCACACCAAAGGAAATATACGCAATCATTCCTTTGTCGGATGACGTTATAAGAGTGTCATACAAGACGAAAAAAAATTTTGTGGACGAACATTCATCGAGCAATATTATGCTGAGCCTATGGACAACAAGTAAACATTTCCCAGTGGCAATTTCTAGCACCTTTTTTTAAAAGGTCGCGCAAGGCTAAAACTGCTAGACTTTATGCAACAAGTGCACGATACGGAGGGGGCTGAATTACTTTATACGGTTATTGTTTAAGTGATAAATAACATGATCAGCATAACATAAATCATGTTTAGGACACAGACAGCGTAATTGTTAAGTATCGACGAGGAGTTGAGCCACTGCAGACTGGCGAATTCCTTGGACAAATGTCGGAGGAATACACCGGTTATTCCATCAAAAGTTTTATCTGTGGAGGTAACTTTGTTGCTATGCTGAACTTTTTTTAAAAATTAATGCTTTATACCAGGAACGAAACAATACGCCCTAAAAATGGTTGATGAGCGAACTGGCGAAATCCGATATGTGCAAAAAATACGCGGCATAACATTCGACGTGCAGAATAGTCAAGCACTACAGTTCGAACATTTTTGTCAGAAAGTGTTGAATTATGGTCGACAAGGAGAAGTGCCAGCCGTGTTCAGTTATGACAAAATTCAACCAACCCGAGCGAGTCAGATAGTGACGCGTGATCAGCTCAAGCGATACCTTCCGGTCTGCCAAAAAGGAATAATCACCGAGGAGCTCGATGTTCTTCCTTTTGGTTACCAATGAATGAGCGATATTGATCCTATTATAATATATTTAATCGTCGCGAATTTCGATAAAATTTTAACATTTCATAAAGTCATTTTCGATTTAGTTTTTTTGGCAATGTTTATTTCAGTAATGACTAATCAAGAATCTTTAACAAATGAAGGACAAGAACTGAGCAGTGACAACATGGACAACAATCAATGCAAAACTGATAAGGAAAAGGTTCTGAAACTGGAGGGAAAAGGACACGGAGTGGAAAAGGGAGAAGATGAAATTGTTTTTCTTGGCATGACGATAAATGAATCGCCAAAGGAAGAAAAAAAGGAACTACCATCGCCTTCAACGAGCAGTGGTGATAGCCGAAAACGACGTCATTCGTTTGATGGGTCCGCTACCTCAATGCTGGGCACAATGATGAAGGCACAAGGCGAATCACGTGCCGAATGGTAAATTGAAAGTCTTAAAACATAGATATATCTCCTAACAAAAAATAGGCTGGATGCGCTCGAAAAAAAATACTCCAAACTGGAGGAAGAAATGGGTGTGGACGACAATGCCTCAGACGTGGTCGATTTTGGGGAAGACTCATTGGACACCATACTAAAAAAGTATTAGCAAAAATAAACTGCGTTGACTCGATCAACCAATTTTTTTTTTGTAGGGTTGAACGTTCTGAGGAAAAGGTTCGTGATTTGGAGGCCGCGCATTGTTCCAATGGTAATCAGATGATGATGATGATGATGATGATGATTATTACAAAATTAAAAAATAGCTATGGACTCTCATCGAGAAGTGGCCCAGAGTTCTTCAACTGAGTCTGAAGCCGAAGTCACTGATGACGATAGCGGCGATGATGAGGAGGAGGCGGCGGCAAACTAAATAGTCCAGAATAACGCACAGGAGGGAAGAAAGTTGGAATAGAGGAAAAGTGCTCACCCCAAAATAAGCATCTAAAATCAGCACTTTTGTTAACAAACATTTATTTTTCACAATAACTAACAATAAAAGTTTCGGAAGATGAGTAGATTAGGAGGATTCGTCAGTTGGACGTGAACATATTTCAAGCAGTTCTAATGGAAAATAATAATGATGGTGATTTCCCCCATACTGCGCAACACAGGGCAGGAAGGGAAATCTAAGACGAACGCGGTGGCGAACGTACAAGTGCTGCTCTACCGTTATGGACAAATAGCCACGGTAGGCAAGCAAACTGCCGGCACTATGAAATGACAATGAATTGGCGGAAATCATAATGTTATTCTTCAGATGCACTGTTTGCAGCCTGAGATCACGAAGAAAACCCAAATTTTCCATTCTTCTCCTCTGAATCATCTGCGGCAAAACTGATGGCATGCAGCCCCCGTTGAAACGACACAGTGCCTTCACCAGGTTGAGTGGTCGACGTTTTCCTCTTCTTCTTGTTCGACGTCATGTCCTTCAACTCCACGTACAAGACTTCGCTCCTAAATTAAAAATGTTTTTTTATCTAGGAATTTTGATTTCTCTGCTCGCTTACCATTTGATTGTCCCTGCTTCCGTCCTCGGATAACATGTGGAATACAGTTCTAGTCCTGCGATCAAATCAAGCGTTCCTTCAATGAACACCGGCAAATTAGCGTGTTCGTCGTTGACAATGTGTACACAATCAAGCACACAAAGAGGGTTTGGGTAATATTCACCGGGGGAGCTCAAAATCTCTTCTTTAAAATGCGCATACAACTGTTCAACGGTGTCGAATGCAAAAGATTCTTGAAAATATTTTATCGCTCTTTGCATGAAATAATTAGCAGCAAATGCACAATAGAATTATTTTTGGCTGTCATAAAATGACAGTAAATTTATGCAAGTGGTATGGAAAATTCAAAAAAAAGTGAGCATTTAAATAGTGGCACAGGATCTCAGCTGGTGGGCGGTCCTTGGTGCTATAATGGTTGGATTGTATGCAGCAGATACGTCATAGGCTCCGCCCCCATTGTTGTTGATTTTGAACATATTATAAAAATTTGTTAATTGACCCGAATCCCGAAACCCGACATTTTTTCGACCCGCGGCAACCCTGATCCAAAGGCCATTTTGCAGTGAATTTTGTACTCTTTCTAAAATTGTTTAATAATTTTTTTCAGAAAAATCATTCTCGTAGCTTATTTTGGCCGAGTTTACCAAAATTCTGAATGATTAATATTTTTCAAAAAAAATTTTTTTTTTTAAATGTAAATGAGCATTTCCGGCCCATCAATTTTTTCACCGTCGAAGCCGGACCCTCCCGTTTTCAGAAAAAATGACAAAAATGCGAAAAAATATGAAAATTTTTGTCATCGCAAATGCCGTTTCGTCCTTTCGTGTTTCGTATTTTGTTTTATTTCGCTTCGTTTTTTCGTATTTGGCATTTTATTTTTCGACTCGCAACAACCCTGGTCCTTTTCTTACATTGCCATCATAAAATCATAAGTAGGGTCGCAACTTTTAGTAAAAAAACTTTTTTTTTTTTTTGCTCAATTGTTTTGAAGAAAAGAGCTCAAATTTTTTTTTTTCATTTGGACATTATTTTTCATCACTAGAAATCACTATTTTGGCGTTTCGTCACTTAAAATCCAATATTTGCGAAGAAATATTAGAAAGGAAATGTACCTCATTTGTAGAGACAGAGATTTCCGAATCTGCCGGGCCGGGCCGGCAAAACATGCCCATGGTAAGGCGGTTGACGGTATCTCAATTGTTGTCCGTCCCAGACTCATTAAATTATCCACATCTGTCAGGGCAATGTTCCACGTATCCGGGTTGGTGTACAGCCGATTGATGTTCCTTTCCAACTCAACATGGCATGCTTTGTCCCGGTTATAGCCGAACCAATGTTGCGCCGGTGAAGTCTTGGAAATTGTGCGAAATGAACGGTCAAAAAAGTTTGGTGGGTCAACACTCAGCTCAACATTAATCCATTCGCCAGCAGATAGACGGAGAACATGGAAAAAAATTACGATGAAGGCGATCAGCAAGAAATAAAAGAACAACATCCTTCTGTTCTCGCAATGAAAGAAAAAATGTGGCGCCCTCCCCACTTTTAGTCGGCCTTTTATACATGGCGCGCCAGTGTACGTACATACCATTTGACCAACCAGTCCGCCATCCCACGCGTTTTGCGCAGCGTTTCAATTACATCGCAAAACGGGGTGCCAGAACATCGGCTGGCCAAGAAATAGACACAAAAGTGGCCACAGGCATCAGATGAGGGGAACTGAATTTGATGCGTGTTGACCTGCACATGTTGAAAATGGTTGAGATAGGCGGATAAATCGGGATTTGGTGCCGCACCTAGGCTGTCAAAGGATTCAATTCGCTTCGCACATGGCACATAGCACGCTATCCAATGTTCTCCGCGTGTTCCCTCCCTGTCTGTGTTGACTACCATGCAGTGGGGGTAGCGACGTAATCGTTTCTGTCTCTCAAGAACAAACGGTATTTTGTTGGATGGATAAACTCCAATGAACTTCCCGCTTGTAACGCGCATTCTTCTTAGTAGCACTTCTATTTGTGCCGAATTCATATCTATCTCTTTTTTTTCTCCCACTGTTTAAACACTTCCGTCCGTACTCAGCACTCGGTCAGCGTTGATGGAAAGGACAGAATCGAACTCACCAAGGATCAACATTTCGTAACCGTCCTCTTTTATAGGCTTTTCAAATTGGACCTTAAGCGTACACGTGCCCTGACGGATCAACTCAAACCCGGGCGTATCGTCTAGCGTGGAGGTCATTGGGATTACGAAGAAGGCCCATCCGCTGAGGAAGCGTTGCATCCCAATGGACACTGTTTTTGTGTCTGAGTCATCCAGACCAAGACCGGCGTACATGTCGACAAAAGCACGAACAAAACGTTGCTGTGCACCATCAAACGACAACAGGTATGGAGTGCTGGGAAAAGATTGTCCGTTTGCCTCCGCACTTATCGCTCGAACATTTGCATGTTCAAATTTGAAGGGTGACAACCGTCGATTGCCAGAATAAGCGTCTGTAGAGACAAAGCAGCAAATCAGACGACGGGGCAAGGTTGAAGTGAACACGTTGTGAGCCAACTCAGTCCTGCCTTTGCCCAGGAAAATGGAGCGCATCTCAATTTTACGCAACGGGTATTTGGCCGAGGTTGACTCCAACTGACGACTGATTGCCAGGTTAAGGCTAGGTGTAACATCCACCGTGCGAACATACAGACGCAGATCGTGCACGCGAATACGGTATTCTTTGCTGTTTTCCTGCAATGTTCCGTCCGCTTTCTTCCCGGGGGGCGTAAGCAGAAGGAAAGAATCGCTGTTACGATGAATAGTGAATATCACGTCTTGGTTGTTCAGCATCAATGCACTCTGATGTGCAAGATCAAAGTTCAGCCTCACCATCGTTTCGCATTGCTTTCCGTTAGAGAATCGCGCTGCACGGGCGATGAAGCCCTCATTGGTGGCACTATCTTGGCCATCATCCTCATCTGTGTAATAGCACGCCGACTCATGGAAAGATTTGCGAATTTCATGGGAGTGGCCCAGTTCCTTCATTATGTAGTCACGATAATGATAGTAAATGGAGCTGTCGAACACTTCTATACCCGAAATGTTGATTTTCAGTGAGCGGACAAAACTGCTGCCAAAGTTTTGAATTACACCCACTCGCTTATCCTCCGGCTCAGCATCGCTGGTCGGAACCCATTCACCTGCGGCATTTTTGCGCTCAATAGAGCTGAGCAAATACATGTATGTTTTGCTCAAGTCGCAGTACTGACTGTCCGAGAACAAACGAAACAGATATGGGCCGGTCTGGTTAAGTGCCGACAAGGGCAACAATTCGCGGACATTGGTCCTATTTATCGCCACATTCGTTGGCGGAAGAGAAAACAGTGAAAGGCTACCCTCAAGGCCTTCAACACTGTCTTTGTCAATTTTCTTTATTACGCTCATTATTGTTAGTTTTATGCCACTGAATTTATTAAGTGAACGTCAAGTAGACAGAACATCCATTTACGTGCCTATTTATAGATTTTCATGTGTGTGTGTGTGCCCTTTGACAGGCGCGCTACCGTCTAATTTAAGGCGCAAATGTGAGTTGGTCTATAGCCTGTCTTTTGTTGCCTCTCAACGAATGCATTGGCAATGGCACCTTCACCTTTTTCACCGGTCTCTTCCTCTTCCTTGTAGGGGCTCCCTTCCCACACTGCTTCAATTTTTCAGCCAGGTTTTCCATCCCATGTTTTGCATGTGCCTGAATGGATTCCTTGAGGGCCTTTCCCTGCGAAAGATCCTCCATAATCCGGCTTCCGGCAGTCACTCCCTCGCGTGACACAGCCTTCAGCATATTGGAAGCGACCGGCATCAGGAAGCGGGCAACATTTCTCAATAGACCAGCACCACGCTGATGCCGTGTACCAACAAAATATTGCATTTCTCCCCCTCCCACTTGTTCTAAAGCAAGAAGAGGTCCCCAGTTAATGCTATCCGGGTTAAATGTGACGTGAGTCATTTTGTTGCTGATATTTTTTAAAATAATTTCCGTCTAAAATGCAGAGTGACAATGCAGGTTCCCCAATTAAATTTGACGTATCGTCCAAATGCGTTCTGAATTTCTATGCGAATTTCGGAAATGCGTTTGTTTTGAAGTGAATGAAATATTTCATTGGTATATATAACCTCAGGCACGTCCGTCCCTCCCCCACTGGCAGGTGCAGCCGAAACATTGACCACCCTAAGCAGAGGCGCCATTCGGTCACCTATGATACACTCCTCAATAAGCTTTGGAGCATAAACATACAATTGTTTAACACCACCAGACAGATCTGGCATATAGCGTGCCTGTTCCCCATGAAACAGACGAGTGTTGTCAAAGCCGAGCACATATGCAAGATGCTTACTTACATCCACATGCAGGACGCCCGCACCGGTTATCAGAACAAATCGTTGTGCAAGATCGTTGAACACAAACTCGGCAGCGGTTGACTCTTTTTGCTGCTTGGCGACAAGTTTTTCAAAACTTACCTCCTCCTCCCTGGAAAACTTCATATGTTCCAACATCAACTTTAAAATTTCTCCTCGCGTTTTTGCAGAGGATTTATGCAAAGGTTCATTTTGTGTTTTTTTAATCAGTTCCTTCAACGCTTCACCTCTTCGCAGTGTTGAAGAAAGATGGGCTGATTTCTGTAGATGGTGATAATTTTGCTGTGCATCCGCAGTGTCAGTTTTTTCTTCTAAAATGTTTTTCAACAGCTCCATCAGTACCTGTCCACGGGTTTGTTCAGCATCAGCAAATTGGTGGTGGATGACATCGCCCATTTGCTGTTGGTTAGTCGGCACCGTTGATCGCAACAGTTTCCACAGCATTTCTCCATGCTTCGGCGCTCGCCCATCATCATCATTATCTTGGGATGGGTCCCCCCATTCTTTTTTCTGCTCCTCGCTCTGTTTAAGTCGGGCAATTAGCGTTTGACCATGCGCGATTTTCTCATCAGTACCGCTACCATCATCTTGTTTTGCATTGGCAGAATTTGACTTATCGTCAAGCTTCTGCTCTTGCGATATTTTTTCTTTTAACGTCTCACCATGTGTTTTTGTTGCTGTTGGGATTGTTTGCTGACCGACAGCTTCTTTATCATCATCGTCCGTGCGCTTTTGTTGCTCCAATATTTTCTCACGTACTGCCTCCCCATGCGTTGCGGTAGCTGCTTGTGGACCGGCATCTGCTGTATCATCGTTGTCCGTGTGTTTTTGCTGCTCCAGTATTTTCTTTTTTAATACCTCCCCATGTGTTGTTGTGGTAGCTGTTTGTGGACCGACATCTGCTTTATCATCGTTGTCCGTGTGTTTTTGCTGCTCCAGTATTTTCTCTTTTAATACCTCCCCATGTGTTGTTGTGGTAGCTGTTTGTGGACCGACATCTGCTTTATCACCTACTTCACCATCCGTACTGGCAGAGATGCCTGTACGTTTTTTTAACGCCTCCCTTCCGATCAATGCCGACGCAGTTGGTGCAGTAATTGTATTTGCTGCTGCTGCAACAAACTGTTGTTGCTCATCACGCTTTTTTGCCTCAAATTCCAGCGCAGCGAATCTCTTTCGTCTGTACTCAATCAGCTGTTTTGCTCGCTCTATTTGCTTTTCGAAAGAGGCATTATCCTTTAACCCTACTGCCTTTGCTTGCAGTTCTTCTATCTTCTGAAAATGTTCTGCAAGACCCCTATAATTGTTGTGAATAATTTGCCAATAATTTGTGGGATGTTTTTGAAAAAATTCCTCAACAAATGCACTATTCTGTTGGTGGCTGAGCTCCTCATATTCCGACAAAGATTTTTGGTGGTCACGCTGAAGCGCAGCATTTTCAAAGATGGTCAAATTGTGCTGCATGTGTTTTATTTTTGTGCGTATTTTGCCAACCTCGGTGTTAAGCTGACGAATTTTATTTATATCTTTTTCACCAATGTACTTGCTCATCACCTCTTGCAGCCCCGAGAGATGTTGGGTGAATATAAGTCTTGACTCGTTCAATTTTTTGTTATAATCTTAGGGATGATGTTGGAAAAAATCGCTAATCTTTCTTTGCTCATTCTCCGGACTTTCCTGATCACGACGTTCAGCAGCGCGTTCCAACTCTTCCAGCTCTTCCTTTTTCCTCTGCATACGAATCCGTTTGAGTGGAAGCTCGCTTTGTAGCAGTTTTTTTGGAGAGCTGTTCGGCGCAATTCTAATTTATGTCTTGGGAAGCGCAAACCCGCTTACCATGAAGAAGCGGACTGCAGGCGGTTATTTGCTGCGTCAACACTTCCCGCGGCTTCTCCAATTCCCGGCAACAGAAATGGCGTCACATGGCCTTGGTGAACTGGTCCGCGCCGATGGGATGGAACTTTACCGATTGATGAATCCGCATCACAAAGGAGATGTTGGTTATTTGATGATTATTGAAACAACTCAACACCCTGGTTCCTACTATTTTAATTTTTCAATCGAATAAGTTTTTTTCGTAATTAAATAAACAATCAAGTTATAAAACATTTTTATTTATTTAATATTTTGTTAAATACAACTAATGCGTACATATCAGGACTTGTACAATTGCTAAATGTAGTGAGAAATTGCACAAATGAATATCCCACGGACATATGGTAAATGAAAACAATGCAATGGGCACCACAAGTAGACAATAAAGAGGATTGGTAGGGGTAAGAATTCTTCCTCAGTCCCTCCGGAAATTTACACAAAAAAGTTGACGTAACAGCGGCTGGGATTGGCTGAGCAAGGCTGTCAAAATAGAACACTGGTGCATCCAATCCCTTTGCATAAATAGCGCACCAATGAGAGCACTTCTTATGGTGGGGGTCCCGGTTCACAACGAGCGCTGCGGGGTACTGTAGTGTGGAGGGAGGTGGCAATTGGTCACTGGCGTAGCAGCCCCGAAATGCTCGCTCTGTCCGACAATTTTCGTTCAAAATCTTTGTTATTTGCACGCTGTCCATTCTTCAACCAAAAAATTGAACAGAGTTGGTGTAGCACAAGACTAATGATAAGCATTAAATAGAGAGTGAAGAGGGCCCAGCAAATAGCTTGATGAAAAATGCTGCTTTCCTCAGGCTGCTCCTTACACATTTGGATAAGCGGTGGAAGAACAGCAGAAACATGCTCATCAATTAACTTGTCGCTTTTTGGATGGGTGTTTATGTTCGAGGTAGTTGTTAATGGGACAGTTGTTGTACTGAGAATGGTGTTGGTGGTACGTTTGAATAAAGACATTCTCCTTAAATATTCAGAGTATGAATAGTGTGGTTCATATTGTTGTCGAGACAAAGTCAAATTTTTTAGGTAAGCAGAGTAGGTATTTTCCGGTTGTTGTTGTTGTCGCAATGTTGATGAAACAACGGGAAGAGAAACTCGGAGAAAGAACAAAATTTGGGCAAATTTTTTTGAATACATTTTTATTTTATTGGAACAAAGAGAAATGACAAACGGACTTTAAATAGTGGTGTCTGTGCTTATTGATCGATTTTTGTCTAACATCACCAGTTAGTCACATTCTCCCTTTACCACCAGCATTATTCCTCCGTCGGGCACTGGGTGGTTAAATTTGATGCTGACGGCAGTGGTCCCATTCTTTATCAGATCAAATAGTGCCGCTTGATCATCCCCACTGTTGGTCAAATTGAACACGTAAACGCAATGCGTTTTCCCATATTGGGCAAAAGTTATGTCGTTGCTCTCCGAAGAATTTGCGAATCCCACCGCTTCGTTCATGTCATTGAATGGTCGAACATATTTACCGTTAGGGTAGTCCAAGTCATAGGGATCTTGTGGGTACGAGCGCCCATTAGCAACAATGGAAATTTCGCGCACATTAAATGGTTGAAAATTGAATGGACTGCGCCGAATTGAGCCGACATAATCAGCATTCGCCACCAGACCCATTGTCACACGACGGGGGATTTGGTCCATGAACAGGTTAGCTGTAAACTCATACCGACCCTGACTGATGAACATTGACTTCATCATTGTCTTCCGCACTGCATAACGGGCAGGTTTCACCTCCAGCTTCCGCGCAATGTCCAGCGCCAACCCATCCATCAGAGACACCTTTTTCACATATAATTTCAGTCCAACAACTTCAAAGCGGTACCGGGGCGCACCCGTGGCCGGCGCAATTAACACAAACTCATTGTCATTGGGCAGAATTTCAATGTCCAATTCACAAAAATTGATCAGATACAGTGGTTGGTTGAATAGGTTTGTGTCAATTTTGGCGATGAATTGAGCTACACCGCTACCAGCAAACAAATCACGTCGCGCTATGCATCCGTCTCCCGTCTCAAGCACATCACCCCTATCCCGATAATAGCCTGCGGCGTTCAGATGAGAGTCCTTTGCTGTCGTTGAATAGGAGAGCTCATGCGAGAAATATGTTTTGTAAGCCATTAAAGCGTTGGCATTGAAAATTTCGCGCCCATTGATACTCATTTTTATGTTACGGATGAAAGTTTGACCGATCATTTGAATTGGCGCAATGTGTGCATCGTCAACAGTGAGATCAACAAGTTGTCCATTTGCGTTTTCCTTGCGAATGCGGAACTCAGTGAGCAAATAACATTTAGAGAGGTCAATGTAATTTTGACTGGAATGAAGTTTAAAGTGGTACGGTGTGTCAGTCAGAGGGTTGCTGGGCAGAAGCTCGAACACTTTTGATGACGAAACGCTCACATTTGTAGGGGGAATTCGGAAAAAGTCCAAAGCATTGGTGATTGAGTTCACAGAATCGTTGTCAATTTTATGAAACGCCATTATTTAATATAGTCCAAAGGCGTCGGATCGAATACGCTTTTTTGCCTGTTTTACAATAGGTCGTCCAATTAGCGTCTGATGACCAGGCAGATGTGCTTTCTTTCTTTTTATACCCCTTTTTCCGCTTCCAAACTGTTTTGGTAATCCTCCTTTGTCGAGTACGGTGTCGATCCCTTTCTTTCCCTCACTGACAAGTGCCTCCTTAAACGGTATCCCCTCATTCCCGACTCGTTCCAGCACGCGTTGTCCAGTGCTCAGCGCCTCCGACCCAACCGTAGTGCCAACGCGGCGTAAAATGGGCAGGAAAAAGCGCCACAGTCCACGAAACACATCCCCAACGCCCGCCCCGCGTTGATCCGTAGCCCCGTTGGAAAGGACTGGCCCCCGAAAGTAATCGAAATTGTGGTAGCTGTTTGTGGACCGACATCTGCTTTATCACCTACTTCACCATCCGTACTGGCAGAGATGCCTGTACGTTTTTTTAACGCCTCCCTTCCGATCAATGCCGACGCAGTTGGTGCAGTAATTGTATTTGCTGCTGCTGCAACAAACTGTTGTTGCTCATCACGCTTTTTTGCCTCAAATTCCAGCGCAGCGAATCTCTTTCGTCTGTACTCAATCAGCTGTTTTGCTCGCTCTATTTGCTTTTCGAAAGAGGCATTATCCTTTAACCCTACTGCCTTTGCTTGCAGTTCTTCTATCTTCTGAAAATGTTCTGCAAGACCCCTATAATTGTTGTGAATAATTTGCCAATAATTTGTGGGATGTTTTTGAAAAAATTCCTCAACAAATGCACTATTCTGTTGGTGGCTGAGCTCCTCATATTCCGACAAAGATTTTTGGTGGTCACGCTGAAGCGCAGCATTTTCAAAGATGGTCAAATTGTGCTGCATGTGTTTTATTTTTGTGCGTATTTTGCCAACCTCGGTGTTAAGCTGACGAATTTTATTTATATCTTTTTCACCAATGTACTTGCTCATCACCTCTTGCAGCCCCGAGAGATGTTGGGTGAATATAAGTCTTGACTCGTTCAATTTTTTGTTATAATCTTCGGGATGATGTTGGAAAAAATCGCTAATCTTTCTTTGCTCATTCTCCGGACTTTCCTGATCACGACGTTCAGCAGCGCGTTCCAACTCTTCCAGCTCTTCCTTTTTCCTCTGCATACGAATCCGTTTGAGTGGAAGCTCGCTTTGTAGCAGTTTTTTTGGAGAGCTGTTCGGCGCAATTCTAATTTATGTCTTGGGAAGCGCAAACCCGCTTACCATGAAGAAGCGGACTGCAGGCGGTTATTTGCTGCGTCAACACTTCCCGCGGCTTCTCCAATTCCCGGCAACAGAAATGGCGTCACATGGCCTTGGTGAACTGGTCCGCGCCGATGGGATGGAACTTTACCGATTGATGAATCCGCATCACAAAGGAGATGTTGGTTATTTGATGATTATTGAAACAACTCAACACCCTGGTTCCTACTATTTTAATTTTTCAATCGAATAAGTTTTTTTCGTAATTAAATAAACAATCAAGTTATAAAACATTTTTATTTATTTAATATTTTGTTAAATACAACTAATGCGTACATATCAGGACTTGTACAATTGCTAAATGTAGTGAGAAATTGCACAAATGAATATCCCACGGACATATGGTAAATGAAAACAATGCAATGGGCACCACAAGTAGACAATAAAGAGGATTGGTAGGGGTAAGAATTCTTCCTCAGTCCCTCCGGAAATTTACACAAAAAAGTTGACGTAACAGCGGCTGGGATTGGCTGAGCAAGGCTGTCAAAATAGAACACTGGTGCATCCAATCCCTTTGCATAAATAGCGCACCAATGAGAGCACTTCTTATGGTGGGGGTCCCGGTTCACAACGAGCGCTGCGGGGTACTGTAGTGTGGAGGGAGGTGGCAATTGGTCACTGGCGTAGCAGCCCCGAAATGCTCGCTCTGTCCGACAATTTTCGTTCAAAATCTTTGTTATTTGCACGCTGTCCATTCTTCAACCAAAAAATTGAACAGAGTTGGTGTAGCACAAGACTAATGATAAGCATTAAATAGAGAGTGAAGAGGGCCCAGCAAATAGCTTGATGAAAAATGCTGCTTTCCTCAGGCTGCTCCTTACACATTTGGATAAGCGGTGGAAGAACAGCAGAAACATGCTCATCAATTAACTTGTCGCTTTTTGGATGGGTGTTTATGTTCGAGGTAGTTGTTAATGGGACAGTTGTTGTACTGAGAATGGTGTTGGTGGTACGTTTGAATAAAGACAGTCTCCTTAAATATTCAGAGTATGAATAGTGTGGTTCATATTGTTGTCGAGACAAAGTCAAATTTTTTAGGTAAGCAGAGTAGGTATTTTCCGGTTGTTGTTGTTGTCGCAATGTTGATGAAACAACGGGAAGAGAAACTCGGAGAAAGAACAAAATTTGGGCAAATTTTTTTGAATACATTTTTATTTTATTGGAACAAAGAGAAATGACAAACGGACTTTAAATAGTGGTGTCTGTGCTTATTGATCGATTTTTGTCTAACATCACCAGTTAGTCACATTCTCCCTTTACCACCAGCATTATTCCTCCGTCGGGCACTGGGTGGTTAAATTTGATGCTGACGGCAGTGGTCCCATTCTTTATCAGATCAAATAGTGCCGCTTGATCATCCCCACTGTTGGTCAAATTGAACACGTAAACGCAATGCGTTTTCCCATATTGGGCAAAAGTTATCCCGTTGCTCTCCGAAGAATTTGCGAATCCCACCGCTTCGTTCATGTCATTGAATGGTCGAACATATTTACCGTTAGGGTAGTCCAAGTCATAGGGTGCTTGTGGGTACGAGCGCCCATTAGCAACAATGGAAATTTCGCGCACATTAAATGGTTGAAAATTGAATGGACTGCGCCGAATTGAGCCGACATAATCAGCATTCGCCACCAGACCCATTGTCACACGACGGGGGATTTGGTCCATGAACAGGTTAGCTGTAAACTCATACCGACCCTGACTGATGAACATTGACTTCATCATTGTCTTCCGCACTGCATAACGGGCAGGTTTCACCTCCAGCTTCCGCGCAATGTCCAGCGCCAACCCATCCATCAGAGACACCTTTTTCACATATAATTTCAGTCCAACAACTTCAAAGCGGTACCGGGGCGCACCCGTGGCCGGCGCAATTAACACAAACTCATTGTCATTGGGCAGAATTTCAATGTCCAATTCACAAAAATTGATCAGATACAGTGGTTGGTTGAATAGGTTTGTGTCAATTTTGGCGATGAATTGAGCTACACCGCTACCAGCAAACAAATCACGTCGCGCTATGCATCCGTCTCCCGTCTCAAGCACATCACCCCTATCCCGATAATAGCCTGCGGCGTTCAGATGAGAGTCCTTTGCTGTCGTTGAATAGGAGAGCTCATGCGAGAAATATGTTTTGTAAGCCATTAAAGCGTTGGCATTGAAAATTTCGCGCCCATTGATACTCATTTTTATGTTACGGATGAAAGTTTGACCGATCATTTGAATTGGCGCAATGTGTGCATCGTCAACAGTGAGATCAACAAGTTGTCCATTTGCGTTTTCCTTGCGAATGCGGAACTCAGTGAGCAAATAACATTTAGAGAGGTCAATGTAATTTTGACTGGAATGAAGTTTAAAGTGGTACGGTGTGTCAGTCAGAGGGTTGCTGGGCAGAAGCTCGAACACTTTTGATGACGAAACGCTCACATTTGTAGGGGGAATTCGGAAAAAGTCCAAAGCATTGGTGATTGAGTTCACAGAATCGTTGTCAATTTTATGAAACGCCATTATTTAATATAGTCCAAAGGCGTCGGATCGAATACGCTTTTTTGCCTGTTTTACAATAGGTCGTCCAATTAGCGTCTGATGACCAGGCAGATGTGCTTTCTTTCTTTTTATACCCCTTTTTCCGCTTCCAAACTGTTTTGGTAATCCTCCTTTGTCGAGTACGGTGTCGATCCCTTTCTTTCCCTCACTGACAAGTGCCTCCTTAAACGGTATCCCCTCATTCCCGACTCGTTCCAGCACGCGTTGTCCAGTGCTCAGCGCCTCCGACCCAACCGTAGTGCCAACGCGGCGTAAAATGGGCAGGAAAAAGCGCCACAGTCCACGAAACACATCCCCAACGCCCGCCCCGCGTTGATCCGTAGCCCCGTTGGAAAGGACTGGCCCCCGAAAGTAATCGAAATTGTGGTAGCTGTTTGTGGACCGACATCTGCTTTATCACCTACTTCACCATCCGTACTGGCAGAGATGCCTGTACGTTTTTTTAACGCCTCCCTTCCGATCAATGCCGACGCAGTTGGTGCAGTAATTGTATTTGCTGCTGCTGCAACAAACTGTTGTTGCTCATCACGCTTTTTTGCCTCAAATTCCAGCGCAGCGAATCTCTTTCGTCTGTACTCAATCAGCTGTTTTGCTCGCTCTATTTGCTTTTCGAAAGAGGCATTATCCTTTAACCCTACTGCCTTTGCTTGCAGTTCTTCTATCTTCTGAAAATGTTCTGCAAGACCCCTATAATTGTTGTGAATAATTTGCCAATAATTTGTGGGATGTTTTTGAAAAAATTCCTCAACAAATGCACTATTCTGTTGGTGGCTGAGCTCCTCATATTCCGACAAAGATTTTTGGTGGTCACGCTGAAGCGCAGCATTTTCAAAGATGGTCAAATTGTGCTGCATGTGTTTTATTTTTGTGCGTATTTTGCCAACCTCGGTGTTAAGCTGACGAATTTTATTTATATCTTTTTCACCAATGTACTTGCTCATCACCTCTTGCAGCCCCGAGAGATGTTGGGTGAATATAAGTCTTGACTCGTTCAATTTTTTGTTATAATCTTCGGGATGATGTTGGAAAAAATCGCTAATCTTTCTTTGCTCATTCTCCGGACTTTCCTGATCACGACGTTCAGCAGCGCGTTCCAACTCTTCCAGCTCTTCCTTTTTCCTCTGCATACGAATCCGTTTGAGTGGAAGCTCGCTTTGTAGCAGTTTTTTTGGAGAGCTGTTCGGCGCAATTCTAATTTATGTCTTGGGAAGCGCAAACCCGCTTACCATGAAGAAGCGGACTGCAGGCGGTTATTTGCTGCGTCAACACTTCCCGCGGCTTCTCCAATTCCCGGCAACAGAAATGGCGTCACATGGCCTTGGTGAACTGGTCCGCGCCGATGGGATGGAACTTTACCGATTGATGAATCCGCATCACAAAGGAGATGTTGGTTATTTGATGATTATTGAAACAACTCAACACCCTGGTTCCTACTATTTTAATTTTTCAATCGAATAAGTTTTTTTCGTAATTAAATAAACAATCAAGTTATAAAACATTTTTATTTATTTAATATTTTGTTAAATACAACTAATGCGTACATATCAGGACTTGTACAATTGCTAAATGTAGTGAGAAATTGCACAAATGAATATCCCACGGACATATGGTAAATGAAAACAATGCAATGGGCACCACAAGTAGACAATAAAGAGGATTGGTAGGGGTAAGAATTCTTCCTCAGTCCCTCCGGAAATTTACACAAAAAAGTTGACGTAACAGCGGCTGGGATTGGCTGAGCAAGGCTGTCAAAATAGAACACTGGTGCATCCAATCCCTTTGCATAAATAGCGCACCAATGAGAGCACTTCTTATGGTGGGGGTCCCGGTTCACAACGAGCGCTGCGGGGTACTGTAGTGTGGAGGGAGGTGGCAATTGGTCACTGGCGTAGCAGCCCCGAAATGCTCGCTCTGTCCGACAATTTTCGTTCAAAATCTTTGTTATTTGCACGCTGTCCATTCTTCAACCAAAAAATTGAACAGAGTTGGTGTAGCACAAGACTAATGATAAGCATTAAATAGAGAGTGAAGAGGGCCCAGCAAATAGCTTGATGAAAAATGCTGCTTTCCTCAGGCTGCTCCTTACACATTTGGATAAGCGGTGGAAGAACAGCAGAAACATGCTCATCAATTAACTTGTCGCTTTTTGGATGGGTGTTTATGTTCGAGGTAGTTGTTAATGGGACAGTTGTTGTACTGAGAATGGTGTTGGTGGTACGTTTGAATAAAGACATTCTCCTTAAATATTCAGAGTATGAATAGTGTGGTTCATATTGTTGTCGAGACAAAGTCAAATTTTTTAGGTAAGCAGAGTAGGTATTTTCCGGTTGTTGTTGTTGTCGCAATGTTGATGAAACAACGGGAAGAGAAACTCGGAGAAAGAACAAAATTTGGGCAAATTTTTTTGAATACATTTTTATTTTATTGGAACAAAGAGAAATGACAAACGGACTTTAAATAGTGGTGTCTGTGCTTATTGATCGATTTTTGTCTAACATCACCAGTTAGTCACATTCTCCCTTTACCACCAGCATTATTCCTCCGTCGGGCACTGGGTGGTTAAATTTGATGCTGACGGCAGTGGTCCCATTCTTTATCAGATCAAATAGTGCCGCTTGATCATCCCCACTGTTGGTCAAATTGAACACGTAAACGCAATGCGTTTTCCCATATTGGGCAAAAGTTATCCCGTTGCTCTCCGAAGAATTTGCGAATCCCACCGCTTCGTTCATGTCATTGAATGGTCGAACATATTTACCGTTAGGGTAGTCCAAGTCATAGGGATCTTGTGGGTACGAGCGCCCATTAGCAACAATGGAAATTTCGCGCACATTAAATGGTTGAAAATTGAATGGACTGCGCCGAATTGAGCCGACATAATCAGCATTCGCCACCAGACCCATTGTCACACGACGGGGGATTTGGTCCATGAACAGGTTAGCTGTAAACTCATACCGACCCTGACTGATGAACATTGACTTCATCATTGTCTTCCGCACTGCATAACGGGCAGGTTTCACCTCCAGCTTCCGCGCAATGTCCAGCGCCAACCCATCCATCAGAGACACCTTTTTCACATATAATTTCAGTCCAACAACTTCAAAGCGGTACCGGGGCGCACCCGTGGCCGGCGCAATTAACACAAACTCATTGTCATTGGGCAGAATTTCAATGTCCAATTCACAAAAATTGATCAGATACAGTGGTTGGTTGAATAGGTTTGTGTCAATTTTGGCGATGAATTGAGCTACACCGCTACCAGCAAACAAATCACGTCGCGCTATGCATCCGTCTCCCGTCTCAAGCACATCACCCCTATCCCGATAATAGCCTGCGGCGTTCAGATGAGAGTCCTTTGCTGTCGTTGAATAGGAGAGCTCATGCGAGAAATATGTTTTGTAAGCCATTAAAGCGTTGGCATTGAAAATTTCGCGCCCATTGATACTCATTTTTATGTTACGGATGAAAGTTTGACCGATCATTTGAATTGGCGCAATGTGTGCATCGTCAACAGTGAGATCAACAAGTTGTCCATTTGCGTTTTCCTTGCGAATGCGGAACTCAGTGAGCAAATAACATTTAGAGAGGTCAATGTAATTTTGACTGGAATGAAGTTTTAAAGTGGTACGGTGTGTCAGTCAGAGGGTTGCTGGGCAGAAGCTCGAACACTTTTGATGACGAAACGCTCACATTTGTAGGGGGAATTCGGAAAAAGTCCAAAGCATTGGTGATTGAGTTCACAGAATCGTTGTCAATTTTATGAAACGCCATTATTTAATATAGTCCAAAGGCGTCGGATCGAATACGCTTTTTTGCCTGTTTTACAATAGGTCGTCCAATTAGCGTCTGATGACCAGGCAGATGTGCTTTCTTTCTTTTTATACCCCTTTTTCCGCTTCCAAACTGTTTTGGTAATCCTCCTTTGTCGAGTACGGTGTCGATCCCTTTCTTTCCCTCACTGACAAGTGCCTCCTTAAACGGTATCCCCTCATTCCCGACTCGTTCCAGCACGCGTTGTCCAGTGCTCAGCGCCTCCGACCCAACCGTAGTGCCAACGCGGCGTAAAATGGGCAGGAAAAAGCGCCACAGTCCACGAAACACATCCCCAACGCCCGCCCCGCGTTGATACCGTAGCCCCGTTGGAAAGGACTGGCCCCCCGAAAGTAATCGAAATCGTCTTTCTCTAACCCGCTACCGTATTGCACATACTCGTCATACTGTGCTATGCTCGGGTCAAATACAATATGAACCATTTATTATTAATTATAAATGAAATGTAAAATGAATGGAATCAAAAATTTATCACTTTCTTAAATATTAACACGACCATCGTTGTCCCATAGGCGAACGGCACCAGTCGTCCTTTGTCCATTGTGCGCAGCTCAATTTCAATCTCGTTTATCTCCCTTGGCAGCACTCGCGCAAATATTGGCGAATCGTAAATTTTCTCGTTATACTCATTAGGAATGGCACCGCTGATAGACACAACTCGGAGCAAAGAGCTCAATGAATTGCCGATGATCATGTTCTCGGTCAATCCTTTTGAGTAGACAGCAAAACTTGAGATGCCGCCACGCATATCCACCGGATACTTTGAGAGTTCATTTGACCCAACGTGTTGAGGGTTTTCGAAACCAAGGACATAGCCCAATTGCGGCGAAAACGACAAATGACTGATCACCTCCTCATTGAACACCGCTTTGAAACATTCTGCGTCATCGTGATATGGTATTGAGACTGAGTTGGGCACATATCCTAGAGGGTCAATTTGAACGCTGAGGATATTTTCTGGTAAATTTAAGTCTGCTAACTTTAGAGCAGCTGAGGTTGGCGCGGGTGACGGCTGCGTTAAAGCAGCTGCGATTGGAGCGGGTGAATGCTGCTGATGTTCGGTTTCTCCATAACGGGGTGGAGACCCTGACGATGGAAATCTAGCAGAAAGCAAAATTGGAGCTAGCGGTTTAGGTGGCAGTTGCGCTTTTTGTTGAGGAGGTGCCGAACTTTTTAATTGCGCTGGAGGCGCCGTAATTGTGGTTGTTTTAACAGACGGACTCGTGACTTGTGGTTTTGCAGGCGTTGTTGCCTTTGCGGTTAATTTGTCTGCTTTATTTTCTTCCTCTTCAAAACGTGGTGGAGAGCATGACGGCGGTGATGGCGGCGATTGAGCGCTAGGCCTCGATTTAGCGGGAAGGGAAGTTGAAGCTGTCAGCTTAGCTGTAGTACTGGATGCTGTTGATTTTGGAGACGGTGCCGAACTTTTTAGTTGCGCCGGCGGTGCCGAAATTGTTGGTTAAACTGATGGGCTCTGAACTTTTGTTATTGGTGGCGTTATTGTCTTTGGCGGTTGAGGGACAGGTGTTGCTGACTTCGGAGGTGGAGGAACTGGTGTTGTAGACTTCGGAGGTGGAGGAACTGGTGTTGTAGACTTAGGGGCTGCTGTTTGTGGTGGTGGCGGTTGGGTTTTTGATGGTGTTGTTGTTGTTGTTGTTGTTGTAGGGGCAGGTGTTGTCGCTATTCTTGGTTTTGGAGGCGGAGAGTTTGATGGTTTTGTTTGTGGCTGAACTGCCGATGGCTTTTGCGGCTGAGAAGTAGTCGTTGACGGTTTTTACGGTTGTGGTGCGGGCGATAGTGGCTTTGCGGTTGGCTGAGAGGTAAGTGTTGTTGTTGTTGGTTTTGTAGTTGGAGCCGATGGTGTTGTGATTGACGGCTTAATAGGACTTGGAGTTGCTGCTGGTGGCGGAGACTTGGTTTTGGGTGTGACAGGAGCAATTCCAATATCTTTTGTTTGCGCTTCTTCTTCTTCTTCTTCAAAACGAGGCGGTGATTCTTCAAGCAACCCTTCATCATCATCAATTTCTTTGGGTGTGACAGGAGCTATTCCAGTGTCTTTTGTTTGCGATTCTTCTTCTTCTTCATCAAAACGAGGCGGTGACTCCTCAAGCATCCCTTCGTCATCAGCATCATCATTTTCGTTATACAATGGGGGAGATTCAAGCCGTTTTCCGCTATCGTCAAACACTGGCGGTGACTCAGCTCTTTTCTCTCTCTTCAACGGTGGTGGCGAGCCGAGAGACTTTGTCCGATTCCGATTCGCTTCCACCTCACTGGGTGGCAACAATTTTGCTCCACTACGATTCCTCAATGTGACGGCCAAAAAGTCTCTCAGCTGTTCAACCCTACTATGCGATGCCCTGGGCACCGGCACTCTGATCACTCGTTGTCTGTCCTCGTCGGAGGCGCTACGATCGGTGAAGTGAATGTCAATCCACTGCTCATCAATGTGCCAATGGTTGACCATGAGTAGGGGTAACTAATACTATGTAGTCCACACACCCACGAGCCATTAAAATGTAAAGGTTTTGGGAGGCGGACACGAAATTTGTTGGGCTGATTTTCGGGATAATCACTTACATTGCTCGGCAAAAACACAAAGAAACTGTTCGACATGATTGTTTATCTGCACAAATAACGAAAAATGTGATCGCTTTTATACAAGCTGAGATTCCTGAATCCATTCCCGATTGGGATATCCTATGAATTTCACAAGCATCTCCGTTGTTCCGTCTGCCAGTTTTCTCTTCCTGTACACCTTCTCGATACGGTAGCTTGTCTCTGCGTCCTTTCTTACGCGTGCCAGCTCCTGTTCATAAAAGCTGCCCTTGAATTTCTCTCCATGCTCATCCCGCAATTTGCACCGAATTGGGCGCACCGCTTTCAACACCTCATCAATCTCAAGGATTTCGTCCCCGTAATTTGGCAAATACCCTTTCTCAAATTGTCCCTTCTCTCTGCTCATGCGCACAAATTCATCTTTGTGAAAACGTGGTGGTCTTTTACGTCCGCTCAATCGTGGTTGTCGGTGGTACATTCGCTTCCACACTTTCTGAGCATTTGAAAAGTCAACGTCAATGGGGCGCATCCCGTGAACACGAGATGGAGAACCGTTAATCCCGTCCACAATTTTCTGTACTGCATCCAGCCAGTTCAGCGTCTCCTTTTCCGCAAAATACCGATACAGTCGCTGCTTAACATTACGAATGGCCCGCTCAGCAACCGATGCCTTGACGGACGAATGAACGGGCTCATGCTTCTCAATTTCCTGCTCCTCAAAGAATTCCTTCATCAATCTGTTCTTGAATTCGGTGCCCTTGTCTGAGAAAATGCGATTCGGGACCATGGGCATTTGATCGATGAGTTGCTTGAATGCCTCCAACATCTCCTCGGCTCGCTTATTTTTTAATGGAACAACAAACATGCGTTTGGATAGGACATCAACCGCAACGAGCAGGTAGCGGTGACCCCGATTGTGACGCGAAAGAGCTTGAAAATCGGCCAAATCCACCTGGACATCGGTCATGAATCCCGCTGCTACAGTTTTGGCCCTTGGAAAGCGCACCCGCCGGGGGCGCATCAGAGTGTAGGTGCGGTGCCCCTCCAAATAATGCTGCACATCCCTTTTCCGTAAATGTTTTAGCTTTTTTCGCGCTTCCTTGCACAGTGCGGTAACTCCGGCGAACGCTGCCGGGGAGGATGGATTATTGTACAGCTTGTCAAGAGTGGTGTTGATTAACTCCATTTTTTCGGACGGAATTCCTTCTTGATTTTCGGCGCCGTCCTGGTGGTTGTGCTCTTTGACGGTCTCTTTGGAGGAGCCGTCCATGAATACAAAATTGGGTCCTGTCTAAGCCGCTCTTCCAATAGGGCCGCTCCAGGTGGTTTAATGGTGGGGCGGCCCGCTCTCCTGTCAATTATATACCTGATGGCCATTCGCAAATTGCTATGCGCCAACGGCTTGCCATTTTCTGTGTTAATTGTATTGCCCCGGACACCCATACGATCCGCATAACGGTTGCATTTGATGTACATCCGTTCAATCCGCTGAGTCATGGTCAGCTGATTTGACGGAATGGCAAACAGTTCACGTTGTTGTTGTTGCTGTTGTTCATCACTCTGCGCAGATGTTGATGGACCCGGCTCGGGCGAGTACTGTACTCTTACCCTCCTCGGCTGCCTAACTCGTTTTCTTATGCGTACCTCATCATTCTCACCATTCACGGGGTGCCGGCGTTTGGTCCCCCTCCTAGGCGGAGGAACATAGGGCATTTCTTCGACGACAGCAGCAGGAGGGGGTTGCTGTTGCGGTGGCGTTTCATTGATTTTTGTCTCTTTTTTCGGGATCTGATATGGCACGGGTCTCTTTGTCGATTGCGGCTCATATTTGGGTTCAATTTTGGGTGTCGGCGGGGGGAAGTATCCGGCTTGCCTTGATGTGGATGGGCGAGAATCTAGCTGCTCAAATTTTGGTCCACTTTTCGACTTAGGCGCTGGCGTGGGATGATCGGCTTGTTTTGGTGTCAAAGGTTTAAGTTCCAGTTTTGGCTTTTGTTCTATCTTGACAAAAGGACGCCGTGGAGGTGGAGGTGGAGGAGGTCTTGGTTCAATTTTTGCTTTAGCACGCGGCATTGGTGTGGTTCGTGGAGGCGAAGGGCGAAAGATCCTATGTTTTTTGTGTCTTAAATCGTTTTCACCTGCCTCATCCTTTTTTAATTTTCTTCTGGTGGCAATCCTATGCTGTGCGGTGTCCATCTCCTCAATTTCGTCCGCGTTGTCTGGCAGCACAGGCAAATCGCCATAGTATCTCATCAGCACACTTATCCCTTTGGTGAGCTCAACTTTGGTCGGTCTGTCGGTAAGCTCCCTCCTCATTTTCAAATAGCGTCTAAGCTGTTGGTTGCTGTTGGTTGTAGTGGACATTTTTTGTAGACGGGTGGGTTCGTTCGGCCCTGGCACGGTCCAAATCGTATCGAACAGCATCAAGGTTAATGTCTCCCGTGTCCGACATGGAGGTGAGACCACGATAAATTTCTTGAGGAACAAGTAAAAATTTATTCGCCATATTTTACAAAATGAGTGAGTGCACACAAAACAAAATGGTTGCGGGGTATTTATGCATTTTTGGTCACAAAGGACTTTGCCACTTCAATTAGAACGGGTGTCAATAGGGCAGCGAACAATCCTCCAAATCCTGCGCCTTTCTGAACAAGCACACGCCTGGCGCCCCGCTCACTTCTCGCTTTGCTCATTCGGCGTACAGTATCCACATGGGGCATTAGTCGCTTTTTTTGTCGGGTTGACAGTTGAAAGCGCGAAGCGACGAGATTCAAACAAATTTCGACCAGCGCAAGGAGTTGTTCAGTGCTAGCTTTTCCTATCAGTTTCTTGCATTTTTTCCCGGATTTCATCTTGGCCAAAGCACAAAGCCATCCGCGATTTTCTTTTATCAGTTCTCCAATCTTTACTTGTTGATTATGTCGCTCCATTTTTGGGAATAAACACAACCGTTCCTTTGTCTTCACCCTCCTGCTCGTCCTTAAATATGTTGGTTCGAAGCCGCAATGATGGGTCTGATGCAGCGTGCATATCAATCAGCAAATAGCCATAGAGACGAGCGGTCGCTTTGCGGTAAGCATCAAGAAAAAAGTAGAGCTGACGCGGAAAAAGTTGGGCACCAATGTTGCGAATGGACAACAGGGAATTAGGGGCCCGCATCAGCACCAGATACTGAGCGGACAGGCGGGCCACTTTTATTTTCCGTTCAAACAAATTTTGAGTGACGAACACCACCGCAAATTGGTGGTGATGTGACTTTTTGGTGAACAAATCGGACAAATATTTCTCGTCGATGGACAGCATCAGGTCGTCGAGAATGAGCAAGAGGGGTTTTGGGAGACGTTTGAGCAATTCTTCAGATGGGACTCCCGCATACACATCGACTCCCGCCTTTTGAAGCGCCGGCATCGCTGAGTTCATTTCACCAAAACAATAGAGCATTGAGACGGGCTTTGGTGTGATTAATTGGTCCGAGTCCGCAATAAATTTTAACAAAAACTCAGTTTTCCCCGATGAGGAGGGGCCCGAAATGATTAGGCCAAACGGCAATTTGAAACAAATATCTTTATTGGTAAAGGATTGTGTATTAAGCATTTTTGGGTGGACAAAATGATTTACATGTTTGCGGTTGAAGCTTTAATACTATCAAAGAACTCGTCAAGCGTTTTGTCAATGTCGCCAAGGTTCTCCTTGTTTTGTTCATCTTCTCGTCTGGGCTCTTCCTGGACATTCTCTTCCTCCACAGGGCTATTTTTCACTTTGGTGTCCAACGATTCCGCTAAAAGGAGGTTGCCGAGTACATTGATTGCGGTTTTGGCCTTCTTCCAACGAGCACCGTCCTGCATGGCATCGGCCATTAGCCCGGCTTCCACTAAGTCAAGTGCTACCTTTGCTTTGCGCTTCAGGTCCTGATCGGTTTGCGTTTCTTGGGTTGAGAAGGTGGTAGTAGTAGTGATGCACGTGTCCGAGGGCAGGTCACCGTAGGGCACATTGAACACTCGGGCCTTATTTTTCACGCGAAAGAAACAATGGCCCGGCAGGTCATAGACAACGTCAAAAGGGACGAATTGGGGTTTGCTGATCCGGCTGCACCACAAGGTGATCCCCTCTTTGGTCACCATTGTGTCCACCTCCACTTCGGTAGCTTTGCATGCGCGGCAGCGGCCGCACTCCTCGAACGGTATAAATCGCGGGGTGGACAGACGAGGCCCGCTCACGGTTATGCCGCTTGTTGTCACCGTAATGTCTGCCTGCCCAAGGATTTGGTTGACGAGCGCCTTTTTGTCGGAAATATTGATTGCCATTTTTATTTGGGAGAAAAATTTTTGAGAATGATTCTGCACATTCTCACACGGCATACGACGCTCTTTGGCGAATTCCAACACCTCCTGGCAAATGTCATGCGCCACCATCGGTGTGAACCAGTTAAAAATCTGAGAATGGCAAAGTGAAAAAAAAAGATGCTACGATTAAAAATTAAAATTTACATTGTCTTCGGGCGATTCGAAAATGTCATACCAGGCGGACAATTCATAAAGCTCCATGTCAGGAGACGGTGAGCGACGGTCGGTAGAGTTCATGGTTACAGAAAATGGATTTTTCTAAAAAGTAATTAAAGTACACGGTTGAGACATTTGAATAAATATTTGCGAAATATTTATAAATAACAAAATAAAATTTAATTATTGAATGAATGAATGAATGAATGAGTCCCTGAGAATTTACCTATTTATACTCAATTTTGCATCAAAACAAATTAAAGATTCCTGATGACCCAATTCGACCATCTGGCGAATTCTCGCCTTGTGTCCGCCGACATTATAGGGGGAAATTAATTAATTATGCAAATCGGATGGAAAAATTCAAATTTCTCATTAATTTAACTCCAATTTATTTTAGGGAGATTTTATATTTGAATTTCCCATATGGTTTCTTTAATTAAGCATAAATTTTAAATTTATTTTTATACCTACAATTTATCCTGATTATTTAAGAAAAATATAGATGGATATATAAAAAAATGTATATAAATGGATATATTAAAAAAATATATGGATATATTTAAAAAAAATAAATTGATCAATCGGTTATTTTTATGAATTTCTAAAATTCGCTCTCATCGTCCCACTCATCCTCCTCCTCTTCACCATTCTGATTGTTCGGCACGTTTGCCGGAGTGTCATACACATGTTCAAGTCCCGTATTCGCCTGAAATTATAAAAATTGGGTAATTTTTTTAACATAAATTGAATTGCCTCATAAAATTGGTCCTCCTCCTCGCGCACCGAACTGCGAGTCGGCACATACAACGGGCGCGTCTTGAACTGCTGCTGCTGTTGTTTCTGCCCCGTGTTCGCCTGAAATTTTAAAAATTGGGAAAAAATTTTACAAATTAAATTGCCTCATTAAATTGTTCCTCCTGCTCGCGCAACGGACTGCGACGGGCCGGCACGTACAATGGGCTCGGTTTGAACTGCTGCTGCTGTTGTTTCTGCCGCTGTCGGCTTCGAATTTGCTTGCCTTATTATGCGCATAACCAGAACACTTAAGGCGTTGGAACATGTCGCATCGCCAATAAGTCCTGCCATCTTTCGCATCGGCATGCTTGTTGTAGCTAAAGCCTTCAAAGATCAGCTTGACGCCACCACGTTGAGTTTGGATAAAATTAGCCATAATTGGAGCACAGTGCATTATCTTAAAAGTTTTTACAAACAAAGCGAACGCTCGAATTAATGCGTAACTTGGGTTTGAACGACGGCTGTAAGGCAGCAGCTTCTCAGATAGAAAGCCAAATCTCCGCCCATTAGTCCACAAAATTACAGCTCATTGTGTTGAATAAAGCCATTAATGTCGGAATGGACAAAATAAATTTAGAAAATGTTTACTGACGAAAATATTAACCACGTACTAACCCCCACCGAGGGGTTGGAGATTAGCGGTCAGGGTCGTTTTCGTACGGCCGTTTTCGTACGGTCGTTTTCGTACGACCGTTTTCGTACGAGGGCCGTTTTCGTACGAGATCTTGTACAAGCGTCAGATTAAATTGGAAAAGCTTCACAACTAATATAACCAAAAATTTCATTTTACCTTCTTCACATTTATAAAATTTTATATCGAAAAATTCATAAAGTTAACAAAAAATACGAAAATAACAAATTTCATTACAAACTAAGGCGCATCTCATAATTTCGGGAAATACCAGCGAGAAAATTGTTAAGATTTTCGGGATTGACATTGGCATAATTGTGATCATTTTGGGGGACAATGTTGTTATTGATAGCGTTGTAACGTTGGACGAGTCGGAGAATCCTTGCATCGGCTTCGCGATACTTCTTTTTCTTTTGGGGTGCCGATTTCCCATCACACAACGTGCCATGTCAGCATCAATCGCCTTCTGCTCACATCTGATAGTGTCAATAAAGCGCCAAATAGTTGGATGAGTGCAGCTAAATTGCCGCTGAAGTTTGCGATGGAATGCCTCGGCGAAGTTGTTGGTAGTACGATCAGCACCATCCAAAGTACGCTGATGAACACTCCATTCGCCTGGTCCGAACAGATGCACTGTCAACGCACCAAATGCACCATTGTACGACGGTTTGCCCGTATAGTTGTCCAAAACCCTAAAAAACATTTTTTCTTGAAATTTTTATCATAATTTCACGCAGAAAGTTGTCTTGAAGGGCATTCAGGCCATCTCGAAGGTGGTGAACAGGTAGGAATGCCAAGGAGGTGATCATTTTCGACTTTTCAGAAAAAAATGCATCAGTGTTGTAAACCTTAATAAGTTAGAATGGGGTTGAACGATTTGAAAATTCCAAGATTACATGAGTGAGGCCCAGGGCCCTTATCTGCTTCTTCATGTTGCGCACGAGGTGGAAAAAGCAGTAGTGCACATTGCACACCGGAAGGACTGTGCGGACCGCACCGACCATGGCCAACTCATGTCGGCGCCCACGACCGACGCAGCCAAGATGCCAGAGAATGCCGAAAGAATTATGGCACAAAGTCGTTGGAGACAAGAAGAAAAAGAGCGATAGGGAATTTCTCAGAGTTTAACAAAAAGCGGAAAATGTCCATGAGAGAGGAAAAGGGGGAAAAGATGGAAATTAAAATCTGTTATTCATTCGCTTAATTTTTTAAAAATCTGTAAAACATTTTTGCTCTCCGATGGCAGAGTTTGCAAAAAAATTGCAGTTGCAGCGCGCGAAAATAAGGAAAGAGTTTATGTAGACTTTTGTACACAGCTTGTGACATTGAGGCAAAAATTAATCGAGCAGTGATTGAGAAAAATGAATGGCAATACAAAAAAAAGAACAATTGGAAGATGTTTTTGACATAAACCCTCAAAATTCGCTAAATAGCACAATTCTTACTCCAAGAAATCAGCCAATCAAAAGAGTGAAAATTCCACAAATAAAAAAATAAAAATAACCAAAAATATACGAGTAAGTTTAAAAAATAAAATATATCCAAATATATAAGGGATTAATATCAAAATATTCTACGATAAGTCAGTCATCGCATTTAAACAATTTCAATTTGCCAAAGTTGTGTGATGCATACAAAAGCAACAGTGCAAGTTGCTTTTCTTCTTTCTGAATTCGTTTTGGCGACCCATCAACACCTAACAAAAATAAATAAAAAAAGATAATAATTATTTAATTTATTAACCATAAAAACAAATTTGGTCAAAAGAAGCCGCAGGCGATTCAAACAAAGCAGCAATTTTGGGGAATAAGATATCGACTTTGAATTCGTCAAGATGGACACTGATTTCTTTATCATCCACAAAAACGTGGATAGGAAAGAAATCCATTAAGAGCTCACGATTCTCTTAAGTACTCAGTTTTTTAAGTTAAAAATTTCTTTAACCTTTTTCCGCCAATCCCTTGATGAGATCCCCAACAAAATCAATTAGAAATCCCAAGATTAGGCCGCCTGCGCTACCAGATATTTTTGGGTGTTTGGACATTCTCAAGGCATTTAAAGCAAAGCGCATTGAATGTGGCGATGATAAATGTACCATGGAAATAACCAAAAAAAGAAAGAAAATACTTTTTGAGGGCATTATGGTTAATTAATTTTAATGGTCTTCTGCTTTTTTAACTCCTTTTATTCGCATTAATCCCTGCTTGTTTATGTCCGTTTGTCACAAGTTATTCAAGAATTTTATGATAAAATTAAAAAATATAATTAAATGCCCAAATTTTGTTTACGATGAAATCTACTCACGAGATATTTGTCTGTTTAATTTAAAGAAAAACAATCTCAGGAATTTGATAAGGATTGAAACAAATAAAATGATAAACAGTCGTTCATTCTTTAATTTAAATTGAATAATCACAAAATAAAATTTATTCGGATCAAAAAAATATTATTACAATGAATATTTACTACATTTCCTTTATTTTATTATTCCTACCGTATACTAATGTGATTCGAACCACGAAAGACCGACAATTAGCCTTCTATGACGGCTTTGAAATGAGAAAAAAAGGTGTTTCAGCCGACGGAGAAACACTGTTTTGGTCTTGTGTCATAAAACATTGCCCGGGCCGGGCCCATTCGAATATTGGCACCGAAATTTTGCGTACTGTTACAGAGCATAACCATCCCCGTGTAACTGATCGGCACGTGGTTAAAGCCTATCTCACTTCTTGTTTAATTACTAATTTAGGTAAGAGAGAGACAAGAGCAGCTTAAGAATTTAGCACAAAACAACCCGGCTGCCCCCCCCCTCGAGAAATTAACATGCAAGTCCGCGGTCAATTGAGTGATACACAATTAATGCTTATGCCATCAACATCGGCTGCTCACAGAAAAAGTCCTGCCATTTTTATTAAATTATTATTTTTTCTTTTCTTAGTATTTTAAAAGAATTTCTAAGTAAATTTATATCACTATATTTCCCCGTTTTTCACAAATTTTTTGAAGGATGAGTTCACCAATGACTACAATGGCATGCGTTTTTTATTACATGACTCTCGGGATACAGAGCCATTACAGCCAGTCTTTTTTGTTTTTTGCACACAACATGGCCTTGAAAGATTAAATCAATTTAGCCATTGGAGCGGCGATGGCACTTTTAAAGTTATTAATAATTAAATGAAATGGCTAATCAAAATTTCGAAGGTTGTCCCAAACCATTTTTTACAACTTTACACTTTAAATGTTTTGGTCGACGAATCATCAGTGCCTTCGGCATTCATTTTGATGGCAAATAAAGCTTCCGAAACGTATCGGAGAGCGTTTGGTGTGATTCGTGGTCACCTGAATGCTTTGCCTGTAACTGTAATGCTTGATTTTGAACAAAGTAGTAAAAATGAAATTATATATAAATAAATTATAAATAAAAATATGAAAAAATTTAGGCGCTAAAAATGCATTTAAACAAATTTGGCCATTTATTGAAATTAGATTATGTCTTTTTCATCTTGGTCAAAATATTTTGCGCAAAATTCAGGTCGACGTATGAAATTAATTTTTTTGAATTTTTATTATAGAAAACTGGACTTATGAGAAATTATGAAAATGATATGGAAATGAGAATAAATGTGAGATCACTCGCAGCTCTATCATTGTTGCCAGTTCATCATGTTAATGATGGCTTTAATGCACTAAGACAAGTAGCAAATCCAATTTCGCAACCAATTTTTGATTATTTTGGAAGGTTAATTAATAGGCAAAATAAATAATTATTTCGCTGTATTTTGTTATTTAAAGGACTTATGTTATTGGCATGAACAATGGCGAACCGCTGTTTCCAATAATTGAATGGAACCATCATGCAGCAGTTCTTGCAAATTTGGCAAGGACTAATAATGCTCAAGAAGGATACCATCTTGCACTAAGACGGGCATTTCAGAATTTACATCCTCCTCTTTCCCGGTCACAAAATTAATTAAGTTAGAAAATAAATAACATAATTATCAGATTCATAACTGTGTTGAAAGGAGAAGAAAGAATAATGCAGGATAGGGTTAGGGTCTATCAGTTGGATAATACGCGTGGATTAAACCTTCGGCCGAGAAGCAAAAGATATAAAACCAACGATCGTGCGATTAAACAATTAATTGAAAATTTTGACCGCATTCAAGCACCTAATAACGAACAGATTCTAAGCCATCTCAGAGCAATACAGTATCGCCTCGCAGCTAATAATTTTGATTTTGGGATTGAACATTTATTTATGTGATAATTCTAAGCGAAAAACTTTTTGTTTGGATACTTTTCATTTTTTAACTCACTCATATATTTGGATAATTTTCATTTTAACTCACTCATATATTTGGATAATTTTCACTTCAACTCACTCATATTTTTGGTTATTTTTATTTTTTAAAATCATTTATTTGTTTCACTTAAATTGTAGTTCATATTGTTAAATTTATTTTTTTAATTCACTAAATTATCCGCAAATGTCGGTCCGCAAATGTCGGTCCGCAAATGTCGGTCCGCAAAAGTCGGTCCGCAAATGTCGGTCCGCACTGAGCCCCGAATTTACGGCATTCCTCCGATCCTTTGAGTACCAATGCTTTTCGCAAAAGTCGGTCCGCAAATGTCGGTCCGCAAATGTCGGTCCGCAAAAGTCGGTCCGCAAATGTCGGTCCGCAAATGTCGGTCCGCAAAAGTCGGTCCGCAAATGTCGGTCCGCAAATGTCGCACTACGATCAATAATGCCCTCCACAAACCAAGTGCATAAATACCCTTCGCTTCTCCTCTCCCTCGTCTCTTCTCCCATTCATTATTCAAACTCATTCCTCTTCCGACTTCTCTCATCACTTCTTATTTCCTTTCATTTATTATTTGTTGTGTGTGAAAATAAAGTTTTTTATTGGAGTCAAATTTAGAAGGGGAAGCTAAGGAGCTAATTGAGGGAATACCAATTTCGGAAGAGATTTACCAAATTGCAATTGATTTACTTTTGGAAAAATACGGTAAATGTACCAAACTAATAAGGGCACTCAATCAAGAAATTAATTTATTTCCCCTAAGTGACACTGTGGAAGAAGATGAAAAATTGTACATTAAATTTGATAAAATTTGCAGACAATTGTCTAGTTTAAATCAAGACATGGATTTATCCCCTCATTATTTATCGCTAGAAGGAAATTATCACCTTTAGTTTTGGACAAGTATTTCGTTATAAAAGATGCCGAAGATAATCAAAATTGGAATACCACAAAATTTAGAAATGCTCTATCGAGAGCAATTGAGCAAATTAAAAACAGGCAAGAAGTGAGACAAAAAACAAGCGCGAGTCAAAAAGAATTAAATCACAACAAATATGAGTCAGAGGCAACAATGAATTTTGCAGTAAAATTTAGAGAGGAATGGAAAAAAGTACAAAACGAACAAAAACACGAAACTTTCGGAAACAAAAACGATCAAAGACGGAGGTTTAGCTCCTCCCCAGAATATTCAGTGGATTATAAAAATTCTAAAAATCCAAATAATCAAAGATTTTCGAGACCACAAAACAGATGGGAAAGAGGGAAGAAAAAAGGGTCCCCATACCCAAAAAAATTTCGTTCAAGCTCAAATAGCTCAAATTATTCTAATGGATCAAATTATTCAAATAAGAGTCCCCCTAAATTTCCTTGTCACTTTTGTGAACGAATTCACTCACCAGTATTTTGCAAAATTATATGGCAATGTCAATATTTAGTATGGAAATTTAAATTTGACGCAATTTTGGTCATTTTTTGGACTAAAATCTGTTGAAACTAGCCAAAATTAAAGAAAAAAACTTCCGGGCGGCGCCTATTGGCATAAATAACTTTTTTGAAGCAATTTCACAAAATATTCTGATTTTGAAAATTTTTCGAGCACACCTCCGGTTATAATCGGGTGACATAAGAGAAAAATGCGAACGAAATTTTTTTACTTCCTTAATGATTTAATGCTCATTTAATTCTTCCCCAAATTTTTTTCATTTTTTCTTTCTCCGTTAATCATTGTCTACTCAATCCGAATTGTTTCTTCCATTTTTCAATTACTCTTTTGCATACTCCAATTTTCTTACAAATTTCGGCATAATTTTTCTTCCATTCTTTTGCCGAATATTTTCTTCCTTTTTGTTTGTACTCGTTTTTCATTGCAATAAATTTTTGCACAATTTCAATTTTTTGGTCATCCGTTTTTGATTTATAACATTTGTTTTTTTGGAGATTTAATTCTTTGATCCATTTATAAATGTATTGGCGATTTGTCCCCAATTTTTTTCCAATTTTCCATTCAATTTTGCTCCATTCTTTTGCTGAATATTTTCTCCCCCTTTGCTTGATTTTCTCTTTAATTTGATAATATTTTTCAATAATTTCTCTCTTTATCTGATCATTTCCCTTTTCTTCCCATTTTTCTCCAAATATTTCGTCAAATGTTTTTTGTTCCGTTTTTTTCTTTTCTGCTCCAATTTCAATTTGAACGATTAAAAATACAATTGAAATTAAAAAAAGGAATAATTTCATTATTGACAATTTTTTTAATTAAAATAATATTTTGTTTGCTAAGAATAAAATTAAATAATAATATAAATATTTCTCAGAAATGAATTTTTATGTTTTTCTCTTTTAATTCTACATGGTTTTAAAGTGAAATATTGACAGGTTTCTCTCTCTCTACTTATTGGTCACAATCAATAATTTTATAATAATAATGTAAATAAAATCAGTATAATTATGAGTAATTTTAAGAAATATGAACAAAATTGTGCCAATATCCCAAAATCGGAACGATTCTTATAAATAAAAACATTTTTAATTTTCTCAGATTTGGACCTTCTAAACCAGAACATTTCTTAAAAATAAGAACAGATCAAAGCATTGGGTTATAATATTGTAATTGTTTAGATCTTAAAAATAAAACCTTTATATTTTAGCAGTTTTTTGTCCACATAAACTGGGCCATTCCAGTTTTAAAATCATTGCGCATGAGGCGCTATTGAAGCAAAGGCTGAGAGTGTGAGCACTTCTAAATCATTTAAATTCTCAATCTTATCAAAGCCTTGAACCAAATTCCATATAGTCAAGGCATTGTGGCTGTATGTTTTTTAAGTTCTCGAATTCTTAGCCCTTGAGTTGGGTCCAAGTCATAATACCACAGCTTATTGGCTGCAAAAGGGCTGCTAGCTAAGCTCCGGACTTAAACTTTCTTTTTTTGTTTGTGCTTTAATAATGTAGTACAAGCTCATTGCTCTGAATTTTGTGATTATAGAATATGCAAAAAGTATTTATTTGTGTCCTTTCCCCATCCATTTGCAAATCGGCATTTTTGCTGTTAATATAAAAATTCCTTTTCAAATGAATGAAAACTATGCCTTGTTCGAACTCGAATATTATTGAACTGGGTTGAGTGCTTAATATGAGATAGACATTTATTATTTATTTTATTTTTTCTGGCATTTTTTCTTATTAAAATTAAAAAAAAACAATTCGTAAGGCTTCAGTAGTAAAAGCATAGGATGACGGAGGATTTCCTGGATTTGGTAAATTATCATTTTAAAATCTTTTGATTGACAGATTTCAATGGCATTATCATAATAAAAATTATTTGGTCAATAAATTTTTAGAAAGCGTGAAAATGGCACAAAAAGGCATAAAAGTTGTCTTATTGTTAGCATAACCGTTTTTGTGTTTTAAAATGGTAATAATTCTTCGAATTCTCTATAATTCTTTTTGCTTATTCTGGGAATGTTTTCAAGTGGTATATTTGTTTTTGTTATTTCTGAGATTTCATTCTTGGATTTATTCTTAATTTTATTATGAATCTGGTACTTGCCTTGTAAATATATTATTAATTCAGCAATTTGGTTTATCAATTAATGTGATCAACCAGTCCAATTAGGGATTTGGGAAGCTTCCAAAACATTTAACATGTAGTAAATAAAATATGTACAAATTCAAAAAGTTAAAAATAATAAACATGTAATTAAAGGCCAAAAAAAACTTGGAGAAGAATATTCCAGGATTTTTTAATTCAAATTATTTTTTGCGCAACCTTTCAAGTTCTAGCTTAAAAAATGCTACCTTTATTTGTTATGCCGGCCGTACCGTGCACCCCCCCAAAGAATGCGGATTTTGGACAGAGTTAGCGAATTGCTGCTGCAGAAGCTTATTACTTGGGGCTGACAATTTTTTTTTTTAATTTGCGGCTTTGTTTTGATGAAATAATATATAGAAAAAACAATTAATTTATTCGAATCTTTTGGCAATGCTCAGAAATTTAAAAATGTGATTAATTAAAAATATCTGAGTTTTTATGATCAGTAATTTTAATTAATCGGGAAATTAGTTTTATTTACATTATTATTAAAGTGGTCCCCGCCCTTCTGATGGCAATTTCTTTATCGATAAATAAATAAATAAATCAGTTGAGAGAGAAACCATTCAATTTGCAATTTAATGAAACAGTAATACTATCAATATTTCACTTTAAATTTGTATGTTTTAAAAGAGAAAAACATTAAATCATCATTTAAGGAATATTAATATTATTTTTATTTCTTTCATATTAAATGAACTTCTATAAATGAAAAATTCAGCAATGAAACGAATCCTATTATTCTCTGTTATTGTATTGTTAATCGTTCAAATTGAAATTGGAGCAGAAAAGAAAAAAACGGAACAAAAAACATTTGACGAAATATTTGGAGAAAAATGGGAAGAAAAGGGAAATGATCAGATAAAGAGAGAAATTATTGAAAAATATTATCAAATTAAAGAGAAAATCAAGCAAAGGGGGAGAAAATATTCAGCAAAAGAATGGAGCAAAATTGAATGGAAAATTGGAAAAAAATTGGGGACAAATCGCCAATACATTTATAAATGGATCAAAGAATTAAATTTTCAAAAAATCAACTCTTACAAATCAAAAACGGATGAACAAAAAATTGAAATTGTGCAAAAATTTATTGCAATGAAAAATGAATATAAAGAAAAAGGAAGAAAATATTCGACAAAAGAATGGAAGAAAAATTATGCCGAAATTTGTAAGAAAATTGGAGTAAGCCGTGAAATAATTATAAGATGGAAGAAAGGATTTGGAATGAGTGAAAGAATAACGAAAAAAGAAAAAATGGAAAAAATGAAAATTTATTTGCAAATAAAAGGAGAAACCCAAAAAATGAGTGATGAGAAAATTGCAAAAATATTGAAAATCAATCGATGGTCATTTTTCAAATGGAAGAAACAATTTGGAGAACAATTAAATAAGGATTAAAAAACATTAAATAGATAAAAATTCTTTTCATTGGTCACTTTTTTCTTATTCATGTTCGTTTCGTCCTTCATTTTCGGCGCTTTTTGAGTTTTCGTTTTCGGTTCTTCATAAAATTTATTTTTCGTTTCGCCCTTTTCAGTTTCGTTTTCGTTACAATTTTTTTTTAATTTTCGTGCAGCCCTTGCTATCATGTGCCAGTGAGGCCGACGTTAAAGCTGACCTTCCTCCACTCAAAGCATAATACTTTTAGAATATATATTTTTTTCTATCCACTCATACGAAAAGGGCCGTACGAAAAAGGCCTGGCCCGCAATACTGGTTTGGCTTAATTTTGTTGCTTTTTGAATATAATTTTGTCATTTTACAACCCTAAAATTAGGCTTTTTAGAGCCTATTTTCCATTTTTATGCCTGTTTTACGGGGTTTTTAAAGCCTAAAGCTGACCGATTTTGGCAACTTTTAGGGCCTAAAAATATAAGCCCTATTCATAAGCAATCCGTGGAGTCGAGTTGTTAATTAGTCAATTACATATGTAGTGGATTTTTTTAAATTTAATCTCTCTACGATTTTCATATGAAATACAATATAATTGGAATTTTATTTAATGGAAAATTTTATTTAATCATTATTTTACCAAATGGCATTATTTGCAATTGAGTAGGATTTTCTTATTTTTATGCTATACATAGAGTTATGATTTGCTGTCAGTTTTTTAATCAGAAAAAAAAAATTCATTTTTATTCATTTATATGCCTCAAATAATGTATTACAATTTATTTTTTTAAAAAGTAATAATCATTTGAGAGGAAAAATGAAATTATCCCCGCTATTCTTTTTAATTATGTTTTTAATTGCCAAAATGAAATCGGCAAATTTATGAATGGATTAAAAAATTAGGATTTAATCAAAAAATACAGAAATCTGAAAAGTCGAGCCAATAATCCCATCTCAGTGGGTTTTGGAATTTTTGTGCTTAATGCCTAGGCGCTGATTTTTATGCCTTTTTCGCTATTTTTGGTGCCTATTTTAGAATTTCGGGAAAACCCAAAAATGTAATAAAAACGAAAAAACATACCTAAGAAATGAAAAATTTCTCAAAAATTGATTCCTAGAATGTCTTTTTTGTTGATAAAAATACTATATTGCGTAGGATTAAATTTTTATTTTTTTTTGCGTTTTTTGTGCCTAAAAAATCCCACTCATAATAATTCATAATGCCCTTTGCACCTCATTTCTGATATCCAAGTGATTCACAATCCCAAATGTGTATCCTGGCCTGTTTATAGACTGATGCCCATCTTATATTTATATATTTATGAATATGCACATTTATCTCTAGGTGTATATTTTAAGAATCTAGCATATGAAGGCACTTTTTATGCATATACCCATTGCAATGAATATAATGGAGGACAAAGTTGTTTGATTTTTTTCTCTCATTGAGTATTATAGCATATGAATGTATATTTTCTATGCATATGCCATCTTAAATTTGTATATTTTTGAATATGAATCTTTATGTGTATGTGTATGCTCAATTCCAAAATTATAGAAACTATAGACAGGGTTTATATGAAAATAGTTAAATTGGTTTTTTATCCAATTTTTATAAATATATTAAAAAATTATTAATTTTCGGCAAAGTCTTAAAAAATTCTTTTCGCGCTATGATGTAATATAAAATAATTATTTAAAAAAACAGGCCGAATTTCTGACAGATTGAATTGTGACACAACGCGAACACAACTTTCAAGCATTGTAAAATACATAAATGAAAATTTTCATTTTATTCATTTTGATTTTTAAAAAATGAAATTATATTTAATATTTTTAAATTGATAAAACATTGTTTTAAATTTTTTTAATTGATTGAGTAAAACAACAACTTATTGACAAAGGTATATTTTATGAAAAGAAGTCGGGCTTTCCAAATTGCATCACTTTCTGTCCAGAAAAAAGGGCACCCAGGCCAGCTATCCGACTCCGGGACAGGGGTGGGCGAAACTTCGTGCTTCGAGCTTCGAAAACTTCGCGTTTTTTGGGCTTCGAACTTCGTGCTTCGAGCTTCGTGAAAATGCTCGAAACTTCGAGAAAAATACACCCCTAAAGATTGAGTTTTCAAAGAGATCAGTCCCCTCCAAGTATTTTTTTCTCCTGCATTTCAATCACTGGGACTCAACCCACCAGCATTTCAATCACTGGGACAACCCACCAACATTTCAATCACTGGGACTCAACCCACCAGCATTTCAATCACTGCCATTTTTATTTTAAATTGTTTTAATTTATTTGTTCTACAAATAAAAATTTTATTGATGGGACTCAATTCTCCTGCATTTCAATCACTGGGGCTCAACCCACATCATTTCAATCACTGGGACTCAACCCACCAACATTTCAATCAATTGTCGAAAACTATCAGCACCGTTTTGGCAGACCAAAAAGATTTCGGCCTCCCCGTGCGTTTTAGCACGCCAAAAAAAGACCAAATTTGCGGATCCCGCTGCGGGATTGAAACTCGAACTTTTTGGATGGGCGGAATTCCGCGTGATTAATCCTGCATTTTCCAAAAATGCGGGATTGCGGGCTTGGATCCCGCAAAATCCCGCGCGGGATCACGTCCCTCGCCGGTCTCTACTGCTAATATCTTTCATATCAAGACCAAATCAATTTATAACACAAACAACAAAGAAAGAAAAAGAAACATTTTTAAGACTGTTTTTTACACAAAATGACAAAAGAAAAAAATGTAAAACAAAAATTTCATTTTTCAAAGCATTTATACAACACAACACAATGTTAATATTATAGGATTTTCTTAGTGAACAAACTAAGGAGTGTCCTCTTTCTTTTATTAAATATTTTATAAAATAAAAGATGGGATATAAATAAGGAAGGGGTGTGAGACAAATTCACTATTGTCTCTCCCTTTCCTTTCTTTTACTCTCTTTTCTTTTCCATTGCAATTTAGGGTTCAGCAATCGCTTAACCAAATAAATAAAAAATGCCTCAAAACAGGTTTTTTGGTCAAATTTTTTTGAGGAAAATCCGAGAGCCCCGCGTCAAAAAAAAATTCGGGTCTGATTTTGAGGAATAAAAAAGGGGAGTTAAACTCGTGAACTAGAGATCGACCTGGACCTGGGTCCAGGCCTCGATTTTTCCTGGTCCAGGTCCAAGCCATTTTTGGCAATCTGGATTTTTCCTGGACCTGGATTTTTGTCCAGGAAATCCAGCTCCTAGTCCAACATGGAATCCAGGTCCAGGCTTTTTCAAAGAGTTGATCTCTTTCGTGAACACTTTGAAGGCCCCCAAAATTTTTGGAAACCGGAATTCCGAGGCACAAATTTCTCTTTTTTTCAGCAATCGTATCTTCCAATCCCAACAAAGTCGGAAATCAGAATTTCATGCCATCCCTGCCTGCCACACTTCAATAGAAATGAATTCCATTGCACCCAATTTGTTGGTTTCGGCGCTGAAATTGTTGTCCTTGAACTGTTTGATGTATGGTGAATAATATTTGCATTTCTTTTGCACAACAATTTCCAGCGTTGCTGAACATGTACAGCACCAATTCGGTTCTGTGAATAATGCGGCGGGGAGTACAACACAAAGACGAAAAATGTAATTAAGAAACATAATTAATTGTTAATAATGGGCGTGTGTGTTTTTTTTATCGCAATTTAATTTCGGAGCAGGTCGTCCCCCCCCCCCGCACTAATAATTTAATTAAATTCAATTAAATATATTTGTTTACCATTTTTATTGCATTCGATGAAAAAGCCCAAACATTTCTTGCTCTTGTCAGCAGACATTGTGTAAGTGTTGGCCAAAATTTTGAATGAAAAGCCTCGGATGTTCACGGCATCGCTGTACCGTTCAGTGCCGGATTCTCCGCCGCGAGAAAAACCGAAAAATTTTCCGATTTTCAGCGTCAGCCTCCCCTTCTGTTGGGCTGAAAATTATTTAAAAAAACGTGACGTTTAACTTTTTTTTCACTGAAGTTAAATCTGTTTCAAATTTTCTGCATCAAATCTATCTGCTGGAAGTATGTTGGATCTATTTACCAACTTAAAACTCCAAAATTTTGATCTATTACTTTTTTTTTATCAACCAAATCCTTGTATCATTAGAAAGCTTTTTACATACTCTTTAGCCTTACAAAAAGCAAAAAGATTTTCAAGCCTCGAAAAAATTTATTAAGAAAAAAGTTCAAAAATTTCGACTTTCGCAATTATCATGTATAACTTTTTTGGTAATTGTCTAATTGCGAAGCAATTGATTTGAAAAATCTTCTTAAAATAGTAAGCTTTCGAATGATAAGAGTGATAAGAAAATCGTTTGATTTGGTTGGCAAAGAAAAAAAAGTTTTGGTCAAAAAATTGGCTGGGGCCAAACTGAGGTAATTAACATTCATTTTCGGTTTCTTTTTCAAAAAAAATTTTTTTTCTTTCTCTATAAAGAAATAGTACGCCAAAATGAGAGATGTGTTTTGTTGTTTTCTCTGCACTCTCTATTTATTAGAGTAGAGCGGGACCGGGAATTTTGTGCAAAATCGGGACCGGGACCTTTTCGGGTTGAAAAACCGGGAATTTTGGCTGGGAAAACCGGGACCAGTCCCGGTGCCGGTCAAAACCGGGATTTAGGTACTCAGTTGTCCCGTCTTACCAGGTCCCGGTCCCGCTCTACTCTACTATTTATTGACACATTTCTCGTTTTTTGAGTCTGTTTGTGTGTATTTTACAATCACCAGCAGAGGAGAAATTTTGCACAGTCATTCGCTGATCGGTTGGAAAATGTAAGGGATATGGGGCAAGAAGCAGAGAAGGCCCAGCAGTAGCAGGAGCAGCTGCAGCAGTCCGGGAATAGGACATGAACACGCTGAGCATCTCGTCCTTCGTCAACACGTCGGAAGGGACTGCAATTTTTTCAAAATTTTAGCCTTTTTAAAACAAAAATTTCCTGGCGACACAAGCCGGCGCCGGACCACTCACTAACCCTTACAATGGGACATTCCTTACTTTAACTATTCAAATCACTTTAAAACCATTTTTTATCGCGTGGGACGCGGGTTTGCTTTGCTTATAAATTTTTCGGCTTTTTTGGCTACAGCGCCAAAAGTGATCAGAAAAAACCGATCAAAGACTTGAAAAATCGATAAGTGCTTAATTTTAGAATTGTGTACTAAGATTATTATATAGTAGCAAATCGATTATGATCGTGCCTCGAGATCGAAACACAAATTCCCCCCGGAGTTTCCAACATTTTGTTGAAACAGTTCAAAATTGCCAATTACCAATTTGGTTCGAAAAGTCATTCAGTGACATGAGCGGAAAACGAATTTTGTAAAGTGCCGGGCCGAGCATTTGGCGTCGATTTTCGCCTGTGCATTCTTTGCCATTTTGGGCACATTGCTCATCCGCCCAACGGAGTGCCTAATTAATGGGTTTTAATTTTAATTTGTTGCCTTTTTCAGTTTTACCGCATTCCAAATGGCAATTTCCCCTCCCGAGTTAAAGCAAAGATTGTCCAAAATTTCGCACAACAATTGGTTGTTAACTTTCAAGAATTGTTTCATTGTGAGCTCATTGTTAAAATTGATCCAGTCCAAACAACGGCAAGCGAAGCCCTAAATCGGCACTTTGTATTCAGCACTAATTAATCTTCGACAAATGTTAATTTTGGAGTCCGGCCATGCTGATTGGCTTTACCAGGCCCGTAACCCGGACCAGGAAAAACGTCGCCGGGCGAATTTTTGAACCATAACTTTTTTCCTTCTCAACCATATTAAACATTCTTGGCATTGTTCCAAAGCTTATAAAAACTCTATTGACCTGCAAATTTTCAAAATTTTTTATTCATGTACAAAAACAAATCAGGGCAAAAAAAGTTCGAAAAACGAAGTGTTTGAGTTCCTTTTCGCCATAACTTTTTTGAAACTTAACGAAAATTTGTGAAATTTTGCCTATTAATAATGAACACATAAAAATATCGAACAACACCAAGAACGCTTAATTTGATTGACAATGAACAAAGTTATGGTCCAAAAAGTCTTCCGGCGACGTTTCGGACATTTTGTTTGGGGTGAACCCCCCCCCCCCCCCCCGTAACCCCGGGGGGGGGGGGGGGATTCGGGAATGAGTAGCAAGCAGATCCGTTTTCTCTCTGACAAATTTAAAATCCCAAAAAGTGGTAAAGCTCGAAATTTTCAAGACAACCAAAAAAATTTTTTTGAAATTTTCTTATAAAAAACTAATTTTTTCAGTAAAAAATTCATAACTCAAACTTAGTGCACCCGAAAATTTCCAATACAAAAGTGCAACAACCCCCCGGCTTCACCTCTTCTCCAAAAAAGCGTGCTCTTACAAATGCTGTGAAAATGTTTTGGACATTAGAAACGGGAAAATCGGCACAGGCATCGACCAGCAAATTGATTTGGTACTTCTTGGCTTAAAACAAAATTACAATAATTACATGAATTAATTAATTAATTAATTGCATTTTGAGAAGGTTTAATGCTGTCGAGGGTTCCCCCGACATCCGTTTATATTCCGGATCCCAGATCCGAATTCGAACAAAAAAGTCAAAAAATTCAAACAACTTCCCGAAAATTTCAACTACATATGCTCCAATCTGTATGGAAAAATTGTTTTTTGATAATTTTAATGAATTTGCAACTATTTTTGCTTTGTTTCAATTTTTGAACAATCCGAAAAAATCGAAAAATTGTATTATTTTCGACTCCGGAGTTCTTAATATGTCGAAATAATGACAGAATTGAGTTCTACGCCATGAAATCCTTCAAAAAATGTTTTACAACCTTTTAAAGTCAGGAATTTTTTCTACAAATCGCGGAGGGGGAAAGGAGGCATCCGCAGAATTTTCCAAAATTTTTTTTTTTATAATTCCGACCCGCGTAAAGCACGTCAAACAAATTGTCTCCGTTCAGTCCACTCAAATCATCCGAATAAATAAATGCCAACATCGCCTTAAATGCCTCCGCAGTTACGTCAGGGACCACCACAGCATCACCAGCCATCACCACACCCGCGGAGGCTGTAAAATGAAAAATTTAAAAAATAGTTATGTACATATATTACTCGCTCAAAACCTTCAAACTTAGGAAATTTTAAAAAATACTAGAAAATTTTTAAAAAATTAGAAAAAAAATTTCCATCAATTTTTAGAAATTAAAAAAAAATTTTATAATTCAACATAAAAAATTTGAAAGGGTAGAAATAGTTTTCTAAATTTTTTTAAATTTTCTTACAGAAACTTTTACTAAACTTTTTTTTTTGAAAATTTTGGTAAGTACAAAATTCAAAAAAAAAAAATTCGGGGGAAGCTGATCCGGGGTGGGTCGAATTGCTCCGAAATTTTTCGCACCCTTTCCACCGGTGACAATTTTCGGCTTTTTCGCTCTCTTTGCACCCGGCGTAGTGGGATTAGCTTCTTTCATTGAATTTTGCTCATCAAAACGGAACATTGCCTTAAACACGTCGGAAGATGCCAACAGAATTGCTTTATGTGCCGAAAATTCCTTAAAAAAAATATTTTAAAAAAATTAAAATATTTATTAATAATCCGTGCCGAGTGGGGACAATTTGGACCGTCGCTGTTCGCCTCCCCTCGATTCGTCAACTCAACGATTCGTCAACTCGACGATTCGTCAACCCAGCCAAAATGTGACGATTCGTCAACTCAGCCAAAAATAGTTTTAAAAAGCAGTTTCAAGAGCTTTTAATGGCGCTTAGCACAATTATAGCATTCTTTTAGACTAATTTAGAAACAAGAACACATAAAATCACGACCCTTCCGATGAAATATTCAATATTTGCTTTAAGTTCCATTTTTAAGTAATATTGATTGAGTTGACGAATCGTCACATTTTGGCTGGGTTGACGAATCGTCGAGTTGACGAATCGTTGGCGCGCCGTCGCTGTTTGGGTGCCAAGAAAAAATACAAAACCGGAAAACAGGCATAAATAGGGATTCTTTTTTTAGGCAAATGCCTAAAATTTTTGCGCATTTGATACGCTCAGGTAAGCACAAAAAACGCCATTTAAAAACCCGTACACGGGTCCGACCCGTATTCAATCGATCACTGATTGATTTTGGCTTGGCGCCCAAGTGATCTGGCCCCTTCAGTGCCAACTCGCCTTTTTTTCGTCCCCAACCAAAAAGTGCACATCCGCCCCATCGCCCGTCATCAACAACCATCGCATTCGTTCCGCGACGGGACACACTTTTGACATTTTTGGAAAATTGATAATATTCAAAAAGATTAGTATACCTAATTCAATGGGAAAAATTTTTTTTAAAATGTAAAAATTATTGATTGATACATTCCGTCTTTTTTGCCATTCAAATCCTGATCAGTGTGTAAAACTTTTTTGGAAAGTCCATATTTATCAAATGAACAAAATTGCAAATTGTGAATTTTAAAAAATTATCAGATTAATTGGGAGCAAAAATATGTGTCAAGCGGCTAAAACGCATCAATCAGTCCATCGCCGCTTCTGAGACCAGCAAAATAAATTCGTTGAATTATATGTACATTAGCAGTCAAGTGAAAAATGCAAATTGGAAATTTTAAGAAGTGTCAAAATTGTTGGCGATAAAAATATTTAAATCAATCGCAACAATTGCACAAATGGATCAATCAATCAGTCAGTCAGTCCATTGCCGCTTCTGAGACCAGCTGGGCGGATACGCAGGCGAATACGGAAACACTTCAGCCACCAAAATCACTGAGTCATCCTTTTCGTTGTACCACCCATTGGCCGGGTTCAGCAATCGCTTAACCAAAAAAATTTCCAAAAATTTTTGTCTATCGGTACCGACGGACCCCAATTTGACCATTCTTTTTTGAAAATTTGACCCCTTCGGCGGGTCGTCGATTGTTATTTTCGAGGCATAAAAAATGAGGCGTTGAACTGAACTTTTTTCCATGATTAAGATCAATTCGGAGGCAGGGAGATTAATGTATTATCATTCAAGATCCAATTGATTTCTATGAGGTGCTGGGAAGTTAGTCAAAACCCATCAAAATGGGCGTTAGAGTCAAAAAACCATTAAATGGAAAATTTTTGACGGAAAATTATTCATAACTTTGTCCCCAAAATGAACCAAATTTAAAATCTCCGTGTTTTCTATTTTCCTGAAAATTAAAAAAAAAATCATTAAATTTCACAAAAAGTTATGAATGAGAAACTAAAAAAAAAAGTTTTTTTTATTTAACAAAAAGGTGGGGGTGAAAATACGGGTAAATTAGGGTCAAAAAAACTACTTTTTTCAGCAACATCAGAACGATCCGATAACAGCAGCAGGAGTCAGTCCGATAATGATTTTTTAATAAAAAATTAAAGGGTTTTTTTTGGGTGGTATGAACTGACATTTTAGATTTTAATTCTCCCTCCCTAATTTAGGAATAACGAAGTGAGCTTGACCAATTGTTTTTGGACGTTGAACGGACAGTTTTCGGCATTGGAGCAAACCTAACACACACACACACACACACACACACACACACCTCGATAGAAATGAATTCTTTGAAACCCCAGTCGTCCTTTTCGGCGCTGAAATTGTTGTCCTTGAACTGTTTGATGTATGGTGGTGAACATTTCTGTTTCTTTTGCACAACAATTTGCAGCGTTGCTGAACATGTACAGCACCAATTCGGTTCTGTGAATAATAATGCGGCGGGGAGTACAACACAAAGGCGAAAATGTAATTAGAAAACATAATTAATATGGCTCCAATTTTTGGGAGCACTATGTTTCCCCCCGCGTCAGCAATATTTAAAAAAAAATTTCCTCTACCCTAGAAAATTATGAAGAAAAACATCTTAGGTTTATATGAAAATTTGAAGAAATTTTGAGAATTTTAGGGGTGTCATGCCAGCTCGTACACTGTTGTACAAAGGCAACTCGTTCAATTTTTTAGGTTAGGCCTTGGCTTGCTCGGGCCTAGAAAATGAATTTTTTTGAGGGAGTGAATGATCTTAAAATTAAGTGTTTTTTTTACAGTTGGTCAATGTGTGTTCAACATCAACAACAAAACTGTGTGAAGTGCAGGACGGAGTGCAAACGACGCAACAAATTGTGGGCGACAAAACGGATAAACAGCAGCAGCAGCAGCAAAATAACATGGTGATCGAGAAGCCGGTGAGTAATTTATTCACGCAAAAAAGGAGGGGTGTCTAATGACCAAGAGTCTCAATGGAGGGGGGAGGGTGGTTAGAAAAAATTCATTATAATTTTAAATTTTTGTGATTGTTCAGGTGGTGCATGCGGTCATTGATGGCGACGACGAAGATTCTGAAAATGTGCCGAGCTTCGGAAAATGCGTTTTTTGTGCTTATCTGTACGTATTACAAATTCAATTTTTAATTAATTAATTAATATTTTACCATTTTTATTGCATTCGATGAAAAAGCCCAAACATTTCTTGCTCTTGTCAGCAGACATTGTGTAAGTGTTGGCCAAAATTTTGAATGAAAAGCCTCGGATGTTCACGGCATCGCTGTATCGTTCAGTGCCGGATTCTCCGCCGCGAGAAAAATCGGAAAACTTTTCAATTTTCAGCGTCAGCCGCCCCTTCTGTTGGGCTGAAAATTATTAGAATAAATTATTTATATTTTCTTCTTTCGGGACGGGGGTCGAAAATCTTAAGATTTGTTAAATCCATTTATTGAAACGGAACGGCCCCCTCTGTTAAAACGGCTCTAGGAAAATCCGACACAACAGAAAATCCGACACCGCTGGAAAATCCGACACGAGACCAACTTTAAATTTAAAAATTTTTTTGATTGTTTGAGTTAATATCTGGCAAGTTTATCAAGTTTTCGAATTGGATTTAAAAAAATTAATTGGTTCTGCCATTCGATGGGATATTGATGGCAAATAATAAAAGGGTTGTCGATTGTTGCGAGTCGCATAAATCTCTGTGAGATCCATGTCTTGCACCACGTACACTTTCTTATGCTTCATGCCCTTTCCTCTGATTCCATTTGCCGGATTGTTTACAATTTTTTTGAGATGATCAAAAAGGACATTGAAATAATATGATTATTATATGCCTACCTTAAATCTATTTTATAGCAATAAAAATATTTATTTTAAAGAACTTAAGTATTTAACTTTTATTATATGTATTTTAAATATTTACCAACTCAAACAATCAAAAATTATTTTTAAAATTTAAAGTTGGTGTCGGTTTTTCCAATGTCGGATTTACTGCTTGTGCCGGATTTTCCACCTGTGTCGGATTTTCTGCTTGTGTCGGATTTTCTGCTTGTGTCGGATTTTCCGGCTCCCGGTTAACGGCCCTTTGATCTCAGAGAAAGGAAAAACCAATTTTTTTTTCAAAATTTTCTGACAAATGATCATCGTTGGCTCAAGAATATTCCAATTCGGAAATATTTTGAAAACAAATCAAGCACTTGGGTTCATCGCTTGCAATGATTGGGATAGAGCACTTTGGACAAGAAAAAACATGTAAACACTCCTTAGCCCCAAATGTCACCATATTTTCATTCCCTAAACACCACAGACACCGTTCACTGACGATCAGCTTTTTCCCCTTTTGATTTCTTCTTTTTGAGGAAATGAATTTGGCTTCGGACTGGTAATTTCAATTTGCTTAAAATGGGCGGAGTCAAATTTTGATTGGCGTGGCCCAGATTTTTGAGTATAAAATAGGGTAACATTTAGCACAATTGTTGTCCCTCTGAAATGGTGCTTATCAGTAGTGTAAGGACAGGCTCCCCTGGCCATCTGAGCGCCGGGACATTTCAGTCCCAGCGCTCCGCCGGCCATTTGAGCGCCATGGAAAACTGTGGTCCCATTTGAGCACCAATGACTTGCGCTCAAATGGCCCGCCCCCCATCCCTGTCGACCATTTGTCCTAAGTGTCGACCATTTTGTCGGCCATTTGTCCCAACCTTTTTATATTGCCTTTTAATTAATCAGTGATCTAGTGGATCCGAGTACCAATGCTTTTCGAAAATTCGTCCCGTGACATGAGCGGAAAACGAATTTTGTAAAGTGCCGGGTCGAGCATTTGGCGTCGATTTTCGCCTGTGCATTCTTTGCCATTTTTGGCACATTGCTCATCCGCCCAACGGAGTGCCTAATTAATAAAATTGATTAATTAATTTTAATTTGTCTTTTCTTTTTCAATTTTTACCGCATTCCAAATGGCAATTTCGCCGCTGTGCTTTTGCGGAAGATTGTCCAAAATTTCGCACAACAATTGGTTGTTAACTTTCAAGAACTGTTTCATTGTGAGCTCATTGTTAAAATTGATGTGGTCCAAACATCGGCAAGCGAAGGCCTAAAATTTTTTTTTTTATGAAAATCCAAATATTTCACGCGTTTTGGTTTTAACATTTTTTAATACCTAATTGGACCCAGGCCGGTATCCAGAAAAAAAAAAATTTTCGGCTGAGGCACCTGATGAACTTTAATAACTTTGCCTTAAAATTCTTAGAAAATTTCCACAGCCATTGCATAGGCGGACATAGTTGCCCGCTGCATTTTTATGCAGACGGATCGATGGGATATAGCCGCCTGTATAATGCAAATTGTCTGCTTTTTTTGAGTCCGAAATTTTTTTCCTCGGAATTTGAACTTTGATATCATTCGACAGACCTATGTTTTCTCTATTAGCCTGCAAAATTTCAAATATTATAGTAAAAAAAATGGTTCATTTTTGGGCCATAATATTTTGAAATTTAACGAAATTTTTTGAGTTTTGCAGACTAACAAATTGGTTAAATTTGGCCAACTATGAAAGGAGTTGTACCCCAAAAAATGTGAATGAATTTCTACTATTTAAATAAGATATATTTTTAGCTTTGCTCAATTAGGAACCAAATTTGGATACTTAGAATGGAACGAATATTCGTTTATTTATAAATTCGCTGACGAACATTAATCCATGTGATCATTTAACATTATTTTTAAGATTAATTTAGCGGTAAAGCGAACTTTAGCCGGTATTTCTTTGCTAAAAAATTTTTTTTTCGAATTTTTCGAAAAATCCGCGACTCCTCTAACCCGCATAAAGCACATCAAACAAATTGTGTCCGTTCAGTCCACTCAAAGCTTCCGTATAAATAAATGCCAACATCGCCTTAAATGCCTCCGCAGTTACGTCAGGGATCACCACAGGATCATGCTCAGTCCCAGCAGCAACGGAAGAGTCTGTGGGAAAAAAAAATCGAAATGAAATTTTTAGGTATGAAAAGGAGGGTCGGAGCGAGTTTTTGAACTATAACTTTTTTTATTGTCAACCAAATCCAATAATGTTGGTAATATTCGGTAGATCTAATTGTCCTCTATTAGCCTGCAAAATTGTGAAAAATTTCGTTAGGGTTGTAAAAAGTTATAGGCAGAAGAATTCGAAAAAACTGATTGTTCGAACATTTTTGGCACATAACTTTATCAAACTTGACAAAAATTTTTTAAATTTTCAGGCTAATAGAGGACCCTTAGGGCTTTCGAATGATACCAAGATTGTTGGATTTAGTAGACAATGAAAAAAGTTATAGTTCAAAAACTCGGCCCTTGCGAGACAATTAAATTGGCACTGGAAAAACTGTTAATTAATGAAATGTTTTGCCAAGCTGCTAAGCTCAAATTCAAAAAAAAAAATTAGAAAAATTAGCGGAGGTATAAAATTTCGAAGTTTTCAATAAAAATCGGACCTCTTGCAGTCGATTCATCAACAGAATTTGCCATTTTTGCGACCTTTTTAGCCGATGATGCAAGAGTTTCTGTCCTTGCATTTTGCTCGTCAAAACGGAACATTGCCTCAAAAACGTCGGAAGATGATGCCAAAATGAGTTTATGCGCTGACAAATGCTTAAAAAATTCAACAAAAATTTTGAAATTTTTCAAGAATTTTCCCCTGCCAACTCGCCTCTTTTTCATCTTCCCGGCCAACCAAAAAGTGTACATCCGCTCCCTTTCCGGTGCGCAACAACAACTCCATCCGATGCAAAAGGGGACACAATTTTGACATTTTTGCTAGAAATAGGACATACCGATTAGATCTCGAGAGGGTCCCGCCGGATTCTTCCGGGATTCCGATTCCGGCTTTTTTGAAAAAAGAGCCGGGATCGGGATAAAAACTGGACCCTTTTCAAAATTCCGGGCTCGATTGCCTATTAAGATAGGTATATGGATGAAACCCAACTCGTACCGCCTCGACTCGTACTGTCAAAGTCAACCAAATCAAACAGTTTCGCTTCACTCTTACAATTAGCCCTTGAGGTTCTGAATTTCCTTGCAAATTTTCAAAAAATTTGATCATATTTAAAAAAAAAATTATGAACGACGTTTTTTTAGGATTGTTGGTCTAATTTGTTTTTCAAATATGTGAAGCTTTTCTTGAATTTTGCTAGTAAATTGAATCTTAAGGCCTATTGAATGACACCAAGAAAATGTTTATATTTAATTTGGTTGATTTTGACAAAAGTTGAGAATTTTTTTACTGAAAAAGGTGAAACGGGGCAGTACGAGTTGGTTCAGTATGTAACAAATTCTATGGGCCTGCAAAATTTCAAATAATTAGCCAGATCCAAAAAAGTTATGACCAAAAGAATATAAAACTCGGATTTAACCAATTTTTTGCACCTTCCAGCAAGCCATAACCTTCTTTGACGTTGGCCATTTTTTGAAATTTTGCAGGCTTACAAAACTTTGATTCGCTTGTTTGGGTTGCAAATAAATAAATCGATGTACACTCTCATTAAAAGAACTGGACCGAGGAATAAGCATCCTCTGCTGTTTGCTGGTGGTGGGTCGGGGTCGTTTTGGCGCCAGCGCGTTTTTTGATTATAACTTTTTTTATTGTTAACCAAATTTAACATTCTTGGTATCATTCGAAAGCTTAACGTGTTTAGAAGCTATTTCTAAGCAATTGTTTCGTGATTAGACAATTATCAAAAAAGTTATAACCTGAAATAACAAAAAAACCAAAATTTTGGAAGTTTTTTCTTAATAACTTTTTTACAAGCTAAAATTTTTTTTTAATTTTTTGTAAGGCTAATAGAGCTTGTGAAGGGCTTTCGAATGATACCAAGATTGTTAGATTTGGCTAACAATGAAAAAAGTTATAATCAAAAAACTCGCGTTGGCGCCAAAACGTGGGCGCCAAAACGACCCAGTCCCGCTGGTGGTAGGGGTTGGAAAGGTTCGTGATTTGGAGAGGCGCGCATTTTCCAATGGTAATCAGATGATGATGATGATGATGATGATGATTATTACAAAATTAAAAAATAGCTATGGACTCTCATCGAGAAGTGGCCCAGAGTTCTTCAACTGAGTCTGAAGCCGAAGTCACTGATGACGATAGCGGCGATGATGAGGAGGAGGCGGCGGCAAACTAAATAGTCCAGAATAACGCACAGGAGGGAAGAAAGTTGGAATAGAGGAAAAGTGCTCACCCCAAAATAAGCATCTAAAATCAGCACTTTTGTTAACAAACATTTATTTTTCACAATAACTAACAATAAAAGTTTCGGAAGATGAGTAGATTAGGAGGATTCGTCAGTCCAAAATTGCAATAAAAACGAAAAATACACCCCTAAGAATCGACCTAAAAATTTTTCAAAAATACACCCCTAAGAATTGGAAAAAATTCTTCCCCCAAATTTTTTTTCTTGTTCAATATTTGCTAAGAAAATATTTTATTTATTGTCAATAAAGAAAAAGTCCTCAAAAGGGAAAAATCCGCTTACATTGAGGACAAAACATTAATTAAAAATGTCCTCAAGAAAGCGCATAAACAATTAAAAACGAGATCGCCGCCAAAAAATAAAATATAATGTGAAATCAATAAAAAATAAAAATAATGACCAAATCACTTTTTGTTTAATGAATTAATAATTCGACTTTTATTTTTCCGGTCAATCTTACAGAAATGAAATAGTTTTAATTTTATTTTTAAATTGATTTAATGAGTTTATTTCAATAAGCTTTTTATCGAGTTGGTTCCAAATTTTTGTTACCCGCCCCGCAAAAGGTATAAATTTTTTGCCTAATTTATATTTCGAGTTAAGTCTATAAAAGGGAATGTTAAAGCGTTTGGAAGGTTTAAGTATTTCAAAGGGATTCAGATCTGTTCGGCCATAAATTATTTTATGAGCCATGAACAGATCAGACAGCTTTCGCCTGCTTTCAAGTGTTGGCAGTTGAAGGTATTCTAATCTTTGTTGGTATGGAATGGGTGGAAGGCTGCATTTGAAAAGAACTCTTTTGGTGAAATATTTTTGACATTTTTCAATTTTTTAAATATTTTTTAGAAGAGATGGATTCCAAACCTCAGGAGCATATTCCAATAACGGTCTAACATAAGTTTTGTACAAAATAATCCAAATCCTAGAAGATTTTGATTTAATAACCCGAAATAAAGAACGCATACGTAAATATGCATTCTTTATTATTTGTGTGACATGATTGGAAAATTGCAATTTATTATCAATATTTATGCCTAAATCCCTAATTGTATCCACAACATTTATTATATTTCCATCAATTTTATATATTTCTTTGGGGTTTTTATTCCCCAAATGAAGTACAAAAGTTTTTTTAATTGAGATTCTGATCTGCCATTTATTTGCCCATTCTGATAAATTATGCAATGCTTTATGCATAATTTCTGTTTCGGTTCTTCACCGCTGGTACAACAATAGCTGATCTGCTATTTCTACGATCGCCGCTTCACCCAGCCTTTTCTGGCGCCTGCTTCAAATAAGAGGAAGTTGAAGCGAATGTCGCTTGAGTTGGTCAGAAACTGGAGCTGTGACGAAGGATCGTTGAAATAGTGTCCAATGCGGAACTTGTACACTGCCTTCGCCAAATCAGGTACACATGGTCAGCTCAAAAGTTTGCCCCTTATACCTATTTTTTCCAAAAGCCAACAAAATTGCTTCTCAGAACATGTGCCGTCCTGTTCAGTGCATTGTCCGTGTTATTCAGAGTCCACCATCGCTCTTTATTATTGCCTCGTACCAATCTTCCACAACTGTTATTAGTTGACTCGTTGTAGACCTATTTCTAACAAAACCAAATTGAAATTCCGAAATTTTTTTGTTTTTTAATAGAAAATTGTAAATATTTTTGCTTAAAATTCTTTCCATTACCCTGTAGAGTGAGCAGGTTAATGAAATTGGCATATAGTTTTCGGGATTATTTTTGTCACCCTTTTTAAAAAGCGGAAAAACAATTGATTCTTTCCAGATGTCTGGAAGTGAACCAATGTCTAATGAGATCCTAAACAAGTCAGTAATAACAGTTGACAGGGACGAATGGCAAATTTTTAAAATTTTATAGCTAATATTATCGGGAGAAGTGCCATTTTTATTCGGAAGTTTTTTCAGAAGATTTTGGGTCTCGATGATGTTAAAATTTATATCCGATATAAAGCATTGATCAATTTCTATAATAGTACCCAAGCATGGATTGCTTGGATCGGTTTCACTATTATTAAATGACTTGGCAAATAAGGTGGCAAATAATTCAGATTTCTCAGCACTGTTATGATAGCATTTATTTTCATAAATTAGATTAGGTATTTCAAAGGGATTGACATTGAATTTTTGTATATATTTATAAATTGAATTTCTTCCCTTTGAAATAGCCTTTTTCTCAATTTGGCTATGGTATTTATTTGTTTGTATTTTATATGTAAAGAAATGCTATCGTATAGTGCTTTTTTGGATGGGTCAGTTTTAGCTTGCCTGAATAATTTAGCCTTTTCTTTGATGGATGCTAATAAATGTTATGGGTATTTAGGAGTCAAATCATTCTTGGTTAAACGCTTTATTGGAATACACTCATTTAAAATTTCTAACAACATACTGTTAAAGGCGGAATATTTTTGATTTATGCTAAAGCATTCATATGACAAGGCATTTAGCCTTGATGCTATGACTATATTAAAATGTAACACATTCGATGGACAAAACCAACGAAAGTTTACGATTTTTGTTTTCGGTTTTGTTTTAGGAGTAATTAGTGTAAAAAATTGTGTTAAATGATCCGATGAAAATATGCCTCCTTTAACAGTACAATCAGTAATAATTTTTTCATTGGCAGATAAAATCAAATCTAGCCAGGAATTAATCCGTGTTGGCTCATTCGTGGCCAAAACGTAAGAAAATCTATTGAAAAAGTCACAAAATATTTCACCATATTTACTCATTGAATAGGGATGCCCATTTTTCCATACCAAATCCTTATTCGGTAAATTAAAATCTCCTAAAGTCACTGAATTTTCATTAAAAAATTTTTGCAAAAATTTGAACAAATTTTCTGTTTGCTTGAGTGTTGTTTTGGGTGGTCTATACACCAAAACAAATCTGATGCATTGTAAATTTTGAAGTTGAATAACTAAAATTTCAGAATTAAATAATTTTAAATTATTTTCAAATTAAAAATAGTTGTTTAAAAAATTACATCCCTAAATTTGGAACTTTTTCGCCACTATTTTTGCCACTATTTTGGCATTTTTTTGTCACTATTTAGTTAATTATTTTGGGGTTTTTTGCCACTAAAAATCCTCGCCCTATTTATCAACAGACATCGTAAATTGCGGGCCGGTTTCAAATTCAGTGAATTGAATAAAGCACAATTCAACTGTCTAATGTTGTTGACGGCATTGAAGTCGCACAACGATTCGGCACTTCGTCAAAGGATTTTGGCGAAACTTTCAGCGGACGGGACGAATATCACTTACGACGGAGTCGTGGATTAGCGGAGGCATAAAATTTCGAAGCGTTAGATTAAAATCGGACCTCCTGGAGGCGCATCAATATCAGAATTTGCCTTTTTTGCGACTTTTTTAGCCGGTGGACGGGTTTCATTTTGTTCATCAAAACGGAACATTGCCTCAAAAACGTCGGAAGCTGATGCCAAAATGAGTTTCTTTTTCATCTTCGCGTCCAACCAAAAAATGCAGATCCGCTACCTTTCCGGTGCGCAACAACAACTCCATTCGATGCAATAAAGGACACAATTTTGACATTTTTTGCTATAAATAATAGATACCTATTAGATCTCGGGAGGGATAGAGTTTTCCCGGGATTGATCCCGTCTTTTTTTGAAAAAAGGGCCGGGATCCGAGTCCCGGGAAACAGGATCCTTTTCAAAATTTTCCGGACACGATTACCTATTACTGCAAAATTTAAAATAATTAGCCAGATAAAAAAGTTATGACCAAAAGAATATGAAACTCGTTTTTACACCTTCCAGGCCATAAATTTATTTGACCTTGCCCTTTTTTTGAAATTTTGCAGGCTTACAAAACTTTGATTCGCTTGTTTGGGTTGAAAATAAATAAATCAATGTACAACCTCATCAATGGAACCGGACCGAGGAATAAGCATCCTCTGCTGTTTGCTGGTGGCGGTAGAGCACGGTTCGGTGCCCGCCATTTCTGTGCCAGCCCAAGTTTGGACTATAACTTTTTTTATTGTTAACCAAATTTAACATTCTTGGTATCATTCGAAAGCTTAACGTGTTTAGAAGCTATTTCTAAGCAATTGTTTCGTGATTAGACAATTATCAAAAAAGTTATAACCTGAAATAACAAAAAAACCAAAATTTTGGAAGTTTTTTCTTAATAATTTTTTTACAAGCTAAAATTTTTTTTGTTTTTTGTAAGGCTAATAGAGCTTGTGAAGGGTTTCGAATGATCCAAAGATTGTTAGATTTGGTCAACAATGAAAAAAGTTGTAGTCCAAAACTTGGGCTGGCGCCGAAGGGGCCAGGACGTTTTCGCGTGGCCGTTTTCGCGTGAGGAACGTTTTCGCGTGGCCCGTTTTCGCGTGGGGTACGTTTTAGCGTGAGTGCCTATTAGGACTGAAATTGGTCGGATGTGTGTCGAACATACATTTCGACCTATTTCGAATCCCAAACCCGATTTCAAACAATTTTTTGCTTTTATTTACTCAAAAGCGTCCTCATTTTTATGCTTGCAAAGATTAACAACTTCAAGTATTGACAACGTGAATGAGACACAGAATCCGACCATCGGCATCACGACATTTCTTTAATTTTTTTCTTTTTTCCGGGGCGGAGGACTCTTCTTTTCACATACATATCCTATAGATTAACCCATTGGAAAGTCTTAACTGTTTTGTTCAATTTTTTGCCGTACAAAAGTAATGCCCCAAACATTTTACGCACAAATAACTCAATTTTATATAGAAAAAATTCTGTAATAGGGGTTGGAAATTTTTTTTTAAATTATGATAAATAAGCCTGCCAGAAAGAGAGAAAACAATTTTATACCAAATTGCATTTGGGATGGTGAGTTTACACTAATACCAGCAGAGCATTAGACCGTGAAAAAATTATTTGACTGTATAATAAATTGTCAGTCTTAATTTAGTTTATAAAATTCACTTAAATATATATTGAATTAAGCACCAGAAGTAAAACGGGGGTGAAAAAATTTTCCAAACTATAAAAAAGTAAAAAATTCGCTTATGTGCAACCACGCGAAAACGGCCACGCGAAAACGACCCCGACCGGGTACCGAACCGTCCTGTTCCGTGCTGGTGGTAGGGGTTGGCGGACCGTGTCAGTTTAGTACGGCCGGTTTAGTACGAGGGTCGGTTTAGTACGGCCGGTTTAGTACGAGGGTCGGTTTAGTACGGCAAGCTGTTTTTGTCCATAACTGTTCGCACCGGAAGAATGGAGTGTGCACCAAAGGACGTTGGATGGAGGAGACAGAAACAACAATTACGCAGAAGCATTCCATCGAAAACTTTAACGGGCATTTGATTGTACACACCCAACTGTCTTCCGCTTCATCAACACAATTCGATGTGAGCAAAAGTCAATTGATGCGGACATCTCATGATGCATCGCTGGTGAAGTCCCTCCTGCAAACGCGCCAAAATATCGTGCAGCTGATGCGAGAATTCTTCGCAAATTCGACAGTGGACGATTTCGCCAGTGAATTCGTTTTTAAAAAATGCTTAATTCAATTTAAAAGTGCAAATGGTAAGCACAGGCCCGAAGATATTCAAGCGGATCACGGTTTCCAATGTCCTGTAAAAGAGAATTTAAATTGTTGTGACATATTTCCCCTTTCTTGCTGCGTGTGGCCCCCTTATTCCATCAGCAGGCGCAATCTGATAATCAATAATTCGCTGGGACCACATATCATCTTCAATAATTTTCCGGACAAAACCGCTGAGTCGCTGATTTCCTTTAAGATGGGCATTCCAAATTGCATGCCAGCCTTCAAGGCTGTTATTCGTGCGTGAAAGTCAAAGTGCCAAATGCATTGCAAAAACTAGATAAGGACTAAGCAAACATGCAAATAGGCACTCGAGAACGCATGGGAACGATGACGAGATAAGAAGTTGGAGAAGTAAATGTACTAATAATATTCAACAGTTTTAAAGTACAATTTCTTTTTATGTAAATCATTTATTAAAGCACAATTAATCATTTTATTTTGCTTAGAAGTACCATACGCAAAAAGCGATACATACTGTATTAAATAGTTTAGCCAAAAATGACGCACATTTTAATTTTATGAATCCACTGACGAAAATATTCACTGCCGAATTGGAACACTGACGAAAAAAAATAGAAAACAGTGAAATAAATAAAAATAGTACACAGACGAAAATGTTCACTGACGAAATTATCCACTGACGAAGGGGTAAACCCAACTCATCCATACCCAACTCATCCATACCCAACTCATCCATACCCAACTCATCCATACACCCAACTCATCCATACCCAACTCATCCATACACCCAACTCATCCATACTAAGTTTAAAAATAATATTCAGGCAAATCAAAAGTATACTTAATTGTAAATGATGAACAAATTAAATCGGTTAAGTTTTGTAAAATGATATATTATTTTAATTCTATAAAGCTAGCAACAAAAATTTTTGTTGACATTATTTTTTAAATAAGCGTATTTGGTCACTTTTGGAGGGTAAGACACTTCATTGTTTTTTCTCATAACATGATACTAAATTTAAACATCAAAAATTAAGGAGACAAATGAATGTAGGAGCAACAAGAACGAAGAAAATCGCCAGGGTCCATCTCGTGGTATCGCCTAATAGTAGTTACTATCCAGTCATTGTCCCGGTGGTGATTGATTCTGCATACGAATCCGTTTGAGTGGAAGCTCGCTTTGTAGCAGTTTTTTTGGAGAGCTGTTCGGCGCAATTCTAATTTATGTCTTGGGAAGCGCAAACCCGCTTACCATGAAGAAGCGGACTGCAGGCGGTTATTTGCTGCGTCAACACTTCCCGCGGCTTCTCCAATTCCCGGCAACAGAAATGGCGTCACATGGCCTTGGTGAACTGGTCCGCGCCGATGGGATGGAACTTTACCGATTGATGAATCCGCATCACAAAGGAGATGTTGGTTATTTGATGATTATTGAAACAACTCAACACCCTGGTTCCTACTATTTTAATTTTTCAATCGAATAAGTTTTTTTCGTAATTAAATAAACAATCAAGTTATAAAACATTTTTATTTATTTAATATTTTGTTAAATACAACTAATGCGTACATATCAGGACTTGTACAATTGCTAAATGTAGTGAGAAATTGCACAAATGAATATCCCACGGACATATGGTAAATGAAAACAATGCAATGGGCACCACAAGTAGACAATAAAGAGGATTGGTAGGGGTAAGAATTCTTCCTCAGTCCCTCCGGAAATTTACACAAAAAAGTTGACGTAACAGCGGCTGGGATTGGCTGAGCAGGATTGATTCTGGTGAGTATGAGTTCCCCACTTTCATTATTTTCTCTTTTTTTTTGCATCATACGAACATTTGGCTTCCCCTTCCCCCATTAAGTTTCTTTTTTTAGAATGAAAAAATAGACGAAATTGCAAATAATTTGAGATTACGGACAAAAAGGGCCGCTTTCCAGGTGGCCTGTCACAGTATTTCTGCCCAAAATGCTGTAATTTTTTTAAATCTTTAAGTTTATCATTTTTTTCATTTTCAGTCTCCAAAGCCCCGTTCAGCAGACAGGAAAGTTCGCCGTCAGTCGGTCCGTCGCCCACCCACAAATGTACGGCGCCAGCGCGCAGCCAACATCAGTTCAAAACTGGTAAATTTCCACAAAATGATTTTTCATAAAATTTAAATTTTTTAAATTTTTTTTGTTTTTTCTTAATTTGATGCTTCCGATATGGAAGACGAAAATTTAACAAAAAGGTGGGGGTGAAAATACGGGTAAATTAGGGTCAAAAAAACTACTTTTTTCAGCAACAACAGAACGATCCGATAACAGCAGCAGGAGTCAGTCCGATAATGATTTTTTAATAAAAAATTAAAGGGTTTTTTTGGGTGGTATGAACTGAAATTTTAGATTTTAATTCTCCCTCCCTAATTTAGGAAGAACGAAGTGAGCTTGACCAATTGTTTTTGGACGTGGAACGGACAGTTTTCGGCATTGGAGCAAAATCCAACTTCAAAGAGGACGCGGTGGTGCGACGAGCCGACAACACATTGGTCAATGATTGGGAAAAACACGAGGGGGGGGGTCTGAAAAAGACATTTTTTCGTGTGCTTTTCCAAAGACAAATAAAAGTTTTTTGTTGTTTTTAGCAACGTCCTCTCCCGCCGCTTTTCCACAATGATGATGAAGCCCAAAAGGCTGTGGTCGGCAAGCGATTGGTCACTGACAATGCGGCCAAAAGCGGCACCTCGGCCGCGAACCCCAAAAGGGTCAAAACGACGTTGGACGACCTTTTGATGGATGTGGAAATGAGAGCAGAGCAGGACGGAACGCAAACGACGCAGAAATTGCGAGCGACCAAACTGACCAACAGCAGCAAAATTACACGGTGAGTAATTGGTTCGCCTCAAAAAATGAGGGGTTTTAAACTCAAGGGGGAGGGGGTCACAAAAATATTATGGTATTATAATTTTGCGATTGTTAAGAGAATTTTTTTGAGGGAGTGAATGATCTTAAAATTAAGTGTTTTTTTTACAGTTGGTCAATGTGTGTTCAACATCAACAACAAAACTGTGTGAAGTGCTGCAGGACGGAGTGCAAACGACGCAACAAATTGTGGGCGACAAAACGGATCAACAGCAGCAGCAGGAGCAAAATAACATGGTGATCGAGAAGCCGGTGAGTAATTTATTCACGCAAAAAAGGAGGGGTGTCTAATGACCAAGAGTCTCAATGGAGGGGGGAGGGTGGTTAGAAAAAATTCATTATAATTTTAAATTTTTGTGATTGTTCAGGTGGTGCATGCGGTCATTGATGGCGACGACGAAGATTCTGAAAATGTGCCGAGCTTAATCTCAATTGGCACTCAAACCTGGCCAAAAAAAAAGATAAGTTGCAGTTTTTGAAAAGGGGCTTAAGGGATTCCAAAGCCCGTCTCATGGTGAAGGCCTGTTGTAAGCCATTAAAGCGTTGGCATTGAAAATTTCGCGCCCATTGATACTCATTTTTATGCTCGCCTCCCCTAAAAAGGGGGAGGTGAGTGCTTGGCACTCTCGCCTCCCCTAAAAATTGGTCGAAGCGGTAGGCGATGAAGTGCCAAGCACTCTCGCCTCCCCTAAAATTGGTCGAAGAGGTGGGGAGGCGATGAAGTGCCGTGCACCCCTCCCCCCCCCCAAAAAAATTTGATCGAATGGTAGGGACGGATTGAGTGCAGGCACTCTCGACTGCCAATACAATTGATTTTCACATTTGTAGGGGGAATTCGGAAAAAGTCCCTTTTCTAATATTTATTCCCATTTCAGTGCAGAAATCGTACGTGGCAACAAAAGCGGGACAGTAAACAAAGAAAGGTCTGATCGAATACGCTTTTTTGTCTGTTTTACAATAGGTCGTCCAATTAGCGTCTGATGACCAGGCAGATGTGCTTTCTTTGATTTTTTCGCATTATTGATCAATTTAAAAAATAAATTCATTTTAAATTATGAGTTGGATAATAAAATTAATTTTTTTCAAAAATATTTAATTCTTTTAATTTAGAAGTTGGATAATAAATTTATTTAAAAAAATAAATTGCTTTTATTATCAAACAGAAATTATTGTATATTTTTATTATCAAACAATATTAGAGCCCAAGTTTAAATATGAAAAAAATTCGTAGAATAGGATCAAATAAATTATAACAAAATGTCAGGAGAATTAAATGAAATATTATGAGTATAAATAAATTACAGTACTATTATCAATCAGAACTTACTGTATTCTTATTATCAAACAGTGTCAGAGTCAAAGTTTAAATATGCAAAATTTGTATTAAATTGCAACAAAAATGTAAGAGACATTAAATGCAAAGGCAAAAGAGTAGAAAAAGCGAAAAAATGATCGTAAATTCTTTTCTTTTTGATCCAATTTCTACTCTTTCAGTTTTTCATATATTCCAATTCGGAAATATTTTGAAAACAAATCAAGCACTTGGGTTCATCGCTTGCAATGATTGGGATAGAGCACTTTGGACAAGAAAAAACATGTAAACACTCCTTAGCCCCAAATGTCACCATATTTTCATTCCCTAAACACCACAGACACCGTTCACTGACGATCAGCTTTTTCCCCTTTTGATTTCTTCTTTTTGAGGAAATGAATTTGGCTTCGGACTGGTAATTTCAATTTGCTTAAAATGGGCGGAGTCAAATTTTGATGGGCGTGGCCCAGATTTTTGAGTATAAAATAGGGTAACATTTAGCACAATTGTTGTCCCTCTGAAATGGTGCTTATCACTGAATTTTGCTCTAAACTGCTCAACTGTCGGCCCAAAACGCTGCGTGATCGGCTAAATCATCCAGAGGATCGGAGTCTTATCCTGAAACATCTTATTGGTCGCAAAGTGCGCACCACATACAACGATCGGAATGGAATGACTAAAACTTTTTTTGTCGGCTCCATTTCGACTAAAGGGGCCGCATTCCTTCCCGCGTATGGACAGCTGCGCAACCCATTTAACATCAATGTGGCTGCTCATTTCTATGCACGGCACCGCATAAGACTTCACTTTCCCTATTTACCGTGCATAATTGAACGATTTTCGGGCGAAGGGGAGGACCGTCACTACCCAATGGAGCTTCTTGATCTGATTGATGACAACGACAACAATGACAACAACAACAACAACAATGAACAGTGGTTTGGTCGTCTTTTCACAGAAATTGACGCGAGTTATCAACAATCCTCCAACTCATCGAATCAAACGCTTGACCTTACCATTGATGAAGAGATGATTGAAAATAGTGGACGCAGCGAATGTAGTCAAAATTTTCCGTCCTATTGATGAAATTCATAATTTTGTCTTGTGCTGATTAATTTCGCAATTTTTCCCCTTAATTCATCATCTCCCCGTAATTAATTATCCAACCGAAATTTCTTTTCCTTTCTGATAATTATGCACTTTCCAACCCAAAAATGACATCTTAAATTTGTTAATTATTTATCGTATACTGATAAGAGAAAATGTTACAAAGTGTGACCAAAATTTAAAACACGATAGTTTGGGCCGACAATTCCTTTGCCCACAAATGGACGGTAACACTTCTGCATGGGCATGGACACCACCCTACCACCCTCCCTGATGTTCGGACGCAAAAAATTGGGATATGTCACTATAATCGGCTCATAGTCCCCTCTTGTCGCATAATTGATGACTTCTTCTTTGAACCGTTCATAGCGTAGTCCCTGATTGTTGATGACGTCATAGTTGAGCGTCATCCCACGGACTTTGAGCACGTATTCCGGTTCAACATCGGGCCCTGCCCCCTTACGCCGCAGACACAGACCATACTTAATTTGTGTGAAAATGACAGTTTGAAAAACGTGTAAATTTACCTGTTTTGATCCGCCGCTGCAGTACTCTCACCCGTGAACTGGCCCAGGTGTGGGCCAGTTTTGAGAGGGCAACGCCCCTCCGGGTGGACAAGGACGAGACTATCGGTGTCTAAAATTTAAAAATAAATTACTAAACAATATATATTTTTTTTCAATTACCTGTGTACAGTAGCTCGCACCGTCCCGACCTGACCACTTTTTGCATTGCCTTCAACAAGACAAGTCGCGCCGTGGAAGTTGTCCACAAAGATATTACTGTAGTTTTTTTTGATTACGGTAATATTTTAAAAAAAATTCTCACCAATGTTTGAGCAGGCATGCTCATCCACCCAGTCCTTCTTGTGCTGATAGCTGATGAGGATGTGCTTCTCATCCAGCTGATCAATTGACGCGACTTCAACGGATTTGTTGTCCAAATATTCGGCAAGCACAACAGGACTGTCCGTAATCAGAGTCTGACAAAGTCCAAAGTTTCGCAATGAAAAGCGCCCCCCTAAATTTAAAAATTTAAAATCCATTGAAAAACAAATGGCTTACATAAGTTATTCAAGCACAACTTTGCGATGGAACGTTTTCCCTTGTTTATCGCCATCTTGGTTGGGTCCACGTTGATGCCAAACATTTCCGCACACTCTCGCACAAACTGTTCCTCCATGGCGGCATTCCCTTTGATTTCGTTGTCAAATCCGCTGGCCTGGATCTTTTGCGCCATGAACTCTGCGATGTACGGGCGGAAAAGTTGGTCGTCACTGTCCTCATATTCCAGCACACGGAACAGACGGGTGACGCGATAGCCCTCGTCCAGCGCAGCGTTCAGCTCGATGGACGTGCAGGTGCTGACCCAACCTCGCTGTTGATCATTGTGTTGGCAGTGGTAGTCGTCGTCCACACCGCCGGTCGGGTACTTTTTGGCACATTTAAGACAAAGAGGGAAGCACAAGCGATCGTCCAGTTTCACCGGTAACACCGGAACGTCGATGCGGCGGGGCGGAACAACCCAAACTTTCAGCAATGCTAGAGGGTAAGGGTTGCATGGATTTTCTGTACGCCGTCAAAATGGTCGTTGTTAAAGTAAAGAACAATTGGGGTGTCGTAATGGTCCTTTATGTACTTGTAGAGCGGCTTGTACTGACCAGAAGAGCCAAAAATAAACACAGCAAATCGGTGTTGTTGTTGTTGTTGCTGTTGGTTGTTGTTGTTGTTGTTGTTCCAATAATCCACCACCCGCGGAACAAAAATCTCTTCATAGTATGCGTTCAACCCAGGACGAGCTCCAATTTGCTGCACCAACTGCAAAGCATCGCGCCGCAGACATCCTTGCTGACCGTATCGGCTGTGTACATAATTGTAAAAAAGCCATCGGGGCCATCCGCGAGTTTTGGCCACCATGGTGGCTTGCAAAGCGTAGAAAAGACAGTAATTTCTCTCATCCGGGTTGTTAATCTGTAAAATGGCCACAATAAATACTTATTTTCATGCAGGACGGACTTTGATCAAGCAGTTTTCCTTGACCCGATGATGCACAGGTGCCAGTGCCCGCCGCGCACCGCCTTTCAGGCTTCTTTTGTTAGGAAGGCCAATGCGGTCCACGGTGGTCACAGTCACTGTGAACGGCTCGCCCCACAATGTGATATTTTGCTGTTGTTTGCTTTGCGCAACTTTGGTGAATTGGTTCATAATGGTGTGGACGGTGTTGTCGGTGATTTGGCGAATGGGGATGGGTATGTCGCCGCCGGTCAACAGCGGGCTGCTGATCACACAGCCGAGATGCGCTTTTTTGCAGGAATGGACAGGATGTAGTCAATTGAAAAATTAGAGGGGCGTTGGGGAAAGCGGTTTTCCATTTTTAATCTAATGCTTTATTAAAATGATAAATCGACAATAGGAAGGGCATATTTATATGAGCCGAGCTCGTAACAACTACAAAATGGGGAAGGAAAAGTGATGAAATTGAGTGAAATTTAACACTTAAATAAACCAATCTTGGCCTGATGAGCCGCGCACTGCCACCCATGAAGCACAAGACGACAGGGCACCTAAACAGCTCTGGGAATTAGACAAGTCAAAAGCATTACCTCAAGATCTAAAAAACAAATTAACAAAATTGCTGCCAGGATAAACGGTACTCTGTAGGTCGAGCTACCGCCCTGGTTAACAGCAAAATTGGAAATGGAAAATTTTTATTAAGAATATAATTAAGGGTAAGGAACAAATGAAAAATTCTCTGTACAGTCTCGCTTTTAAAGCTGCTGTCTCCGCCCATTAATCGATAACTTTTCGGCGAATCAATTTGCATTTCCCTCTGGGAAATGCCATATGGTAACAGATGTTTGCAAACAATCGATAATTTTCAAAGCCAATTCAAATTTTCACTGATTCCCGAGGGAACGGCATCGCCTTCTGGTATCATGCATCCTAAAGCCAACCTATGCATGCATTTATTCATTCATTTCTTTTTTTCACTACAATGGCATCGATGAACAAGCGTTTACCAGCGGAGCTTCTTTTGGAAATTGTCGCTTCAATTCCAATCATGTACCTTTTTGGGGGAATTGCGAAAAAGCCAGGTATTTTTTTTTAAATATTTTTTAATTTGAAAGTTGAATAGGTACTACTCGTCCACCGTCTGGAATAGTGGTTATCAACCGAATGTTCGAAAATTTTCGGGCCAAGCGGCATCTTTACTTCTTAAATATAGTTGGTAATATTTAAAATAATAATAAATCTGAATTTTTAGATCAATCTTGCTCGAAATTTCGAGAGGCTCTGCGCAATAAGGAAGTTACCGTGTGGCGAATTGTTCATCCAGTTCGGGTTCATCCAGTTCGGGTTCGAAGATGAACTGGAAGACGCCAAATATTTCGCCGACTTTTTGGCGTATCTATCTTTTGGACGATCTGGCCCCACCGCTACGACGAGAGTCGTGACTTATTCCATGGCAAGAAAACAAACAAATATAAGAAATATTATTATTATTTAATATTTAGCCAATTAAAATTGGAGAGCTGTTCGGCGCAATTCTGATTTATGTCTTGGGAAGCGCAAACCCGCTGACCATGAAGAAGCGGACTGCAGGCGGTTATTTGCTGCGTCAACACTTCCCGCGGCTTCTCCAATTCCCGGCAACAGAAATGGCGTCACATGGCCTTGGTCAACTGGTCCGCGCCGATGGGATGGAACTTTACCGATTGATGAATCCGCATCACAAAGGAGATGTTGGTTATTTGATGATTATTGAAACAACTCAACACCCTGGTTCCTACTATTTTAATTTTTCAATCGAATAAGTTTTTTTTCTGTAATTGAATAAACAATCAAGTTATAAAACATTTTTATTTATTTAATATTTTGTTAAATACAACTAATGCGTACATATCAGGACTTGTACAATTGCTAAGTGTAGTGAGAAATTGCTCAAATGAATATCCCACGGACATATGGTAAATGAAAACAATGCAATGGGCACCACAAGTAGACAATAAAGAGGATTGGTAGGGGTAAGAATTCTTCCTCAGTCCCTCCGGGAATTTACACAAAAAAGTTGACGTAACAGCGGCTGGGATTGGCTGAGCAAGGCTGTCAAAATAGAACACTGGTGCATCCAATCCCTTTGCATAAATAGCGCACCAATGAGAGCCCTTCTTATGGTGGGGGTCCCGGTTCACAACGAGCGCTGCGGGGTACTGTAGTGTGGAGGGAGGTGGCAATTGGTCACTGGCGTAGCAGCCCCGAAATGCTCGCTCTGTCCGACAATTTTCGTTCAAAATCTTTGTTATTTGCACGCTGTCCATTCTTCAACCAAAAAATTGAACAGAGTTGGTGTAGCACAAGACTGATGATAAGCATTAAATAGAGAGTGAAGAGGGCCCAGCAAATAGCTTGATGAAAAATGCTGCTTTCCTCAGGCTGCTCCTTACACATTTGGATAAGCGGTGGAAGAACAGCAGAAACATGCTCATCAATTAACTTGTCGCTTTTTGGATGGGTGTTTATGTTCGAGGTAGTTGTTAATGGGACAGTTGTTGTACTGAGAATGGTGTTGGTGGTACGTTTGAATAAAGGCAGTCTCCTTAAATATTCAGAGTATGAATAGTGTGGTTCATATTGTTGTCGAGACAAAGTCAAATTTTTTAGGTAAGCAGAGTAGGTATTTTCCGGTTGTTGTTGTTGTCGCAATGTTGATGAAACAACGGGAAGAGAAACTCGGAGAAAGAACAAAATTTGGGCAAATTTTTTTGAATACATTTTTATTTTATTGGAACAAAGAGAAATGACAAACGGACTTTAAATAGTGGTGTCTGTGCTTATTGATCGATTTTTGTCTAACATCACCAGTGAGTCACATTCTCCCTTCACCACCAGCATTATTCCTCCGTCGGGCACTGGGTGGTTAAATTTGATGCTGACGGCAGTGGTCCCATTCTTTATCAGATCAAATAGTGCCGCTTGATCATCCCCACTGTTGGTCAAATTGAACACGTAAATGCAATGCGTTTTCCCATATTGGGCAAAAGTTATCCCGTTGCTCTCCGAAGAATTTGCGAATCCCACCGCTTCGTTCATGTCATTGAATGGTCGAACATATTTACCGTTAGGGTAGTCCAAGTCATAGGGTTCTTGTGGGTACGAGCGCCCATTAGCAACAATGGAAATTTCGCGCACATTAAATGGTTGAAAATTGAATGGACTGCGCCGAATTGAGCCGACATAATCAGCATTCGCAACAGACCCATTGTCACACGACGGGGGATTTGGTCCATGAACAGGTTAGCTGTAAACTCATACCGACCCTGACTGATGAACATTGACTTCATCATTGTCTTCCGCACTGCATAACGGGCAGGTTTCACCTCCAGCTTCCGCGCAATGTCCAGCGCCAACCCATCCATCAGAGACACCTTTTTCACATATAATTTCAGTCCAACAACTTCAAAGCGGTACCGGGGCGCACCCGTGGCCGGCGCAATTAACACAAACTCATTGTCATTGGGCAGAATTTCAATGTCCAATTCACAAAAATTGATCAGATACAGTGGTTGGTTGAATAGGTCTGTGTCAATTTTGGCGATGAATTGAGCTACACCGCTACCAGCAAACAAATCACGTCGCGCTATGCATCCGTCTCCCGTCTCAAGCACATCACCCGTATCCCGATAATAGCCTGCGGCGTTCAGATGAGAGTCCTTTGCTGTCGTTGAATAGGAGAGCTCATGCGAGAAATATGTTTTGTAAGCCATTAAAGCGTTGGCATTGAAAATTTCGCGCCCATTGATACTCATTTTTATGTTACGGATGAAAGTTTGACCGATCATTTGAATTGGCGCAATGTGTGCATCGTCAACAGTGAGATCAACAAGTTGTCCATTTGCGTTTTCCTTGCGAATGCGGAACTCAGTGAGCAAATAACATTTAGAGAGGTCAATGTAATTTTGACTGGAATGAAGTTTAAAGTGGTACGGTGTGTCAGTCAGAGGGTTGCTGGGCAGAAGCTCGAACACTTTTGATGACGAAACGCTCACATTTGTAGGGGGAATTCGGAAAAAGTCCAAAGCATTGGTGATTGAGTTCACAGAATCGTTGTCAATTTTATGAAACGCCATTATTTAATATAGTCCAAAGGCGTCGGATCGAATACGCTTTTTTGCCTGTTTTACAATAGGTCGTCCAATTAGCGTCTGATGACCATGCAGATGTGCTTTCTTTCTTTTTATACCCCTTTTTCCGCTTCCAAACTGTTTTGGTAATCCTCCTTTGTCGAGTACGGTGTCGATCCCTTTCTTTCCCTCACTGACAAGTGCCTCCTTAAACGGTATCCCCTCATTCCCGACTCGTTCCAGCACGCGTTGTCCAGTGCTCAGCGCCTCCGACCCTACCGTAGTGCCAACGCGGCGTAAAATGGGCAGGAAAAAGCGCCACAGTCCACGAAACACATCCCCAACGCCCGCCCCGCGTTGAATACCGTAGCCCCGTTGGAAGGGACTGGCCCCCCGAAAGTAGTCGAAATCGTCTTTCTCTAACCCGCTACCGTATTGCACATACTCGTCATACTGTGCTATGCTCGGGTCAAATACAATATGAACCATTTATTATTAATTATAAATGAAATGTAAAATGAATGGAATCAAAAATTTATCACTTTCTTAAATATTAACACGACCATCGTTGTCCCATAGGCGAACGGCACCAGTCGTCCTTTGTCCATTGTGCGCAGCTCAATTTCAATCTCGTTTATCTCCCTTGGCAGCACTCGCGCAAATATTGGCGAATCGTAAATTTTCTCGTTATACTCATTAGGAATGGCACCGCTGATAGACACAACTCGGAGCAAAGAGCTCAATGAATTGCCGATGATCATGTTCTCGGTCAATCCTTTTGAGTAGACAGCAAAACTTGAGATGCCGCCACGCATATCCACCGGATACTTTGAGAGTTCATTTGACCCTACGTGTTGAGGGTTTTCGAAACCAAGAACATAGCCCAATTGCGGCGAAAACGACAAATGACTGATCACCTCCTCATTGAACACCGCTTTGAAACGTTCTGCGTCATCGTGATATGGTATTGAGACTGAGTTGGGCACATATCCTAGAGGGTCAATTTGAACGCTGAGGATATTTTCTGGTAAATTTAAGTCTGCTAACTTTAGAGCAGCTGAGGTTGGCGCGGGTGACGGCTGCGTTAAAGCAGCTGCGATTGGAGCGGGTGAAGGCTGCTGATGTTCGGTTTCTCCATAACGGGGTGGAGACCCTGACGATGGAAATCTAGCAGAAAGCGAAATTGGAGCTAGCGGTTTAGTTGGCAGTTGCGCTTTTTGTTGAGGAGGTGCCGAACTTTTTAATTGCGCTGGAGGCGCCGTAATTGTGGTTGTTTTAACAGACGGACTCGTGACTTGTGGTTTTGCAGGCGTTGTTGCCTTTGCGGTTAATTTTTCTGCTTTATTTTCTTCCTCTTCAAAACGTGGTGGAGAGCCTGACGGCGGTGATGGCGGCGATTGAGCGCTAGGCCTCGATTTAGCGGGAAGGGAAGTTGAAGCTGTCAGCTTAGCTGTAGTACTGGATGCTGTTGATTTTGGAGACGGTGCCGAACTTTTTAGTTGCGCCGGCGGTGCCGAAATTGTTGGTTTAACTGATGGGCTCTGAACTTTTGTTATTGGTGGCGTTATTGTCTTTGGCGGTTGAGGGACAGGTGTTGCTGACTTCGGAGGTGGAGGAACTGGTGTTGTAGACTTCGGAGGTGGAGGAACTGGTGTTGTAGACTTAGGGGCTGCTGTTTGTGGTGGTGGCGGTTGGGTTTTTGATGGTGTTGTTGTTGTTGTAGGGGCAGGTGTTGTCGCTATTCTTGGTTTTGGAGGCGGAAGGTTTGATGGTTTCGTTTGTGGCTGAACTGCCGATGGCTTTTGCGGTTGAGAAGTAGTCGTTGACGGTTTTTGCGGTTGTGGTGCGGGCGATAGTGGCTTTGCGGGTGGCTGAGAGGTAAGTGTTGTTGTTGTTGGTTTTGTAGTTGGAGCCGATGGTGTTGTGATTGACGGCTTAATAGGACTTGGAGTTGCTGCTGGTGGCGGAGACTTGGTTTTGGGTGTGACAGGAGCAATTCCAATATCTTTTGTTTGCGCTTCTTCTTCTTCTTCTTCAAAACGAGGCGGTGATTCTTCAAGCAACCCTTCATCATCATCAATTTCTTTGGGTGTGACAGGAGCTATTCCAGTGTCTTTTGTTTGCGATTCTTCTTCTTCTTCATCAAAACGAGGCGGTGACTCCTCAAGCATCCCTTCGTCATCAGCATCATCATTTTCGTTATACAATGGGGGAGATTCAAGCCGTTTTCCGCTATCGTCAAACACTGGCGGTGACTCAGCTCTTTTCTCTCTCTTCAACGGTGGTGGCGAGCCGAGAGGCTTTGTCCGATTCCGATTCGCTTCCACCTCACTGGGTGGCAACAATTTTGCTCCACTACGATTCCTCAATGTGACGGCCAAAAAGTCTCTCAGCTGTTCAACCCTACTATGCGATGCCCTGGGCACCGGCACTCTGATCACTCGTTGTCTGTCCTCGTCGGAGGCGCTACGGTCGGTGAAGTGAATGTCAATCCACTGCTCATCCAATGTGCCAATGGTTGACCATGAGTAGGGGTAACTGATACTGTGCAGTCCGCACACCCACGAGCCATTAAAATGTAAAGGTTTTGGGAGGCGGACACGAAATTTGTTGGGCTGATTGTCCGGGTAATCACTTACATTGCTAGGCAAAAACACAAAGAAACTGTTCGACATGATTTTTTATCTGCACAAATAATGAAAAATGTGATCGCTTTTATACAAGCTGAGATTCCTGAATCCATTCCCGATTGGGATATCCTATGAATTTCACAAGCATCTCCGTTGTTCCGTCTGCCAGTTTTCTCTTCCTGTACACCTTCTCGATACGGTAGCTTGTCTCTGCGTCCTTTCTTACGCGTGCCAGCTCCTGTTCATAAAAGCTGCCCTTGAATTTCTCTCCATGCTCATCCCGCAATTTGTACCGAATTGGGCGCACCGCTTTCAACACCTCATCAATCTCAAGGATTTCGTCCCCGTAATTTGGCAAATACCCTTTCTCAAATTGTCCCTTCTCTCTGCTCATGCGCACAAATTCATCTTTGTGAAAACGTGGTGGTCTTTTACGTCCGCTCAATCGTGGTTGTCGGTGGTACATTCGCTTCCACACTTTCTGAGCATTTGAAAAGTCAACGTCAATGGGGCGCATCCCGTGAACACGAGATGGAGAACCGTTAATCCCGTCCACAATTTTCTGTACTGCATCCAGCCAGTTCAGCGTCTCCTTTTCCGCAAAATACCGATACAGTCGCTGCTTAACATTACGAATGGCCCGCTCAGCAACCGATGCCTTGACGGACGAATGAACGGGCTCATGCTTCTCAATTTCCTGCTCCTCAAAGAATTCCTTCATCAATCTGTTCTTGAATTCGGTGCCCTTGTCTGAGAAAATGCGATGCGGGACCATGGGCATTTGATCGATGAGTTGCTTGAATGCCTCCAACATCTCCTCGGCTCGCTTATTTTTTAGTGGAACAACAAACAGGCGTTTGGATAGGACATCAACCGCAACGAGCAGGTAGCGGTGACCCCGATTGTGACGCGAAAGAGCTTGAAAATCGGCCAAATCCACCTGGACATCGGTCATGAATCCCGCTGCTACCGTTTTGGCCCTTGGAAAGCGCACCCGCCGGGGGCGCATCAGAGTGTAGGTGCGGTGCCCCTCCAAATAATGCTGCACATCCCTTTTCCGTAAATGTTTTAGCTTTTTTCGCGCCTCCTTCCACAGTGCGGTAACTCCGGCGAACGCTGCCGGGGAGGATGGATTATTGTACAGCTTGTCAAGAGTGGTGTTGATTAACTCCATTTTTTCGGACGGAATTCCTTCTTGATTTTCGGCGCCGTCCTGGTGGTTGTGCTCTTTGACGGTCTCTTTGGAGGAGCCGTCCATGAATACAAAATTGGGTCCTGTCTAAGCCGCTCTTCCAATAGGGCCGCTCCAGGTGGTTTAATGGTGGGGCGGCCCGCTCTCCTGTCAATTATATACCTGATGGCCATTCGCAAATTGCTATGCGCCAACGGCTTGCCATTTGCTGTGTTAATTGTATTGCCCCGGACACCCATACGATCCGCATAACGGTTGCATTTGATGTACATCCGTTCAATCCGCTGAGTCATGGTCAGCTGATTTGACGGAATGGCAAACAGTTCACGTTGTTGTTGTTGCTGTTGTTCATCACTCTGCGCAGATGTTGATGGACCCGGCTCGGGCGAGTACTGTACTCTTACCCTCCTCGGCTGCCTAACTCGTTTTCTTATGCGTACCTCATCATTCTCACCATTCACGGGGTGCCGGCGTTTGGTCCCCCTCCTAGGCGGAGGAACATAGGGCATTTCTTCGACGACAGCAGCAGGAGGGGGTTGCTGTTGCGGTGGCGTTTCATTGATTTTTGTCTCTTTTTTCGGGATCTGATATGGCACGGGTCTCTTTGTCGATTGCGGCTCATATTTGGGTTCAATTTTGGGTGTCGGCGGGGGGAAGTATCCGGCTTGCCTTGTTGTGGATGGACGAGAATCTAGCTGCTCAAATTTTGGTCCACTTTTCGACTTAGGTGCTGGCGTGGGATGATCGGCTTGTTTTGGTGTCAAAGGTTTAAGTTCCAGTTTTGGCTTTTGTTCTATCTTGACAAAAGGACGCCGTGGAGGTGGAGGTGGAGGAGGTCTTGGTTCAATTTTTGCTTTAGCACGCGGCATTGGTGTGGGTCGTGGAGGCGAAGGGCGAAAGATCCTATGTTTTTTGTGTCTTAAATCGTTTTCACCTGCCTCATCCTTTTTTAATTTTCTTCTGGTGGCAATCCTATGCTGTGCGGTGTCCATCTCCTCAATTTCGTCCGCGTTGTCTGGCAGCACAGGTAAATCGCCATAGTATTGTGATGGCGCTGGCAGAGCGAACCCACTCTCCAACATATAATCATCATCATTATCACTTTCCGGTAAAGGAGCGGCAGCTGCTTCAGCAAGAAGATCACGTACAACCGGCCGCCGTCGTTGTATATCGTATCGCCTTTTCTGCCATTGCTCCAGACGACCACCTCTCCGATAAGGCGCAGCTCTACTCGGTCTGGGAGGACGTTTAGGATGAGGTGGAGGACTCCCTGGTGGAGAAGGAGCGGGAATTGGAGGAATTGGTGGGGGCCGAGGACGTCTCCCGGGTGGCGGAGGTGGAGGGGAGGACTTGGTCCACGCCAAGGGCGTCTCCCAGGCGGAGGAGGTGGTGGTGGTGGTGGAGCGGGAGGTCTGGGTGGAGCATCCACAACTTCACCATTTTCATCTTCACCACCCCTTCTCATCAGCACACTTATCCCTTTGGTGAGCTCAACTTTGGTCGGTCTGTCGGTAAGCTCCCTCCTCATTTTCAAATAGCGTTTAAGCTGTTGGTTGCTGTTGGTTGTAGTGGACATTTTTTGTAGACGGGTGGGTTCGTTCGGCCCTGGCACGGTCCAAATCGTATCGAACAGCATCAAGGTTAATGTCTCCCGTGTCCGACATGGAGGTGAGACCACGATAAATTTCTTGAGGAACAAGTAAAAATTTATTCGCCATATTTTACAAAATGAGTGAGTGCACACAAAACAAAATGGTTGCGGGGTATTTATGCATTTTTGGTCACAAAGGACTTTGCCACTTCAATTAGAACGGGTGTCAATAGGGCAGCGAACAATCCTCCAAATCCTGCGCCTTTCTGAACAAGCACACGCCTGGCGCCCCGCTCACTTCTCGCTCTGCTCATTCGGCGTACAGTATCCACATGGGGCATTAGTCGCTTTTTTTGTCGGGTTGTCAGTTGAAAGCGCGAAGCGACGAGATTCAAACAAATTTCGACCAGCGCAAGGAGTTGTTCAGTGCTAGCTTTTCCAATCAGTTTCTTGCATTTTTTCCCGGATTTCGTCTTGGCCAAAGCACAAAGCCATCCGCGATTTTCTTTTATCAGTTCTCCAATCTTTACTTGTTGATTATGTCGCTCCATTTTTGGGAATAAACACAACCGTTCCTTTGTCTTCACCCTCCTGCTCGTCCTTAAATATGTTGGTTCGAAGCCGCAATGATGGGTCTGATGCAGCGTGCATATCAATCAGCAAATAGCCATAGGGACGAGCGGTCGCTTTGCGGTAAGCATCAAGAAAAAAGTCGAGCTGACGCGGAAAAAGTTGGACACCAATGTTGCGAATGGACAACAGGGAATTAGGGGCCCGCATCAGCACCAGATACTGAGCGGACAGGCGGGCCACTTTTATTTTCCGTTCAAACAAATTTTGAGTGACGAACACCACCGCAAATTGGTGGTGATGTGACTTTTTGGTGAACAAATCGGACAAATATTTCTCGTCGATGGACAGCATCAGGTCGTCGAGAATGAGCAAGAGGGGTTTTGGGAGACGTTTGAGCAATTCTTCAGATGGGACTCCCGCATACACATCGACTCCCGCCTTTTGAAGCGCCGGCACCGCTGAGTTCATTTCACCAAAACAATAGAGCATTGAGACGGGCTTTGGTGTGATTAATTGGTCCTAGTCCGCAATAAATTTTAACAAAAACTCAGTTTTCCCCGATGAGGAGGGGCCAGGCCAAACGGCAATTTGAAACAAATATCTTTATTGGTAAAGGATTGTGTATTAAGCATTTTTGGGTGGACAAAATGATTTACATGTTTGCGGTTGAAGCTTTAATACTATCAAAGAACTCGTCAAGCGTTTTGTCAATGTCGCCAAGGTTCTCCTTGTTTTGTTCATCTTCTCGTCTGGGCTCTTCCTGGACATTCTCTTCCTCCACAGGGCTATTTTTCACTTTGGTGTCCAACGATTCCGCTAAAAGGAGGTTGCCGAGTACATTGATTGCGGTTTTGGCCTTCTTCCAACGAACACCGTCCTGCATGGCATCGGCCATTAGCCCGGCTTCCACTAAGTCAAGTGCTACCTTTGCTTTGCGCTTCAGGTCCTGATCGGTTTGCGTTTCTTGGGTTGAGAAGGTGGTAGTAGTAGTGATGCACGTGTCCGAGGGCAGGTCACCGTAGGGCACATTGAACACTCGGGCCTTATTTTTCACGCGAAAGAAACAATGGCCCGGCAGGTCATAGACAACGTCAAAAGGGACGAATTGGGGTTTGCTGATCCGGCTGCACCACAAGGTGATCCCCTCTTTGGTCACCATTGTGTCCACCTCCACTTCGGTAGCTTTGCATGCGCGGCAGCGGCCGCACTCCTCGAACGGTATAAATCGCGGGGTGGACAGACGAGGCCCGCTCACGGTTATGCCGCTTGTTGTCACCGTAATGTCTGCCTGCCCAAGGATTTGGTTGACGAGCGCCTTTTTGTCGGAAATATTGATTGCCATTTTTATTTGGGAGAAAAATTTTTGAGAATGATTCTGCACATTCTCACACGGCATACGACGCTCTTTGGCGAATTCGAACACCTCCTGGCAAATGTCATGCGCCACCATCGGTGTGAACCAGTTCAAAATCTGAGAATGGCAAAGTGAAAAAAAAAGATGCTACGATTAAAAATTAAAATTTACATTGTCTTCGGGCGATTCGAAAATGTCATACCAGGCGGACAATTCATAAAGCTCCATGTCAGGAGACGGTGAGCGACGGTCGGTAGAGTTCATGGTTACAGAAAATGGATTTTTCTAAAAAGTAATTAAAGTACACGGTTGAGACATTTGAATAAATATTTGCGAAATATTTATAAATAACAAAATAAAATTTAATTATTGAATGAATGAATGAGTGAGTCCCTGAGAATTTATCTATTTATACTCAATTTTGCATCAAAACAAATTAAAGATTCCTGATGACCCAATTCGACCATCTGGCGAATTCTCGCCTTGTGTCCGCCGACATTATAGGGGGAAATTAATTAATTATGCAAATCGAATGGAAAAATTCAAATTTCTCATTAATTTAACTCCAATTTATTTTAGGGAGATTTTATATTTGAATTTCCCATATGGTTTCTTTAATTAAGCATAAATTTTAAATTTATTTTTATACCTACAATTTATCCTGATTATTTAAGAAAAATATAGATGGATATATAAAAAAATGTATATAAATGGATATATTAAAAAAATATATGGATATATTTTTAAAAAATAAATTGATCAATCGGTTATTTTTATGAATTTCTAAAATTCGCTCTCATCGTCCCACTCATCCTCCTCCTCTTCACCATTCTGATTGTTCGGCACGTTTGCCGGAGTGTCATACACATGTTCAAGTCCCGTATTCGCCTGAAATTATAAAAATTGGGTAATTTTTTTAACATAAATTGAATTGCCTCATAAAATTGGTCCTCCTCCTCGCGCACCGAACTGCGAGTCGGCACATACAACGGGCGCGTCTTGGACTGCTGCTGCTGTTGTTTCTGCACCGTGTTCGCCTGAAATTTTAAAAATTGGGAAAAAATTTTACAAATTAAATTGCCTCATTAAATTGTTCCTCCTGCTCGCGCAACGGACTGCGACGGGCCGGCACGTACAATGGGCTCGGTTTGAACTGCTGCTGCTGTTGTTTCTGCCGCTGTCGGCTTCGAATTTGCTTGCCTTATTATGCGCATAACCAGAACACTTAAGGCGTTGGAACATGTCGCATCGCCAATAAGTCCTGCCATCTTTCGCATCGGCATGCTTGTTGTAGCTAAAGCCTTCAAAGATCAGCTTGACGCCACCACGTTGAGTTTGGATAAAATTAGCCATAATTGGAGCACAGTGCATTATCTTAAAAGTTTTTACAAACAAAGCGAACGCTCTAATAAACTTAATGCGTAACTTGGGTTTGAACGACGGCTGTAAGGCAGCAGCTTCGCAGATAGAAAGCCAAATCTCCGCCCATTAGTCCACAAAATTACAGCTCATTGTGTTGAATAAAGCCATTAATGTCGGAATGGACAAAATAAATTTAGAAAATGTTTACTGACGAAAATATTAACCACGTACTAAACTGACCCCCACCGAGGGGTTGGAGATTAGCGGTCAGGGTCGTTTTCGTACGGCCGTTTTCGTACGGTCGTTTTCATACGACCGTTTTCGTACGAGGGCCGTTTTCGTACGAGATGTTGTACAAGCGTCAGATTAAATTGGAAAAGCTTCACAACTAATATAACCAAAAATTTCATTTTACCTTCTTCACATTTATAAAATTTTATATCGAAAAATTCATAAAGTTAACAAAAAATACGAAAATAACAAATTTCATTACAAACTAAGGCGCATCTCATAATTTCGGGAAATACCAGCGAGAAAATTGTTAAGATTTTCGGGATTGACATTGGCATAATTGTGATCATTTTGGGGGACAATGTTGTTATTGATAGCGTTGTAACGTTGGACGAGTCGGAGAATCCGTGCATCGGCTTCGCGATACTTCTTTTTCTTTTGGGGTGCCGATTTCCCATCACACAACGTGCCATGTCAGCATCAATCGCCTTCTGCTCACATCTGATAGTGTCAATGAAGCGCCAAATAGTTGGATGAGTGCAGCTAAATTTCCGCTGAAGTTTGCGATGGAATGCCTCGGCGAAGTTGTTGGTACGATCAGCACCATCCAAAGTACGCTGATGAACACTCCATTCGCCTGGTCCGAACAGAGGCACTGTCAACGCACCAAATGCACCATTGTACGACGGTTTGCCCGTATAGTTGTCCAAAAACCTAAAAAACATTTTTTCTTGAAATTTTTATCATAATTTCACGCAGAAAGTTGTCTTGAAGGGCATTCAGGTCATCTCGAAGGTGGTGAACAGGTAGGAATGCCAAGGAGGTGATCATTTTCGACTTTTCAGAAAAAAATGCATCAGTGTTGTAAACCTTAATAAGTTAGAATGGGGTTGAACGATTTGAAAATTCCAAGATTACATGAGTGAGGCCCAGGGCCCTTATCTGCTTCTTCATGTTGCGCACGAGGTGGAAAAAGCAGTAGTGCACATTGCACACCGGAAGGACTGTGCGGACCGCACCGACCATGGCCAACTCATGTCGGCGCCCACGACCGACGCAGCCAAGATGCCAGAGAATGCCGAAAGAATTATGGCACAAAGTCGTTGGAGACAAGAAGAAAAAGAGCGATAGGGAATTTCTCAGAGTTTAACAAAAAGCGGAAAATGTCCATGAGAGAGGAAAAGGGGGAAAAGATGGAAATTAAAATCTGTTATTCATTCGCTTAATTTTTTAAAAATCTGTAAAACATTTTTGCTCTCCGATGGCAGAGTTTGCAAAAAAATTGCAGTTGCAGCGCGCGAAAATAAGGAAAGAGTTTATGTAGACTTTTGTACACAGCTTGTGACATTGAGGCAAAAATTAATCGAGCAGTGATTGAGAAAAATGAATGGCAATACAAAAAAAAGAACAATTGGAAGATGTTTTTGACATAAACCCTCAAAATTCGCTAAATAGCACAATTCTTACTCCAAGAAATCAGCCAATCAAAAGAGTGAAAATTCCACAAATAAAAAAATAAAAATAACCAAAAATATACGAGTAAGTTTAAAAAATAAAATATATCCAAATATATAAGGGATTAATATCAAAATATTCTACGATAAGTCAGTCATCGCATTTAAACAATTTCAATTTGCCAAAGTTGTGTGATGCATACAAAAGCAACAGTGCAAGTTGCTTTTCTTCTTTCTGAATTCGTTTTGGCGACCCATCAACACCTAACAAAAATAAATAAAAAAAGATATTAATTTATTAACCATAAAAACAAATTTGGTCAAAAGAAGCCGCAGGCGATTCAAACAAAGCAGCAATTTTGGGGAATAAGATATCGACTTTGAATTCGTCAAGATGGACACTGATTTCTTTATCATCCACAAAAACGTGGATAGGAAAGAAATCCATTAAGAGCTCACGATTCTCTTAAGTACTCAGTTTTTTAAGTTAAAAATTTCTTTAACCTTTTTCCGCCAATCCCTTGATGAGATCCCCAACAAAATCAATTAGAAATCCCAAGATTAGGCCGCCTGCGCCACCAGATATTTTTGGGTGTTTGGACATTCTCAAGGCATTTAAAGCAAAGCGCATTGAACGTGGCGATGATAAATGTACCATGGAAATAACCAAAAAAAGAAAGAAAATACTTTTTGAGGGCATTATGGTTAATTAATTTTAATGGTCTTCTGCTTTTTTAACTCCTTTTATTCGCATTAATCCCTGCTTGTTTATGTCCGTTTGTCACAAGTTATTCAAGAATTTTATGATAAAATTAAAAAATATAATTAAATGCCCAAATTTTGTTTACGATGAAATCTACTCACGAGATATTTGTCTGTTTAATTTAAAGAAAAACAATCTCAGGAATTTGATAAGGATTGAAACAAATAAAATGATAAGCAGTCGTTCATTCTTTAATTTAAATTGAATAATCACAAAATAAAATTTATTCGGATCAAAAAAATATTATTACAATGAATATTTACTACATTTCCTTTATTTTATTATTCCTACCGTATACTAATGTGATTCGAACCACGAAAGACCGACAATTAGCCTTCTATGACGGCTTTGAAATGAGAAAAAAAGGTGTTTCAGCCGACGGAGAAACACAGTTTTGGTCTTGTGTCATAAAACATTGCCCGGGCCGGGCCCATTCGAATATTGGCACCGAAATTTTGCGTACTGTTACAGATCATAACCATCCCCGTGTAACTGATCGGCACGTGGTTAAAGCCTATCTCACTTCTTGTTTAATTGCTAATTTAGGTAAGAGAGAGACAAGAGCAGCTTAAGAATTTAGCACAAAACAACCCGGCTGCCCCCCCCCCTCGAGAAATTAAATTATTATTTTTTCTTTTCTTAGTATTTTAAAAGAATTTCTAAGTAAATTTATATCACTATATTTCCCCGTTTTTCACAAATTTTTTGAAGGATGAGTTCGCTAATGACTACAATGGCATGCGTTTTTTATTACATGACTCTCGGGATACAGAGCCATTACAGCCAGTCTTTTTATTTTTTGCACACAACATGGCCTTGAAAGATTAAATCAATTTAGCCATTGGAGCGGCGATGGCACTTTTAAAGTTATTAATAATTAAATGAAATGGCTAATCAAAATTTCGAAGGTTGTCCCAAACCATTTTTTACAACTTTACACTTTAAATGTTTTGGTCGACGAATCATCAGTGCCTTCGGCATTCATTTTGATGGCAAATAAAGCTTCCGAAACGTATCGGAGAGCGTTTGGTGTGATTCGTGGTCATCTGAATGCTTTGCCTGTAACTGTAATGCTTGATTTTGAACAAAGTAGTAAAAATGAAATTATATATAAATAAATTATAAATAAAAATATGAAAAAATTTAGGCGCTAAAAATGCATTTAAACAAATTTGGCCATTTATTGAAATTAGATTATGTCTTTTTCATCTTGGTCAAAGTATTTTGCGCAAAATTCAGGTCGACGTATGAAATTAATTTTTTTGAATTTTTATTATAGAAAACTGGACTTATGAGAAATTATGAAAATGATATGGAAATGAGAATAAATGTGAGATCACTCGCAGCTCTATCATTGTTGCCAGTTCATCATGTTAATGATGGCTTTAATGCACTAAGACAAGTAGCAAATCCAATTTCGCAACCAATTTTTGATTATTTTGGAAGGTTAATTAATAGGCAAAATAAATAATTATTTCGCTGTATTTTGTTATTTAAAGGACTTATGTTATTGGCATGAACAATGGCGAACCGCTGTTTCCAATAATTGAATGGAACCATCATGCAGCAGTTCTTGCAAATTTGGCAAGGACTAATAATGCTCAAGAAGGATACCATCTTGCACTAAGACGGGCATTTCAGAATTTACATCCTCCTCTTTCCCGGTCACAAAATTAATTAAGTTAGAAAATAAATAACATAATTATCAGATTCATAACTGTGTTGAAAGGAGAAGAAAAAGGAATGCAGGATATTAGGGTCTATCAGTTGGATAATACGCGTGGATTAAACCTTCGGCCGAGAAGCAAAAGATATAAAACCAACGATCGTGCGATTAAACAATTAATTGAAAATTTTGACCGCATTCAAGCACCTAATAACGAACAGATTCTAAGCCATCTCAGAGCAATACAGTATCGCCTCGCAGCTAATAATTTTGCTTTTGGGATTGAACATTTATTTATGTGATAATTCTAAGCGAAAAACTTTTTGTTTGGATACTTTTCATTTTTTAACTCACTCATATATTTGGATAATTTTCATTTTAACTCACTCATATATTTGGATAATTTTCACTTCAACTCACTCATATTTTTGGTTATTTTTATTTTTTAAAATCATTTATTTGTTTCACTTAAATTGTAGTTCATATTGTTAAATTTATTTTTTTAATTCACTAAATTATCCGCAAATGTCGGTCCGCAAAAGTCGGTCCGCAAATGTCGGTCCGCAAATGTCGGTCCGCAAAAGTCGTTGACGAAATATTTGGAGAAAAATGGGAAGAAAAGGGAAATGATCAGATAAAGAGAGAAATTATTGAAAAATATTATCAAATTAAAGAGAAAATCAAGCAAAGGGGGAGAAAATATTCAGCAAAAGAATGGAGCAAAATTGAATGGAAAATTGGAAAAAAATTGGGGACAAATCGCCAATACATTTATAAATGGATCAAAGAATTAAATTTTCAAAAAATCAACTCTTACAAATCAAAAACGGATGAACAAAAAATTGAAATTGTGCAAAAATTTATTGCAATGAAAAATGAATATAAAGAAAAAGGAAGAAAATATTCGACAAAAGAATGGAAGAAAAATTATGCCGAAATTTGTAAGAAAATTGGAGTAAGCCGTGAAATAATTATAAGATGGAAGAAAGGATTTGGAATGAGTGAAAGAATAACGAAAAAAGAAAAAATGGAAAAAATGAAAATTTATTTGCAAATAAAAGGAGAAACCCAAAAAATGAGTGATGAGAAAATTGCAAAAATATTGAAAATCAATCGATGGTCATTTTTCAAATGGAAGAAACAATTTGGAGAACAATTAAATAAGGATTAAAAAACATTAAATAGATAAATTATTTATTGCTAGAAAGGAAATTATCAATTATAGAGAATTCGAAGAATTATTACCATTTTAAAACACAAAAACGGTTATGCTAACAATAAGACAACTTTTATGCCTTTTTGTGCCATTTTCACGCTTTCTAAAAATTTATTGACCAAATAATTTTTATTATGATAATGCCATTGAAATCTGTCAATCAAAAGATTTTAAAATGATAATTTACCAAATCCAGGAAATCCTCCGTCATCCTATGCTTTTACTACTGAAGCCTTACGAATTGTTTTTTTAAATTTTAATAAGAAAAAATGCTAGAAAAAATAAAATAAATAATAAATGTCTATCTCATATTAAGCACTCAACCCAGTTCAATAATATTCGAGTTCGAACAAGGCATAGTTTTCATTCATTTGAAAAGTAATTTTTATATTAACAGCAAAAATGCCGATTTGCAAATGGATGGGGAAAGGACACAAATAAATACTTTTTGCATATTCTATAATCACAAAATTCAGAGCAATGAGCTTGTACTACATTATTAAAGCACAAACAAAAAAAGAAAGTTTAAGTCCGGAGCTTAGCTAGCAGCCCTTTTGCAGCCAATAAGCTGTGGTAGTATGACTTGGACCCAACTCAAGGGCTAAGAATTCGAGAACTTAAAAAACATACAGCCACAATGCCTTGACTATATGGAATTTGGTTCAAGGCTTTGATAAGATTGAGAATCTAAATGATTTAGAAGTGCTCACACTCTCAGCCTTTGCTTCAATAGCGCCTCATGCGCAATGATTTTAAAACTGGAATGGCCCAGTTTATGTGGACGAAAAACATGGACAAAAAACTGCTAAAATATAAAGGTTTTATTTTTAAGATCTAAACAATTACAATATTATAACCCAATGCTTTGATCTGTTCTTATTTTTAAGAAATGTTCTGATTTAGAAGGTCCAAATCTGAGAAAATTAAAAATGTTTTTATTTATAAGAATCGTTCCGATTTTGGGATATTGGCACAATTTTGTTCATATTTCTTAAAATTACTCATAATTATAAAATTATATGGCAATGTCAATATTTAGTCTGGAAATTTAAATTTGACGCAATTTTGGTCATTTTTTGGACAAAAATCTGTTGAAACTAGCCAAAATTAAAGAAAAAAACTTCCGGGCGGCGCCTATTGGCAGCGCCGGACCCTAAATCCTTTATTTTCTAAAAATTTCATAAATTGCTAAATTATACATTTTTAGGACAAAATCTGTAAGCAAATTGCACTCAAATTTCAAAACTTAAATAACTTTTTTGAAGCAATTTCACAAAAAATTCTGATTTTGAAAATTTTTCGAGCACAATAATTTTCGCTCTACTTATTGCTCGCAATTCATCATATTATAATAATAAATTATATAAAACAATTTCACGATTAATTAAAATTCTAATCCTACTGACCACCAAAATCAATATAAATAATTTTTTTTTACATTTTTAATGGCGTTTTTGGGCGCTCCTAATTACGGAAATTATGGCGTTAATGGATCCTTTGATCATGGACTAAGCGGTATGAATTTTTTGCAATTTTTCATAATTATATGTAATTCATTCGGGATTCTTTGCCGAAATATTTCTTGAAAGAGAGCACTTTACAGGACTTGACCCCGAGACTCGGACCGATTCCGGTCTTGACCACGAGACTCGATACCGAGACCGAGACTTTAAAATTTTTTTTTCTTTTTCACTTAAAAAACGATTAAAACATATAAGAAATTTAAAAAATCAATCTTTGGAGGTTTATTCTAACATTTTTGCCTTTTTTACTTATTTAATATATCGTCATTTTTCCTTTTCACATGATGATTTTATATACCATATTTTTGTCGCGCACTTTTTCAAATAACTTTTCGGTAATAGTGTCCGGCGGTGCCGAAAAGGACCGCCGGGGAAAATTTTGAAAGTTTAGTGTACTTTGTTAACAGATTTCAACAAAAAAGTTACCAAAATTTGGCATTTTGAGCTAATTTTTAAGAAAAAATTAGTGGTTTTAGGAGACGCTGAGTAAAAGTGCAAATTTTAGACCTATTTATTAAATAAACCATAATTATCATAATATGGATTTTTATTCTTGATTTATATTTAAAAAGCACTAAAAATTTATTTTGAATTTTCCATTGAAAAATGGGTGCCGGCGGTGCCGAAAGGCGCCGCCGGAAAAATTTTGAAATTTTAGTGCACTTTGTTAATAGATTTAGTCCAAAAATGACAATATTTTATGATTTTAAAAATGTTAGAATTATAATTGAATTCCCATCGAAAAAGGAATAATTTTGAAAAATTAGAAGAAAAAACAACTACTTGGAGGGGAACTGATCCAAGGCAAAAATTAGGAACCAAACCAATAGGACAATCCAATAGGATAAATGCAAAAAGAAACCAAAATATATAAGATTTTGGTGTCATTTTACGTGGTTTTTCGATTCCTAAAAAGTGCAAAAAGGGGCGAAATCGGCGAGTGCAAAATTCAATAATCTGATTTTTCATTTTTTATCAATTTTTTAAATTATAAATATGTTGAAATTTAATTAAATTAAAGCCTAAATTCGAATTTTCATCAAGTTCGCAACGAAAAACATGTTTCACCCAAAAACGCTTTTAAATTATAAAAAATGCCGAAATAATTTTTTTTTTTTCTAAAAATGTATAATAAGAAAATAAATTATTTATCATAAAGAAAAAATCAAACAAAGAAACGAAGTTTTATTTCCTTAATCCTCATTTAATTGTTCTCCAAGTTGTTTCTTCCAATTGAAAAATGTTCGTCGATTAATTTTCAATATTTTTGCAATTTTCTCGTCACTCATTTTTGGATTTTCTCCTTTCATTTTTCAATAAATTTTCATTTTTTCTTTCTCCGATATTCTTTTTCCACTCAATCCAAATTGTTTCTTCCATTGTCCAATTACTCTATGGCTTACTCCAATTTTCTTCCCAATTTCGGCATAATTTTTCTTCCATTCTTTTGTCGAATATTTTCTTCCTTTTTCTTTATATTCATTTTTCATTGCATTAAATTTTTGCACAATTTCAATTTTATGTTCATCCGTTTTTGATTTATAACATCTGTTTTTTGGAGACCAAATTCTTTGATCCATTGGTAAATTTTGTCTCGATTTGTCCCCAATTTTTTTCCGATTTTCCATTCAATTTTTCCCCATTCTTTTGCTGAATATTTTCTCCCCTTTTGCTTGATTTTCTGTTTAATTTGATAGTATTTTTCAATCATTTCTTTCTTTTTCTGTTCATTTTCTTTTTCTTCCCATTTTTCTCCAAATATTTCGTCAAATGTTTTTTGTTGCACTTTTTTCTTTTCTGCTCCAATTTCAATTTTGACAATTAAATGTTAAAATGCTTTGTTGATAAGCACAGATGCCGCCTCATATATGTTGAAAATGTCGACAGATTTAAAGGTTTCATTCCCTTATTGAAATTACGAAATTAAAATTTAATGTCTTTTATCCCAATTTGTTGAATGTCACATGTCTGGCGCATGGGCTTGACAGAATTGCCGAAAAAATTCTAGACCAATTTCCAAATGTTGACCGACTTTTTATGTGGACGAAAAACATGGACAAAAAACTGCTAAAATATAAAGGTTTTATTTTTAAGATCTAAACAATTACAATATTATAACCCAATGCTTTGATCTGTTCTTATTTTTAAGAAATGTTCTGATTTAGAAGGTCCAAATCTGAGAAAATTAAAAATGTTTTTATTTATAAGAATCGTTCCGATTTTGGGATATTGGCACAATTTTGTTCATATTTCTTAAAATTACTCATAATTATAAAATTATATGGCAATGTCAATATTTAGTCTGGAAATTTAAATTTGACGCAATTTTGGTCATTTTTTGGACAAAAATCTGTTGAAACTAGCCAAAATTAAAGAAAAAAACTTCCGGGCGGCGCCTATTGGCAGCGCCGGACCCTAAATCCTTTATTTTCTAAAAATTTCATAAATTGCTAAATTATACATTTTTAGGACAAAATCTGTAAGCAAATTGCACTCAAATTTCAAAACTTAAATAACTTTTTTGAAGCAATTTCACAAAATATTCTGATTTTGAAAATTTTTCGAGCACAATAATTTTCGCTCTACTTATTGCTCGCAATTCATCATATTATAATAATAAATTATATAAAACAATTTCACGATTAATTAAAATTCTAATCCTACTGACCACCAAAATCAATATAAATAATTTTTTTTTACATTTTTAATGGCGTTTTTGGGCGCTCCTAATTACGGAAATTATGGCGTTAATGGATCCTTTGATCATGGACTAAGCGGTATGAATTTTTTGCAATTTTTCATAATTATATGTAATTCATTCGGGATTCTTTGCCGAAATATTTCTTGAAAGAGAGCACTTTACAGGACTTGACCCCGAGACTCGGACCGATTCCGGTCTTGACCCCGAGACTCGATACCGAGACCGAGACTTTAAAATTTTTTTTTCTTTTTCACTTAAAAATCGATTAAAACATATAAGAAATTTAAAAAATCAATCTTTGGAGGTTTATTCTAACATTTTTGCTTTTTTACTTATTTAAAATATCGTCATTTTTCCTTTTCACATGATGATTTTTTATACCATATTTTTGTCGCGCACTTTTTCAAATAACTTTTCGGTAATAGTGTCCGGCGGTGCCGAAAAGGACCGCCGGGGAAAATTTTGAAAGTTTAGTGTACTTTGTTAACAGATTTCAACAAAAAAGTTACCAAATTTGGCATTTTGAGCTAATTTTTAAGAAAAAATTAGTGGTTTTAGGAGACGCTGAGTAAAAGTGCAAATTTTAGACCTATTTATTAAATAAACCATAATTATCATAATATGGATTTTTATTCTTGATTTATATTTAAAAAGCACTAAAAATTTATTTTGAATTTTCCATTGAAAAATGGGTGCCGGCGGTGCCGAAAGGCGCCGCCGGAAAAATTTTGAAATTTTAGTGCACTTTGTTAATAGATTTAGTCCAAAAATGACAATATTTTATGATTTTAAAAATGTTAGAATTATAATTGAATTCCCATCGAAAAAGGAATAATTTTGAAAAATTAGAAGAAAAAACAACTACTTGGAGGGGAACTGATCCAAGGCAAAAATTAGGAACCAAACCAATAGGACAATCCAATAGGATAAATGCAAAAAGAAACCAAAATATATAAGATTTTGGTGTCATTTTACGTGGTTTTTCGATTCCTAAAAAGTGCAAAAAGGGGCGAAATCGGCGAGTGCAAAATTCAATAATCTGATTTTTCATTTTTTATCAATTTTTTAAATTATAAATATGTTGAAATTTAATTAAATTAAAGCCTAAATTCGAATTTTCATCAAGTTCGCAACGAAAAACATGTTTCACCCAAAAACGCTTTTAAATTATAAAAAATGCCGAAATAATTTTTTTTTTTTCTAAAAATGTATAATAAGAAAATAAATTATTTATCATAAAGAAAAAATCAAACAAAGAAACGAAGTTTTATTTCCTTAATCCTCATTTAATTGTTCTCCAAGTTGTTTCTTCCAATTGAAAAATGTTCGTCGATTAATTTTCAATATTTTTGCAATTTTCTCGTCACTCATTTTTGGATTTTCTCCTCTCATTTTTCAATAAATTTTCATTTTTTCTTTCTCCGATATTCTTTTTCCACTCAATCCAAATTGTTTCTTCCATTGTCCAATTACTCTATGGCTTACTCCAATTTTCTTCCCAATTTCGGCATAATTTTTCTTCCATTCTTTTGTCGAATATTTTCTTCCTTTTTCTTTATATTCATTTTTCATTGCATTAAATTTTTGCACAATTTCAATTTTATGTTCATCCGTTTTTGATTTATAACATCTGTTTTTTGGAGACCAAATTCTTTGATCCATTGGTAAATTTTGTCTCGATTTGTCCCCAATTTTTTTCCGATTTTCCATTCAATTTTTCCCCATTCTTTTGCTGAATATTTTCTCCCCTTTTGCTTGATTTTCTGTTTAATTTGATAGTATTTTTCAATCATTTCTTTCTTTTTCTGTTCATTTTCTTTTTCTTCCCATTTTTCTCCAAATATTTCGTCAAATGTTTTTTGTTGCACTTTTTTCTTTTCTGCTCCAATTTCAATTTTGACAATTAAATGTTAAAATGCTTTGTTGATAAGCACAGATGCCGCCTCATATATGTTGAAAATGTCGACAGATTTAAAGGTTTCATTCCCTTATTGAAATTACGAAATTAAAATTTAATGTCTTTTATCCCAATTTGTTGAATGTCACATGTCTGGCGCATGGGCTTGACAGAATTGCCGAAAAAATTCTAGACCAATTTCCAAATGTTGACCGACTTATTGCCAAAACAAAAGCAAAAGAAAAGCAGTTTTTGTCAAAGCGCCTTACAGAGTCAAAACGTTCCGAGAGAAATGCCGGATTTACGCCTACCACCCAAAAAAGCGGTTGTTTTTCCAATTACATTTTATTTTATTTTTGTTTAATATAAGTAGAGACCGGCGAATCGGGACTCCCGCGGGAGTTTACGGGAGTCCCGCTCCCGACTCCCGCACTTTTTTGCCCGGCGGGATTTTTAGGGATTCCGTTCGGGACTCCCGTCCCGGAAAATTTTGAACTCCCGATCCCGCTCCCGGAAATTTTACCCAAAAAACGGGAGTAAAAATGCACTGGTAAGAATTGAGTTTTTTTTGTAAAATTAATAATTTTTTATTGAAAATCTGTTATAATGCCCATAAAGTCGTAAAATATCCGCATAAAATATGCACCAAAAATGGCAAAATATGCACATAATAAGTGAAAAATATGTAAAAATTTATAACGACTCTTGAATGGTAAGGCCTTGAGTTTCCAACTTTGTGATTGCCTGACTCAAGCGCCCAAAATTTGATCGAATGTATGCCAAATCCTGCCACACAGAATTCCGGGAGCGGGAGTTCAAAATTTTCCGGGACGGGAGTCCCGAACGGGAATCCCGTAAAAATCATGCGTTATGCCGTGTTGCAGAGAAAGTGCGAGATGAATTCAAAAAGGCCGACAAATTAATCGCGAAGACGAAGGCCGTTTTTGTCAAAGCACCTCAACGTACGAACATTTACCACCGAATGTTTCAGGATTTCGCAATGCCTTCAAAGGCCGTTTTAACGAGATGGGGGACCTGGCTTCAAGCCGTATCGTTTTATTGGCAGAATTTCGATGCAGTGAAAAAATTATGTGAAACATTAGGCTTTTTTAGGATTACGCATTTAGGTGGTCAACTCTTTCGACCCAAGTGATGCATCAAGCCGGCGAGAAAGCAGAAATAATCCGCCAAAAAATCTCTTATATTGTCTCAAAAAATCCCTCATTTGATCAAATTGCCAAATTTTGCCAAATTCTTTCCAGAAAAAATGTTGATTGTAATGTTCCCCCCAGCTTAATTCCATTCTACAAATTCGCCCCTCTTAGGACTTTCTTCACTATTTTGGCACTTTTTCCTCACTATTTTAATTAACTATTTCGGGATTTTTGGTCACTAAAAGTTGCGGCCCTATTAATTATTAAATGCGACCACAGCAGAGGGAGAAATTTGTAAAAAAAAATATATATTAAAATATCTGAATTTTTTGTGATCAGTAGGATTGGAATTTTAATTAATTGAGAATCTGTTTTATTCTACGTTATATTATAATATTATTAATTGCGACCAATCAGTAGAGCGAAATTATTCAATTTACACGGTATGAATAAAGTAACAATAATTTATTTTATAATATAAATTTATAGAATTTTTGTGCTTAATGCCTAGGCGCTGATTTTTATGCCTTTTTCGCTATTTTTGGTGCCTATTTTAGAATTTCGGGAAAACCCAAAAATGTAATAAAAAAGAAAAAACATACCGTATATACTCTTTTTATATGCCATGGTATATTATTTTTCAACCTCCTCAGAAGGGGGTATATAATTGGAGGCCGGCAGATTAATGGAGACTGGGAGATTATTTTTCAACTGATTTATTTAGTGGAAAATTTTTGAAATTTTTTTGAACATGTCGCCAAAAATGTCATCGCGTCAAAAAAAATTATTTATATTTGACATGAGCGGAAAACGAATTTTGTAAAGTGCCGGGCCGAGCATTTGGCGTCGATTTTCGCCTGTGCATTCTTTGCCATTTTGGGCACATTGCTCATCCGCCCAACGGAGTGCCTAATTAATGGGTTTTAATTTTAATTTGTTGCCTTTTTCAGTTTTACCGCATTCCAAATGGCAATTTCCCCTCCCGAGTTAAAGCAAAGATTGGAAATTTTCGGTCTCGGTAATTGGAATTTACTATTTCGACATTTTTAGGAAATTCCTTAACAAAAATGCAATAAAATCAAAAAATACACCCCTAAGAAACGACCTAAACATTTTGGTAATACTTTGGTTTGTCCCCCCTATTTTTCAAAAAAAAAAATAAAAAAAATTTAAATTCGCTTAAAACAACTCTCCTGGGGTTTTTGGGGCCACTGATCACGAATCCGGCATCCGTTTCGACCCATTTCGAACCCCGGACCCAAATTCGAACAAAAATCGGAAATTTATTTTTCACCAAAATTCACACTGCAGCGACTCGTGGTCACAAAAGACGTTCAAAATGAAAGAGCGATGGACAACGGCCAATAGATTTTGAATGGAGAATCGCACGACTGCCAACGAACGACCATTTCGTGCATTTGAATTGATTTTGAGAGATAAACTATTAATAATGAACACATAAAAATATCGAACAACACCAAGATTGGGTCCGGGGTTCGAAATGGGTCAAAACGGATGCCGGATTCGTGATCAGCGGCCCCAACGGACGTTTTGTTTGGGGTGAACCCCCCCCCCCCCCCCCGTAACCTCAGGGGGGGGGGGGGGATTCGGGAATGAGTAGCAAGCAGATCCGTTTTCTCTCTGACAAATTTAAAATCCCAAAAAGTGGTAAAGCTCGAAATTTTCAAGACAACCAAAAAAATTTTTTTGAAATTTTCTTATAAAAAACTAATTTTTTCAGTAAAAAATTCATAACTCAAACTTAGTGCACCCGAAAATTTCCAATACAAAAGTGCAACAACCCCCCGGCTTCACCTCTTCTCCAAAAAAGCGTGCTCTTACAAATGCTGTGAAAATGTTTTGGACATTAGAAACGGGAAAATCGGCACAGGCATCGACCAGCAAATTGATTTGGTACTTCTTGGCTTAAAACAAAATTACAATAATTACATGAATTAATTAATTGAATTTTGAGAAGGTTTAATGCTGTCGAGGGTTCCCCCGACATCCGTTTATATTCCGGATCCCAGATCCGAATTCGAACAAAAAAGTCAAAAAATTCAAACAACTTCCCGAAAATTTCAACTACATATGCTCCAATCTGTATGGAAAAATTGTTTTTTGATAATTTTAATGAATTTGCAACTATTTTTGCTTTGTTTCAATTTTTGAACAATCCGAAAAAATCGAAAAATTGTATTATTTTCGACTCCGGAGTTCTTAATATGTCGAAATAATGACAGAATTGAGTTCTACGCCATGAAATCCTTCAAAAAAATGTTTTACAACCTTTTAAAGTCAGGAATTTTTTCTACAAATCGCGGAGGGGGAAAGGAGGCATCCGCAGAATTTTCCAAAATTTTTTTTTTTATAATTCCGACCCGCGTAAAGCACGTCAAACAAATTGTCTCCGTTCAGTCCACTCAAATCATCCGAATAAATAAATGCCAACATCGCCTTAAATGCCTCCGCAGTTACGTCAGGGACCACCACAGCATCACCAGCCATCACCACACCCGCGGAGGCTGTAAAATGAAAAATTTAAAAAATAGTTATGTACATATATTACTCGCTCAAAACCTTCAAACTTAGGAAATTTTAAAAAATACTAGAAAATTTTTAAAAAATTAGAAAAAAAATTTCCATCAATTTTTAGAAATTAAAAAAAAATTTTATAATTCAACATAAAAAATTTGAAAGGGTAGAAATAGTTTTCTAAATTTTTTTAAATTTTCTTACAGAAACTTTTACTAAACTTTTTTTTTTGAAAATTTTGGTAAGTACAAAATTCAAAAAAAAAAAATTCGGGGGAAGCTGATCCGGGGTGGGTCGAATTGCTCCGAAATTTTTCGCACCCTTTCCACCGGTGACAATTTTCGGCTTTTTCGCTCTCTTTGCACCCGGCGTAGTGGGATTAGCTTCTTTCATTGAATTTTGCTCATCAAAACGGAACATTGCCTTAAACACGTCGGAAGATGCCAACAGAATTGCTTTATGTGCCGGAAATTCCTTAAAAAAATTATTTAAAAAAAATTAAAATATTTATTAATAATCCGTGCCGAGTTGGGACAATTTGGACCGTCGCCGTTTGGGTGCCAAAAAAAAATACAAAACCGGAAAACAGGCATAAATAGGGATTCTTTTTTTAGGCAAATGCCTAAAATTTTTGCGCATTTGATACGCTCAGGTAAGCACAAAAAACGCCATTTAAAAACCCGTACACGGGTCCGACCCGTATTCAATCGATCACTGATTGATTTTGGCTTGGCGCCCAAGTGATCTGGCCCCTTCAGTGCCAACTCGCCTTTTTTTCATCCCCAACCAAAAAGTGCACATCCGCCCCATCGCCCGTCATCAACAACCATCGCATTCGTTCCGCGACGGGACACACTTTTGACATTTTTGGAAAATTGATAATATTCAAAAAGATTAGTATACCTAATTCAATGGGAAAAATTTTTTTTAAAATGTAAAAATTATTGATTGATACATTCCGTCTTTTTTGCCATTCAAATCCTGATCAGTGTGTAAAACTTTTTTGGAAAGTCCATATTTATCAAATGAACAAAATTGCAAATTGTGAATTTTAAAAAATTATCAGATTAATTGGGAGCAAAAATATGTGTCAAGCGGCTAAAACGCATCAATCAGTCCATCGCCGCTTCTGAGACCAGCAAAATAAATTCGTTGAATTATATGTACATTAGCAGTCAAGTGAAAAATGCAAATTGGAAATTTTAAGAAGTGTCAAAATTGTTGGCGATAAAAATATTTAAATCAATCGCAACAATTGCACAAATGGATCAATCATCAGTCAGTCAGTCCATTGCCGCTTCTGAGACCAGCTGGGCGGATACGCAGGCGAATACGGAAACACTTCAGCCACCAAAATCACTGAGTCATCCTTTTCGTTGTACCACCCATTGGCCGGGTTCAGCAATCGCTTAACCAAAAAAATTTCCAAAAATTTTGTCTATCGGTACCGACGGACCCCAATTTGACCATTCTTTTTTGAAAATTTGACCCCTTCGGCGGGTCGTCGATTGTTATTTTCGAGGCATAAAAAATGAGGCGTTGAACTGAACTTTTTTCCATGATTAAGATCAATTCGGAGGCAGGGAGATTAATGTATTAGCATTCAAGATCCAATTGATTTCTATGAGGTGCTGGGAAGTTAGTCAAAACCCATCAAAATGGGCGTTAGAGTCAAAAAACCATTAAATGCAAAATTTTGACGGAAAATTATTCATAACTTTGTCCCCAAAATGAACCAAATTTAAAAATACCAAATCACTTAGGAATTTGGAAAATTAAAAAAAATTCATGTTTCATTACCCTAGTGAACTTCTAAGTTTGGTTTTAAATTGATTTAAAGAATTGACATTTTGGTCATAATTATCTAGTTACTTAACGAAACTTTTTGAAATTTTCCATATAATAGAAAACACTCAGGGCTATCGTTATTATATGAAGATTTTTAAATTTGGTTGTTTTTGAGCAAAGTTATATCAAGAAATCTTTTCAATTGATTGTTTTTTTTGACCACACACACTAGGGATGTGCGAGAGTCTCGGTTCCCGACTCGGAAATTTCCCGGGTTTTCGCTTCCCGGTCTCGAAAAATCATTTCTCGCACATCCCTAACACACACACACACACACACACACACACACACCTCGATAGAAATGAATTCTTTGAAACCCCAGTCGTCCTTTTCGGCGCTGAAATTGTTGTCCTTGAACTGTTTGATGTATGGTGGTGAACATTTCTGTTTCTTTTGCACAACAATTTGCAGCGTTGCTGAACATGTACAGCACCAATTCGGTTCTGTGAATAATAATGCGGCGGGGAGTACAACACAAAGGCGAAAATGTAATTAGAAATCATAATTAATATGGCTCCAATTCTCCTAAATCCCTAGTTGTATCCACAGCATTTATTGTATTTCCATCAAATTTATATGTTTCTTTTGGGTTTTTTGAACCCAAATATAATACAAAAGTTTTTTGAATTGAAACTTTTATTTGCCATTTATTTGCCCATTCGAATAATTAAAGTCATTCTTGCAATATGACCGATTATAGATTCGGGTTTTGTTGTTAAATTTCGCCAAAATTACCGTACACCAACCAATTAAAGTGAAAAAATTATTTATCGTTTTTGTAATAGAGATAGAAAAAGAAAGTGCGACCCAACTGATACAATAATACATTGCCATCGCTTTCTTTTTACAACGAATAGACGGAAGCAGGGATGCAATTCCGAGGCACCGAAAATTTTCGGAAGTCGGAACTCGGAATTCCGAGGCCCCAAAAATTTTCGAAGTCGGAAGTCAGAATTCCGAGGCCCCAAAAATTTTCGGAAGTCGGAAGTCAGAATTCCGAGGCCCCAAAAATTTTCGGAAGTCGGAAGTCAGAATTCCGAGGCCCCAAAAATTTTCGGAAGTCGGAACTCGGAATTCCGAGGCCCCATCGGAGTCGTTTTCGAGTTGCCGTTTTCGCGTGGTTGCATATAAAAGACAATTCAATACTCACACTATATTTTACCAAAATTTGTTTTACTCTCATTTTCTTTCGGGTTTTAATTCATTTTATAATTAAGTGAATTTGATAGATTTAATTAAGACTTTTTAAATTATTATTTATTATCATATGGACCAGCTGCAACAAATTAAAACAAAACGAAATAAAATTAAGTTGGACCATGACGGCGCGCTCTATGTTTTCGACCAATTTAGCGCAGATGGGCTTAAGAAATCACAATTATGCAAATGTCAATGTGAATCCCGAAAACACTAACAATTTTCTCGATGATGTTTCCCGAAACTATATGAGATGCGACCATAGATTGTTCACGAATTTTATTATTTTTTTGTTAAATTTTTGAATTTTAAAAAATTTTATTTTTCCCTTCAACGCACATCTGACAAATTATTATAAGTAGGGTCGCGACTTTTAGTGACGAAAAATCTCGAAATAGTTAACTAAAATAGTGAGTAAAAATGCCAAAATAGTGACATAATAGTGGCAAAAAAGTCCGAATTAGTGACAAATAGTGACATAATTTTCAGCCAAAAATTGAGCAAAAATAATTTTTATTCACTATTTGCAGTTGCAAATGAGTAGGACTGGGATTTTTAAGACCAAAAAACCAAAATAGTTACCTAAAAAAAGTTTTTAAAATTAAAAATTTTTGCCAAGAAAGTAATTTGAGAAAATTTTAGCTCGATTCTTAGGGGTGTATTTTTTTTTGAAAATTTTTTAGGTCGATTCTTAGGGGTGTATTTTTTGGTTTTATTGCTGCATTTTTGTTAAGGAATTTTTTGTTCGAATTCGGGTTCGGGATTCGAAATGCATATTCGGCACATACCCGCCAATTTCAGTCTTAAATAGGCACTCACGCGAAAACGGCCCGGCCCCTTTATTGATACCAAATATAAAAATTTTTTAAAAACAAATTTTACTGTCGAGATCACCACTGTCGAAAAAAAACAGCACCTTAAGAAGCACACAAAGGTCAGCGCCGAAACGACCTGCTCCCCTAAGAATCGACCCAAAAATTTTCTAAAATACGCCCCCAAGAAATCAAAAAATAGGGCACAAGAAAAAATTTGAAAATTCAAACTAACTTTTTATACTGATCGGTTCAAAAACGTCAATTGCACTTCCATGATCAGATCACTCCTTCAGGGTGACCGGGAGTGATCAAATTTTAACGCCTCCAATGGAATTTAGTTTTCTGTAGAAGTTTTCAAACACAGTAAAACTACACCCAATCAACATGCTAATCACGGAACCCGTCAGTTGGGCCCCGGCACGTTTGGGCCCAGCAGTTTTTTGGCTATAACTTTTTTCTTTGTCAACCAAATCCGTCATTGTTGGTAATATTCGAAAGCCCTAAGTGTCTTTTATTAGCCTGAAAAATTTTGAAAAATTTCGTTAAGGTTAGAAAAGTTATGGCCAGAAAAATTCAAAAAACCAAATTTTCCAACCTTTTTGGCCATAAATTTGTTCAAAATTGACGAAATTTTTTGGATTTTTGCAGGCTAATAGAGCATTTGAAGGGCTTTCGAATGATACCAATAATCCTTGCTTTGGATGACAAAGAAAAAAGTAATAGTCCAAAAACATGCTGGTGCCCAAACGTGCCGGGGCCCAACTGACGTAGACCACCGGCTAATCATGTACAACATCCCAACAATGATGTTTTACTTGAAAAAGACCAGACCAATCAACCAACATTAGCACACATTGACATCCAAGCTAAAATAGAAGTTAATTAATCTTCCATGAAGTTTGAAAGTCCCGGTCCCGGCGGGGCTCCGGCCCAAAAACTAGGACCGGGAGTCCCGGACCCGGGATCCAATCCCAGTCGATTTTCCAAGGCGCGGCCATTTACTAAATTTCGGTCTCTACTGTCGATGCATCCTCATCTCTTTGCCCAATCCAATCTCAACAAGTGTAAAATTTTTTGATCACCCATATTTCAAATGAAAAAATGCAAATTGGAAATTTAAAAAAATCGTCAAATTTGGAGATAAGAATAAGGAGATCAGTGGCAGCGATTGCTCAAATGGATCAATCAGTCAGTCAGTCAAGTCAGTCCATCGCCGTTTCTGCTGAGACCAACTGGGCGGATATGCAGGCGAATACGTTGACACTTCAGCCACCAAAATCACTGAGTCATCCTTTTCGTTGTACCACCCATTGGCCGGGTTCATCAATTGCTTAATTTTAATTTTTAAAGCTTGGCCCACCCGAAATATAACATTTGAATAATAATGAAAAATTTTGGGTGCATGAATTTTCGAAGTATACTTTGGAAAAACAGGATATTGAACTCCATCCTAGAAGCATCAAACAAAGCTAAAAAATGTGGATTTTTTGAAAAGTGCCAAAACAAGAACATAAAATATGCACACCTAAATCTAGAACCCCACGCGTTTCGGCGCGGGAGTTTCGGCGCCAGCTCGTTTTTCCACTATAGCTTTTTTCGTTGGCATTAAAATCCAATAATCTTGGTATCATTCGAAAGCTCTTAACATGCTATATTAGCTTTACAAAAAAACAAAAAGATTTTCAAGCCTGGAAAAAATTTTATTAAGAAAAAACTTCCAAAAATTTCGTCTCTTCGCAATTTGCATAATAACTTTTTTAGTAATTGTCTAATCGCGAAGCAATAGCTTAGAAAAAGCTTCTAAACAATGTTAGGCTTTCAATGATATAAAAAATGTTCGATTTGGATGCTAAAGAAAAAAGTTATAGTGGAAAAACATGCTGGCGCCGAAACGCCAGCGCCGAAACGCAGTGGACACCCCTAAATCGCGAAATAGGCACAAAATGCCAAAATATGCAAATAAAGTGTGAAATATATTCATATGATCTATGCATATGGAACTTCGTCGTAGAAGCGTCAAACAAGCTAAAACTATGTTTTTCGTGCGTTTTAGGAGCCGCCCACAGTCCAGGGGAAAAAATATGGACTTTCATATAATTTAATATGTAGGGTACTTTTTAAGTTTACCAGGTATTTTTAACATACATTTTCAGATGCCTATAAATGTGTCATAAAATTAATGAAGATAAGTTTTAAGAGGTTTTTGGGGTCGCTCATCATGAATCCGGGCTCAGATCAGCGCTAACGTTCATTACATAAGCTTTACACAGACAATGAATTGACAGGCTTACTGTACCAAGGGTACCCTCATTGGCAAGCTGCCCATGAGGATACAATCCATACAAATTTTTTAATTTTATTTTTGTTCGAGTTCGGGTCAGGGGTTCGAAATAGGCAAAAATGGACGCTGTATTCGTGATCAGTGACCCCAAAAACCCCTTAAAACTTATCTTCATTAATTTATATGATATATTTATAGGCATCTGAAAATGTATGTTAAAAATACACGGTAAACTTAAAAAGTACCTACAATAGAGCTCTAGAATTCACTAACAATAAGCCGGAGCAGTTTTTTTTTGTTGATGACTTTTCTACCTCAAAAGTAACGAATTCCCTCCATCCCCAGCTGTTAGGCTTGACACTTTTAAAAGTTAAGCCAGTGAAGTAAAGAGCCTTTGAGTCTTTGTTTTTCTTTTGCGCAACAATTTGTAGCGTTGCGGAACAGTTGCAGCACCAATTGCATTCTTAATGAGTAGGGATGCTAATTTTATGTAACAAAATTTGCGAAATATGTAAATAAAATATGTATAAAAAATGCCAAAATATGTATGAAATATGTACAAAAACCCCCAAATATGTACTAAAATATGTAAATAAAATTTTTTTAATGGTTATTTTTTGGAAAAAAATTCTTCGTAAAAAGTGAAATAGGCACAAAATGCCATAAAAATGAACAAAATAGGCTTAGAATCACATTTGAATATTTTACAAATTAATTTTTGATATATCATTTTTTGAAAAAAATCGATTTTTTAGGAATACATTTTCAAAAAAAATTTTTTACAAAAAATTTCTATAAATTCTCAAAAATCCTCAAAATATGTAAAAAAATGAAAAATATGTACGAAAAATTGCGAAATATGTACGAAAAAGTCCAAAATATGTATAAAAATATGTACATATGTAATATGTAGAAAAATCCGAAAATATGTAAATAAGAGTCCCAACTTTTGTTCGCAAACACAAAAAAGAAAGTGTTTTTCCTACTAATTAGGCTATGGAGAATCTAGGAAAAAAAAATATGTATTTACATAAAATTAGCATCCCTATTAATGAGAGTATGATGAGCAGCTGACTGGGCGGGGTTAAAATGGGGAAAGCATGAGTTTTCTGGAAAAAATATTTGAAAATTTACCATTAGAAAATTTTCAATGATTTTTTTGTTTTTTTTTTTGAAAACCATTAGTAATTCATCACAAATTTTTTTAATGGAATCTTCTAAAAAAACATTTTAAAATTTTTTCTTGAATTATTTCTGTTATAAATTTTTTTTTTGTAATTAAATATTTTATAGAGCTGTGTAGTTTTCAAATAATTTGTCCATTTCTCGAAAATTTTTTTCGTTTAGAAGCAGGGGGGTTTAGAGGCTATTTCTAAGAAAATTTAAAAAACTCAAATTTAGAAATAAAAAAAAGAATTTCCCGAAGGCTGCTGCTTCAAAAAATTCACTTTTAAATAGAGTGCCACGGGACCGGGAATTTTGGGCAAACCCGGGACCGGCTCTAATGCACTTTATGAGTCCAATCGACTTTTATGAGTCCAATCAATTGACAATCCCGGGTTTTTATACAATAACTTTGTTCATGTTCGAACAAACCCTATCTTTTTGGTATCATTCGAAAGCACAAAATCTAACGAAGCTAAAATATATAAAATCGCAGCGTTCAGGCAATTACCAAAAAAGATTTGATTAATTAAGTAATTGCTGATTATTTTCGAACATGAACAAAGTTATTGTATAAAAACCCAGGATTGTCAATTGATTGGACTCATAAAGTGCATTAGAGCCCCGGGACCTTTTCGGGTTGAAAAACCGGGAATTTTTGGCTGGGAAAACCGGGACTAGTCCCGGTCAAAACCGGGACCTTGGTACTCAGTTGTCCGCTACCAGGTTCCGGTCCCGTGGCACTCTACTTTTAAATTACATAGAAACAATTTTTTTCTTTCCTCACCCTTATTTGCCGGTTCTTCGCAATGGAGGAAAATTCCCAAACATTTTTTGTTTTTATTCCCGTGAATTTCTGCAAATATTCTCCATGAAAATCCCCGGATGTTCACTGCATCGCTGTAGCGACGCTTATTCTCTCGAGCAAATTCAAAAACATTTTCAATTTTCATTGTGATCCTCCCGCTGCGTTTGTTCAGTGCGGTGCTTCTCGGCTGCACTGAAAATTAATTTTTTCACATTTTTTGTGTCAAAAGAAAAATAAATATTCTTTAAAAATCCGCCTTATGGATTGGATTCGTTTGTTTTAAGCATTCAAAAGATTTATTTTTAAACCCCCTCACAAATAAGGGAAGGGGGAGGGAGAGAATCTTAAAAAATTGGAAAATTTTGAGTTTTTAAATGCGCGATTCGCGGCAATTTTTTTGCGCGATCCGCGACCGCGGGAAATTGAATCCGCGGTGCGCGATCCGCGGTATTTTTCTGTTGAATGCTCCGTTTCCGGTCCATCACCAAGTTCCCGGTCCCGTTCATTTCAAAGTTCCGGTCTCTAATCCCTACATTTTAAAATACCGTATTTGCTCTTTTTATCCCCCATGGGGGATTATTTTTCAACCTCCTCAGAGACTGGGGGATAATTGGAGATTGGGGGATTAATGGATATAGGGGATAAAAAGAGCAAATACGGTAAATGAAAAAATGTGGCATTTTTTTAGCATTACAATCAGAGGAGGATTTTTGCACAGCCATTCGCTGATCGGTTGGAAAATGCAAGGGATATGGGGCAGGAAGCAAAGAAGGCCCAGAAGTAGCAGGAGCAGCTGCAGCAGTCCGGGAATAGGACATGAACACGCTGAGCATCTCGTCCTTCGTCAACACGTCGGAAGGGACTGAAAAAAATTTCCAAAATTTTAGCCTTTTTTTAATTAGGTGCTGCTTTACAAATTAAAAATTCATTGCTTTGAAACATGCATCATAAAATTGCCAAGTACCAATTCGGTTTGAAAAGACATTCTGTGCAATGAGCGGAAAACGAATTTTGTAAAGTGCCGGGCCGAGCATTTGGCGCCGATTTTCGCCCGTGCATTCTTTGCCATTTTGGGCACATTGCTGATCCGCCCAACGGAGTGCCTTAATTAATAAAATACGGTTTTTTAATTTTAATTGGTTGGCTTTTTCAATTTTACCGAATTCCAAATGGCAATTTCGCCGCAGGGCTTTTGCGGAAGAGAGCATAAAATTTCGCACAACAATTGGTTGTTAACTTTCAAGAACTGTTTCATTGTGAGCTCATTGTTTAAATTGATGGAGTCCAAACAACGAGAAGCGCAAGCCTAAAACAATTAATTGCTAATTTTCGGCATTTCATTTCCGCACTAATCAACAGGGATTCCTTTTTATGTAAATACATATTTTTTTCCTGGATTCTCCATAGCCTAATTAAAAATTGCTAACTTATAAATTTTTCAAGAAAAAAATCTTATAAAGTTTTTCATAATTGGTCCGAGAAAAATCTTAGGAGCAGAAAAAACAAAAAAGACTCCAGATTCCGCCCTCCGACTTTTTTGTTCTGGTTATGAGAAAAATTTGATATTTCAATGAGATTTAGTTCGAAAATTGAAATTTTTCAAAAACTTCGTCCAACCCTCAAAATTCAGACAAATCTGAACTCCAGGGACACTTTTTGGTTTTCTAAGATTGCTCCAATCCCCTAAAAAATTAGTTGCGATAGCGCAACTTCACCTCTTCTCCGTAAAAGTGTGCTCTTTCAAATGCTTTGAAAATGTTTTGGACATTATAAACGGGAAAATCCATACAGGCGTCGATCAGCAAATTGATTTGGTATTTATTGGCTTAAAAAACAAGATCTAATACTCTATGTATAATAATGCATTAAATTTAAAGTAAGGCTGTCGAACCCCGTCCAATCAATTTCAAATCGTGGACCCGAACTCGAACAAGGTTGAAAATTCAAATTTATTCGAATTCGAACCCGTACAGCCTGGTACAGAAAGAATGACCACTTTTTAATAAATTAAATGATTTTCAACATGGTTTCAAGTTTGGAACAAAAAAAAAATGGGAAATTCGGTCTTTACCAGAATTCTTAAACAGGGATTCGTAATTGGTCGAAATGGGCGTCAGAATTAGACTCGACACCCTTAAAACTCTCAGAAACGTGTTTTTATAATACTAAAAATAATTTTTTTTTTTTTTTTGCCAAATCGAGTGAGGGGGACTTCGACAGTATTTGTAAGTTTAAAATTTTTCGAAAAATCCGCGACTCCTCTAACCCGCATAAAGCACGTCAAATAAATTGTCTCCGTTCAGCACACTCAAATCATCCGCATAAATAAATTCCAACATCGCCTTAAATGCCTCCGCAGTTACGTCAGGGACCACCACAGCATCACCAGCCATCACCACACCCGCGGAGGCTGTAAATAATTAGAAAATCAAAAAATGACAAATTTTTCGGTAACGTTCCCTCCCCCTGAAAATTAAAAAAAAAAAAAAAATTTTCAAACTCACTGTTTTTGACGAAAAATGCTAAATTCGAAAATTTTGGATTTTCGACTTTTTATTAGAATTCGGGTCCGGGATTAAAAAATGGCCGAAATAATTGTCGGATTCGTAGTCAGCAACCTCGAAAATCCAAGGAAATTTGTTTTATAACATTAAAATATTTGAAATTTTTTTCAAATTTTTTTTTGGGGGGGGAAGAGGGGACAAACTACAGTATTACCTTCGCGATTTGCTACCAAATTTTTCGCACCCCTTCCACCGGTGACAACAACAGCAGTTTTCGATCTCTTTGCACCCGGCGGAGTGGGATTAGCTTCTTTCATTGCATTTTGCTCATCAAAACGGAACATTGCCTTAAACACGTCGGAAGATGCCAACAGAATTGCTTTATGTGCCAAAAATTCCTTAAACAAATTAGGAAAACAAATCAAAATATTTATTAATAATCCTTTTGGCGTCACCGTTTGGGTGCAAAAAATCAGAAAACATGCAATATACAATTTTAAACCCAATTCAATTAAGAATCAAATAATTTAGAGATCCAATGAGTCAATAGAACTCTTAAAATTTTTTTTTTCAAATAAAGCCTAAGCCAAGCCAAGCCTAAAGCTTAGGCTAAGCCTAAGCCTGTGAACGAGTTGTGTTTTGTACGAGTAAGGATTTACGGACTAAGACTAAACCCGTAGTCCGTAGACAGCCGTACACGGAGCCCGACCCGTATTCGGTCACAACTGAATTTGGCTTGGCATGCCATGACTGCCTGTCTGTCTGGTGGTCCCTTCCGTGCCAACTCGCCTCCTTTTCGTCCCCGACCTACGTCATTTCGCGACAAATGCAAAAAGGGCACTTCGCGACAGTGCAAAAATTGGGCACTTCGCGAAAAATGCAAAAAATGGGCACTTCGCGACAGTGCAAAAATGATGTAAAAATGGGGCGTTTCGCGACAGTGCAAAAATGGGCACTTCGCGAAACGTGCAAATTTAACCGAAAGAGACCGCGGGCCTCATCAGTACGGTGTCTCTTTGGGTTAGATAATTTAAATTAATTATTATGTGTGTTTCGGCCCTAAACCGTATACACACAAAGCCACAGCAATCAAGCAAAGCAAATAAATTTTATTAAGCAAAATAAATATATTTTTATTTATATTGGTTTATTTATTTAGGTTAAAATTTTTTAAACTAATTTTATTTGAATATGTTTAATCAATTTTATAATTTGTTAGTAATATTTTTTAAATTTATTTTGAGCTTGCAAGGCTCCAACATTTGCATTATTCTGTGTAAATTAGTTACACACGTACAAGTCTAAACGTTTTCCATTGGCTAAGCAATATAGCAGGATAAGGGGAAGGTTTTCTTCGTCTTTGTGGATTTCTTTCTGCTTCCTGTTTGCATCCTGAAAACAGATTTTATGAACGTGGGATTTGGCAGGGCAATGACAGAGGGAATGCCGTGCCGTGTTGTCCCTTTGGGAGGCCCCTCAGGCAGCTCCGATGAGAGTGGATAATACGGTTTTAGCAGTTTTAAGGGTTTTTAGGGTTAGCGATTAGACAATTAACAAAAAAGTTATAACATGAAATAACAAAAAAACCAAAATTTTGGAAGTTTTTTCTAAATAAATAAACCAATATAAATAAAAATATATTTATTTTGCTTAATAAAATTTATTTGCTTTGCTTGATTGCTGTGGCTTTGTGTGTATACGGTTTAGGGCCGAAACACACATAATAATTAATTTAAATTATTTAACCCAAAGAGACACCGTACTGATGAGGCCCGCGGTCTCTTTCGGTTAAATTTGCACGTTTCGCGAAGTGCCCATTTTTGCACTGTCGCGAAACGCCCCATTTTTACATCATTTTTGCACTGTCGCGAAGTGCCCACTTTTATTGATTTTTATTTTTGCACTTGTCGCGAAATGACATAGCACCTCGTCCCCGACCAAAAAGCGCACATCCGCCCCATCTCCCGTCATCAACAACAACCGCATTCGGTCCGCAACCGGACACACTTTTGACATTTGGGAAAGTTGGTTAATACCCAAAGATTAGTAATTCGCTGGAAAAAATTTTAAAAAAAAATGAAAAATTGGCTAAAAGTAAAACATTGACTGATCAGTCCGAGTTTTGGATAAACTGTAGTGAACGCCCCGTGAAAAAAAGGGTCAAATGATATACCAATCGATTCGTCTCGAGAAGCTAAGCACGGAAAAATATCTCTCGAGTTGCGGAAATGCCAAAATACGGGTTTTTGAACCGGTTTAAAACTCGAAAAATTGGGTGAAAAGGGGGGCCCTTGACCCTTTAAAACGGTCAAATTCGGATAAATTTGGTATCATTCGAAAGCCCTTGATCAGCTAAGTCTAAAAAACAAGATATAAATTCGAACCGATGCCATCTAGGCACTGGGACAACTGACTCCCAGTGAAAATAGACACTTCAGTACCAAAAAAAGTTTTCTTATATAATGCACGAAAATCGTTTAGCCTTAAATATCGAGTATTGCGCTAAAAAACCGCCGCACACTCGACTACGGCGGCCAGTAGGTGGGGCGAGACTACGGGCTACGGAAGAAGTCCGCGCGTGATCCGCAGGCGGTTGACTGATTGGCGGGGGCCCTTCGGGCCCCCGCAGTCAACCGCCTGTGGCGCTCGTCAGACTGCTTCCTCCGCCCTCCGTCTCGCCCCACTACTTGCTCCGTCTTCGCATGCTCCCTTTTGCGAAATTTTGCTTTTAAATTGTTATTTCCCGTTTATTATTTTTTGGTACTGAAGTGTCCATTTTCAATGGGACTCAGTTGTCCCAGTGTTCAGATGGCATCGGTTCGACATTATTTCCTGATTTCTAGATTAAGCTCGTCAAGAGCTTTCAAATGATACCAAATTTGTGGGGATTCGATGGTTAAAAAAAAGTTAGAGTGCGAAATTCTCAGTTTTTCGAGTTTTGAACCGGTTCAAAAACCGGTTTTTTGGCATTTCCGCAACTCGAACATATTTTTCCATGCTTAGCTCCTTGAGACGAATCGATTGGTATATCATTTGACCCTTTTTTTAGGGTTGCAACCCCGACGTCGGGGTTGGAAAATTCGGGGTTCGGGGTTGTTGGGGTTGGAAGTGTCGGGGTTCGGGGTCGGGGTTGCCAAATCGTTCGGGGTCGGGGTTTTTCAATTTTTGCCTTATGCCAAATAGTCAAAAATTTTTTAATATTTTTTCGGAAATAATATTTATTAATTTCCATAATAATATTTGTATTGTTTTTATATTTTTTTATTTCTTTTTTATCAGAAATTTTGTATAGAATTAATTTTTTTTCTTGAAATTTTAAAATTTTTTATTACCTTTTTGTTTTCCAAAACATCTTTTTTCACGTCGCTCTTTTCTAAAGACTTAAGGAGAAAGGGTACGGCGTCCGGCGGTGCCGATAGGCGCCGCCGGGAAAATTTTGAAAATTTGGTTAGATCTGTTAACAGATTTTGTCCAAAATATGCTAAATTTTTGCGATTTTGAGCCAATTTTTTTAATAAGGTTTATGACTTTTTGGGCCCTGTGATGCCGATAGGCAGCGCTAAATTTTGGAATTAAGCTATATTTTCTAAGATTTTTCACCAAAAAAATTTATGAATTTCGGTAAATTTTTGTTTTTCTTCGATATGTATTTTGTCAAAATATGCCAAGATTGGTCGATTTCTATGAGTATTTAATTTAAAAAAAACAATTTGTCACAAAGAAAATAATTAAAGAAGAAAACGTCAAACGGTATCGAACTCACGACAGAAAGTAATGTCAATGGCACTAACCTCTACACCACATTCCAAACGTCCAAAATTGAGCAAATCTTCTTTATTTAATAAAAATTTGGCAAATGGTTAAAAAAATTCAAATTTCGTCTAACTTTTTTGCATTTTCTCCCACAAAAATGCCATTCTTAGGGGTGTATATTTAACCCCGACCCCGATCGGGGTTAAGGGACCCCGATCGGGGTTAAGGGTCGGGGTTCGGGGTTGTCGGGGTATGAAGCGTCGGGGTTCGGGGTCGGGGTTTTCCCCGAAAATGGCCAAAAATGTCGGGGTTCGGGGTCGGGACGGGGTCGGGGTTGCAACCCTACTTTTTTTCACGGGGCGTTCACTACAGTTCACCCCGAGTTTTTTTTTATCGATTCAAATGATGATCAGTGTGTAATAATAAATCGTTGAATTTTTGGCCAGTCAATATTTATCACATGATGAAAAAATGCAAATTGGAAATTGAATAAAATGTGTGAAAAAATTAAAATTGGAAAAAAAAATTATACAAAATATTTTTAAATCACAGCGCTTTCTAAAATGCATCAAAATCAGTCAGTCCATCGCCTCTTCTGAGACCAACTGTGCGGATACGCAGGCGAATACGGAGACACTTCAGCCGACAAAATCACTGAGTCATCCTTTTCGTTGTACCACCCAATGGCCGGGTTCACCAATTCCTAAAATCAAACAGATGCCGATTCCGTACGGAAAACCGGGCACTATCCCTACCCGCCCACCCCATGGAATGGATTTATGACAGTCCGGTTTTGGTGAAGTGTTCCTGGGCGTACTGCGTTCTCCCCTCCCCCGGGGTCAGTTACCGCCTTATCGCTTCTTACCCCCTTATCGCTTCCCCTCTCTGCGCCAAAAATAAAATTTTTTTTAAACGATCAATCCGTCAATAGACTGAAGTACAACAACCCGACCACAGTGAGTGGAGACTAAAATTGCCAATGCCAATCCACGGTTTGGCATAGCAAAAAAAAAAAAAAAATTCCAAGCATTCTGGAGGGCCGAAATCGACATCATCCCGAGCACCTAACTGTGATTTTGTAAGATCCCTGACCAGACACACACACACCTCAATAGGCACGAAGTCTCGGAAACCCAATTGGTTCTTTTCGGCGCTGAAATTGGCATCCTTGAACTGCTTGTTGGCGCCGGGAGAGTTTCTGTATTTCCTTTGCACAACAATTTGCAGCGTTGCTGAACATGTACAGCACCAATTGGGTTCTGTGAATAATGGGCGTCGGGGGTACAACAAAATGGGCAAATTCAATTAAAAAAACATTAATTAATTAATTGTTAGTGCTAGGCATTTGGTGGTTTCGGATTTTGGAAAAATTTTTTTTATCCAAAATTTTATTTTTAAAATGTGTACATGTTATTCAAATAAATAAATGAAGGACATTCTGAATGTTGTCTGGCGGAACACGTCGGTCCGGCATTTTTTTCATTGGAAAAATCACGGCATTTTGAAAAAAAAAGTTGGGAAAGTCGCGCGATAGGATACACTGCCAGAATTCTGATCCGGCATTTTTTTTTTCAAAAAGTCTGGCTCGGGAACCCAAGAAAAGCGTGACGGGATGCCGATTAAGCCGGCGGATGAATGCAATTTAAATGAATTTAATCCAATTGTTTTTTACCATTTTTATTGCATTCGATGAAAAAGCCCAAACATTTCTTGCTCTTGTCAGCAGACATTGTGTAAGTGTTGGCCAAAATTTTGAATGAAAAGCCTCGGATGTTCACGGCATCGCTGTGCCGTTCGGTGGTGGCGGATTCTCCGCCGCGAGAAAAATCGGAAAATTTTTCAATTTTCAGCGTCAGCCGCCCCTTCTGTTGGGCTGAAAATTATTTTATTTTCTTGCAAATCATAATTTAAAAAAAAAAATTTTTTTTTATGCATCAAAAATTGGTAAAAAATCCAATTTTTGAAAAAATGTGAATTCAAAGCTTCGTTGGCTCAAGGATTAAAAAATTATAAAGAAAAGAATTGTAGAATCAGGATCACGAATTTGGCATCCATTTCGATCAATTCCGAATCAAAGACATTAATTCGAACAAAAATTTGAATTTTCGAGTTTTTGTTCGAATTCGTTTATGTGGGTTCGGAATTGATCGAAATGGATGCCAGATTCGTGGTCAGCGACCGATCACGAAAACCCTCGGAAACATGCTTTCATTAATTAAAATTTTCAAGTGGGAAGTCGAAGACCGTTTTTTGGGGTTAAAATTAAAAAAAAAATAATAAAGTAAAATGAAGGTTCAGCGGTGTCGATAGGCGTCGCATAGAAATTTTTTTTTGAAAAACAGAGTCTCATTGGTTGTAGAATTAAAAAAAATTGTACAATCACTCGGTGACGCGCTCTTTCGGTGCTCAGTGGGAAAGTGCAGCGGGTACAATTCGGGCAACGCATGGTCAGGTGGTGCATAGGACAGAAACATGCTGAGCAGCTCCTCCTTGGTGAGCACGTCGGAAGGGACTTAAACCAAAAAAAAACTTTTTTTTTTTTGTAAATTTTCCAATCAATTTTGCGATATTGAATAATTTTTTAAGAAAAAGGCGTTTTTTGTGGGCCGGCGGCTCATTTGGAATTTTAATGCATTTAACTAAGAAAATTTGTTCAATCTCAAATTTTCTCTTTTTTCCGACCCCCCCCCCCTGGAGCAGCCGCCGAAACTCCGCCAAGAAAAAAATTACTAAGTTTTTTAAAAACATGGGGGTGTAATTTTCGACATTTTTCTGACCCTTTTGAGTACCAATGCTTTCCGTAAATTCGTCCCGTGGAAGGAGCGGCAAACGAATTTTGTAAAGTGCCGGGCCGAGCACTTCGCGTATGTTCTCCCCCGAAAAGGTTTTGCGATTTTGGGCACATTGCTCTTCCGCCCACCAAAGTGCCTAATTAGGTAATTGAATTCAATTTTTAATAATTTTTTTTCTTTTTTATGTTTTACCGCATTCCAAATCGCAATTTCCCCGCCCGTTTTAAAGCCAAAATTCTCCAAAACTTCGCACAACAATTGTTGGTCAATTTTCAAAAAATCCTTCATAATGTCTTCTTTGTCAAAATCCACATGCTCCAAACAGCGGCAAGCGAGGGCCTAAAGAAAAAAAAAACATTTTTAATTTTTTTTTTAAGTTTTGAAAATTCGAAAAATTTGGATCCTCGGTATATGAAAAAGGGACAAATGGGCGATGGACAGCCCGGTTTAAGTGTTTCTCTATGAGCTTGCAAAATTTGAAAATTTTGTTGATTTTTAACGAATTTATGTAAAAAAATTTCTGTGCAAACTTTCTTGAAACGCAACGAAATTTTTAGAAGTTTTGCAGGCCAATAGAGAACAGATAGGACTATGGAATGATATCAAATTGGTTAAATTTGGCCAACTATGAATGAAGTTGTACCCAAAAAACCGGCGGTCTGTCTGTCGCCCAATTGTCCACCTATTAATTTTGGATTGAACATAAAAAAAACTCCACCTCTTCCCCGATAAATTGTGCCTGGGCAAATGCTTCAAAAATGTTTGGAACATCCCAAACTGGGAAATCGGTGCACGCGGCGATCAGTAAACTGATTTGGTATTTCTTGGCTAAAAAAAAATTTTTGAATTTAAACGTATACATAAATGTAAATGGGTGCCCAAAATTGAATAAAAAATTGTTTAGAATTGGAAAATTCTTAAATTCAACTATCACAAAAATTCGAAAAATTGCATTCTCGATTTCTATAAACCTGAAAAGTCTCAGAAAATTGCTTTTATATAAAAAAAAAAAATTTTTTTTTTGCCAAACCGAGGGGGGGTTAAAATTTTAATTTTTTAAAATTCCAACCCGCGTAAAGCACGTCAAACAAATTGTGTCCGGTCAGCCCATTCAAATCATCCGAATAAATAAATTCCAACATCGCCTTAAATGCATCCGCAGTTACGTCAGGGATCACCACAGGGTCATGCTCAGTCCCAGCAGCAGCGGACGAGTCTGGCCCAAAACGTTTTTTTATCGGCTAAATCATCCAGAGGATCGGAGTCTTATCCTGAAACATCTTATTGGTCGCAAAGTGCGCACCACATACAACGATCGGAATGGAATGACTAAAACTTTTTTTGTCGGCTCCATTTCGACTAAAGGGGCCGCATTCCTTCCCGCGTATGGACAGCTGCGCAACCCATTTAACACCAATGTGGCTGCTCATTTCTATGCACGGCACCGCATAAGACTTCACTTTCCTATTTACCGTGCATAATTGAACGATTTTCGGGCGAAGGTGAGGACCGTCACTACCCAATGGAGCTTCTTGATCTGATTGATGACAACGACAACAATGACAACAACAACAACAACAATGAACAGTGGTTTAAACTTTGAAATAGTACCAATCGATTCCTCTCGATGAAAGGAATCGATTGATATATGATATAAGATGTCATTTCCTTTTAAAAAATCATAGACAAAATCATATGATGAAAATCATGAACAAAATCAAAGATTTTTGAAGTTCTGATGCCAGATTCTTGATCAGCGCCTAAAACTACCCCAGAAAAGTTTTCCTTTATCGGGATCATGACATTTTTATGGGGGGTAGCCAAACACGGAAGTACCTAATAATTTTATTATTCACTATAAAATTTTTTTTTTTTGTATGTAAATAATTCTGAATGGTACTTTAGGCATGAAAATATGTAAAAATTTTATACATTTTGGGAATTCTAAGTAATTTGTGAAAATTTTGAAGAATTCAATTAAAATCGGACCTCTTGCAGCCGTGTCATCAACAGCAGAATTTGCCATTTTTGCGACTTTTTTAGCCGGTGGACGGGTTTCATTTTGTTCATCAAAACGGAACATTGCCTCAAAAACTTCGGAAGATGATGCCAAAATGAGTTTATGCGCTGACAAATGCTTAAAAAATCAACAAAAATTTTGAAAATTTTCAAGAATTTTCCCCTGCCAACTCGCCTCTTTTTCATCTTCGCGTCCAACCAAAAAGTGCACATCCGCTCCCTTTCCGGTGCCCAACAACAACCCAATCCGGTGCGAGACAGGACACAATTTTGACATATTTGCTAGAAATAAGACATGCATTATTTTTATATAATATGTATTCAGTAGAGACCGAATAGCGCGTAACTGCGTTAGTTTTACGAACTACGGGTTTTTCACGGGATTTAGTTCGAAAGTCCGTACCGCGTATAGGTGTGCCCAGCCCGTAACCGTTACCCTTCTCAGTGCACTCCAAAATTTGGGTCTCTAGGAAAAACGAACTAGGGGATCGTGTTTGAGTATGCAAAAATACCTAATTTCTTTTTTTTTTTTTGCAAACAAATAAATTAAACATTATTGATGTCTTTCGATGGTGCTGAGCCGTTATAAAAAAGCCATCAAAAAGGGCGTTATAAAAAAAACCATCAAATGAAAATTTCGAACAAAAAACTATCTGTAACTTTTGTCAAAGTCTACCAAATTAGACATTCTTGATATAATTCGATAGCCCTAACATTTCTCTATTAGTTCACCTAAATTTCAAAAAATTTGGCCAAGATTGAGCAAAGTTATGGCCATAAGTACACATGTGGCCAGGTTTTCGAATATTGTTGGCCATAACTTTTTTGAAACCCAATGAAATTTTTTGAAATTTTAAGGCTAATAGAGGACACCTAAGGCTATCGAATGATATCAAGATCACTTTATTTTTTCGTTCTAAGAATGTTTTGATCAGAATTTTTGATGATCAAAATAATTTTATATTTAATTAAAAAATTTCTGTTAGAAATTATTTTTGTTTTTTATTTTCTTGCTATTATTCGATAGCCCTAGGTGTCCTCTATTAGCCTGCGAAATTTCAAAAAATTTCATTGGGTTTCAAAAAAGCGTCGGGGTCACTTTGGCGCGGGCCATTTTGGCGCCGCGAACTTTCAAGTGTTATAACTTTTTTCTTATCCAACCAAATAAAATAATTGTGATACCATTAAATAGGCCTAAGTGTTCTTTATTAGCCTGCAAAATATTAGAAAAAATAAATTCTGTTTGACAAAAGATATAGCGTGCGGCGCCAAAATGGCCAGAAAAAAGTCAGTTTTTTGAGGTTTTTTGGCCATAACTTTTTTGTGTGTCAATTAAATTTTTTGAAATTTTGCAGGCTATTAGGGACTATCAAGCGCTTTAAAATGATATCAAGCTTATTTAATTTGAATGAGAAATAAAAATGTTATAGCGTTTGGCGCCAAAATGGCTGGCGCCAAAGTGGCCGGTTCCCTTCAAAAAAGTTATGGCCAAAAATATTCGAAAACCTGGCCACATGTGTATTTATGGCCATAACTTTGCTCAATCTTGGCCAAATTTTTTGAATTTTAGGTGACCTAATAGAGAAATGTTAGGGCTATCGAATTATATCAAGAATGTCTAATTTGGTAGACTTTAACAAAAGTTACAGATACTTTTTTGTTCGAAATTTTCATTTGATGGTTTTTTTATAACGCCCTTTTTGATGGCTTTTTTATAATGACACAGCACCCTTTCGATATGTATCTCTTAATGTGTTTTATAAGCCCCAGATAATACAAGACCAAAAGAATATAAAACTCGGTTTTAACCAATCTTTTGGGTATCTTTGCACCTTTCTGAGCACAACTTTCTTTTAACTGGGCAATTTTTTTTGTTTTGAAATTTTAGAGGCTTACAAAAATACATTAACTGCTCTCGAAGTATCAAGGAATGTTTGATCCGCTTATTTGCAATTAAATAAATCGATATACACTCTCATTAAAAGAACCGGACCGAGGAATAAGCCGCCTCTGCTGTTTGCTGGTGGTAGGGGTTGAAGATTAGCGATTTAAACACGCACATAACGCCAAAATCTCGCGCACAAATAAAATTTGATAAATTGGCTTAGGTCTTTCGCTCCCTACCGGCAAGCGCCGAAACCGACTTATTTTTGCTCTCAAAATTTGGCCTAAGCCCTAACCGATCCAATCCTAAAAGATTTCTCGGTAATACTGGGGTTTGTTCCCCCCCTTTTTTTGGCAAAAATTTCAAATTTTTAAAAGTCACGTAAAACATTTTTTCTGGGGTTTTCGGGGTCGCTGATCACGAATCCGGCATCCATTTCGCCCAATTCCGAACCCCGAACTCAAATTCGAACAAAAAGTCGAAAATTTATTTTTCATCAAAATTCAATTTATTTCACCAAATCTATTCAAATGCACGAAATCAACAACGGAAAGAATAGATTGACAATTATTCACAAGGATAGATTTCAATTCTGAGTGTAAGAACCAGTCGCGGGGTCTATAAAATTCTGTGAATGATTCACAGTAAAATGTTGATAACCCTGGGGCAGCATTGAGATGGAATTGTAGCCCCGCCCAATGAATGACCATTTCGTGCATTTGAATAGATTTGGTGCAATAAATTGAATTTTGATGAAAAATAAATTTTCGACTTTTTGTTCGAATTTGAGTTCGGGGTTCGGAATTGGGCGAAATGGATGCCGGATTCGTGATCAGCGACCCCGAAAACCCCAGAAAAAATGTTTTACGTGACTTTTAAAAATTTGAAATTTTTGCCAAAAAAGGGGGGGGAACAAACCCCAGTATTACCGATTTCTCTGTAAATTTCATCCGTTTACCACCATTAACTTCTTAATATTTAAATTTCAACCGCCCCAAAATTCCCCAATTTTTTTTCTTTAGCTTTTCCATTTCCAATTCTATGGCTTCCACTTCAACAGCCGCTGATGAACATAATATTCTTGGCAAATGCATTGTAAGCGTAATGAATTTTTCAGGAAATTTTAAAATTCGAAAATTTACCCCCTCATCCCCTCACAGAAAGACAAATACGTGGTGCTGAAACAGATTGGCCAGGGAGGCTTTGGACGGGTGTACCTCTGCGAGAACAAATACGTGCGCGGACAACGCTACGCGCTCAAAATGATCCCGGCAAGTTTATTTATTTTTGGAAACAATGCCTTCGACGATGGAGTCTGTATGAGGCCTCATTGGAGAAAAAAAATGGAAAGAATTGAGTCAGTGACTTTTTATGAGTCATTGCCCTGAGTTTCTTGAACCAAAAATTTTTTTCCTAATCAACCTATTTGTACATTTTTTGTATCATTTGAAAGCAAAAATGGTACTTTTCCGTTTGGGTGCGCCACATTTATTTAAAATAAAAAACGTCAACAAAAAGCGCGTGCCATAGGGATCCATTCGATTATATTTTGGCTAAAATTGTTGCTTTTATGACTCCCAAATTGCTGAAGCGCTGTTTTTGAATATTCTTCGCGCTTTTTGTTGACGTTTTTTAATTTAAATAAATGTGTGGCCCCCAAACGGAAAAGTCTGCAAAAAGCCTTAAAGAAGCCAAAATAACCTCCAAATCTCAGAGGCGTTTAGAATATTGCCGAAATGGCATATGTACTTTATTCGAGTATGGTTGGTCGATTGGACTCATAAAGTGCAATAGAATCGAAATTTAAGTGCAAATGTTAGTTTCGGTTTTGCAATTTTCTACCTAATTTTTTTTTTAAATTTTTTGAAAAAGCCATGTTTGTGCCCTAAAATGATGCTTTCCCCCTTTTTTTGCCAGATGCCAAAGGGCGGACGGCACCACCATTCGGTGAATCCGAAAGCCGAAATCGAAATCCACCGGGACTTGGCCAAGGAAAAAGGACGGCGTTTCGTCAAAATTTTGGACGACTTCGAATTGGACGGGACGGTGTTCATCGTCATGGAATACTGCGAGGAGGGCAGCCTCAAAGACTATGTGACCAAGCACAGGACACCCATGGACATTCTGTTGGGTAAGGCTGGGGAGGGCGAAATGAAAAATTAAAAAAAAAATTTTTTTTTTCAAGGGGTAAGAGTTGGAGTAAAAAATTCTTGTACTTTCCTCTGCCCATATTTTTTGGGCTGAATGTGAAGGGGAAAACTGAAACATTTAAGCAGGGAAGATCCCAGCGATAAATTTAAAAAAAACGAGCAGCAAAAAGTCGTTGCCCGGGGGTTGTACTCTGTACACCCTTCAAACCTAAAATTCTGGGACTGTCCCTTGAATGGAGGCTCAAGATATAACAAAATTGTCTGATATTTCTCTAAAAATTTTCATTCGATTTTTTCCAAACAGCCACCGACATTTTGCTCCAATTGGCGGATGCGCTTCGGCTGATGCACACAAAAAAAATCATGCACCGCGACCTCACCGCCAGCAATGTGCTGATCCGGGAGATTTCACGGGGCCAAAACGACGACGTCAAACGGTTGCACGTGGTAAAAAGGGCAAAAAAATTCGGGGTGAAACGATGGGAGGATGGGGGGGGGGGGAAGCCAGTGCATTTGGCCAACTTGGGTGGACCGAAAAAATTGAAATTACAAAAAAATTTCCCGACGGATTGCGCGCGCTTTTCTGTTTTTAATGAAAAATTGGTAAATTTAAAATTAAAAATAACAATCAATAGGAGAGGCGGCCTCTCGCCACCACCGAGCCCAAAAGTTTCCCAATCAAAAATTCGTAAAAAAAAAAAAAAATTTTTTTTCCAGAAAATCACCGACTTCGGCCTGTCCAAACGCGATGTGCACGGCCAACTGCGCACAATGCTCGGCACACCCGCCTTCATGGCACCGTAATTTTTTCTTTTCGTTTTCAACATTGATCAGTGGGCGAACAAAACTCGGTTTATTTAAAAAAAAAAAATTTAAATTGTTTTTTCGGCGACCCCTTGGCACTGCCGGCCGCCTCCCCCGTTCTCCAAAGGTTTTTTGGAAAAGCGTCACAAAAAAGGCGGTTTTAAAAGCAATAAAAAAAGACCGTCGGGTTAGCTGTAAACTCATACCGACCCTGACTGATGAACATTGACTTCATCATTGTCTTCCGCACTGCATAACGGGCAGGTTTTCACCTCCAGCTTCCGCGCAATGTCCAGCGCCAACCCATCCATCAGAGACACCTTTTTCACATATAATTTCAGTCCAACAACTTCAAAGCGGTACCGGGGCGCACCCGTGGCCGGCGCATTAACACAAACTCATTGTCATTGGGCAGAATTTCAATGTCATCTTTATCCTGTTGCTGACCCGCAAATATTTGCCCGGTGCCAACCAAATGCCAATGCCAAGCCCAGCGGAGGAGCAGCAACAGCAGAAGCGAATGGGTAAAAATTTTCCGTATTTTTTTTTTAAATATTCGCGGTAAATTTTTTAGCCATTTTTTTGAAAAAAATTTTGTGGATTGTTTCCTTTTCCACTTTTATACAGAAAATTTTTTTTTAAACGAATCTTTAATTTAAATATGTAAAGATAGAAGGCATCTCGGTTTCAACTCGTCCTTCCGAATTTTTTAAATTTTTTACGATAAAAAAATAATTTAAAAAAATACTTGCTTTACCATTTAAAATTTTTTTTATGAAAATAAAAATGCATTGAAAATCTTATTCAAATTTGTGCCAAAGGGGCCGTTGGTATAAAAAGAAACTTCGTTTTTTTAGTTTGTTTTTCAAAATGCCTAAATGGGATGTTTTGTGTGCCAATGATGAAACTTTGACGGCCGCATTGGAGCAATTCCTTATAGCACCGACAAAAAAACAAAAAAAAAGGATTTTTTAAATTGTAGTTATATAGCCTAATCCGATCCAAAAATTTCCCGTACCATCGGCAAAATTTTCCTATAAAAAAAAGAAACTCAATTTTTTAGGCAATCGAATCCAGCAAAAACAACAACAGTTGCAGCAGCAGTACCTGGACTTGGAGTGCATTTGGAACAATGTGTGGTCAAAGAATGAGTCGGTCCGTGCCCTTTACCCTCCGGCAGTGCACGCCTCGCTCAAGTCGTTCATGGTCGGACTGTTGTGCCGGGAGGACAACCGAATTATGCTGGACGGTCAGTCTCCAACCCCCCCCCCACCATGAAATTTTTCAAAATTTAGAGAATGCAAAATTTTTCAGTGATTTTTTTTTCTAAAAGTGACGACGAACGGTTGGCCCATTTCCCCATTTGGGTTTTTTGAGAGTTTCAAAAAACAGACTTTTTAAATTTTCCCCGGTGTGGCGCCTAGCAGCTGTATCGCAGGGTCCCAAGTTTTTTGCATATTTTTATCCATCACATGGTCAAAATTTGGCTAAAATTTCCTATTTTTCTTCCCACGGCGCCGAAAAAAAATTGCACTGGGCAAAATTTTTGGACCGAATGACAAAAAAAAAGCCCTTCGCATGCCTCTTCCAAATTTTTTTTAAACAACTGACTGATTTTTGCATCAAACAGAAATTGAGTGCTGCGAGTACATCAAATGGTATCGGCTGAACCGACCCGTGCTGGACCCGGAGATGGACGAGCTTTGCTGCTCCGCGTCGCTGAGCGGCACACCGGCGGGCACAGTGAGCATTTCGGCGGCGGGCATGGCCATTGGCACAGCGAGACGGCAGAGCCGAAGCGGCGGCGGTGCCGGCGCGGGCATTGCATACGCTGGAGGTGCCGCCGGTGAACGCGGCGGTGGTGGCGGCATGGCAGCGGCCGCTGGTGGTGGTGCCGGCGGTGCCGACTTCAACAACCGGGACTCGGCACTGGGCAGCGATGTGAGTAATGTCATTTTTGTGCCGTTATTTTGCTGGAAATTGAGTGTTTCCAGCTATGTCGGTAGCCTCCATAATGGAAATTTATTTTTGAAAATTTTTGAGACAATTTGTCTAAAATTCGGTAAAAACAAAACAAAAATTAAACCCACTAATTTCGGTAACAAAAAATTCGTTTTTTTTCAGAACCCAACCAGCAGAAGTGGCACCAGCCGTTGTCGGCATCCCCAAATTGACCCGGACACCGGACGATGTCGAACATGCTCATACCGGTGAGCAGAGTAAATTTTCTTACAAAAAAATATTTAAAAAAATTTTCGTAAAATTTTAGTGATTTTTTCGAAATTTTATGATGAATTACTAAGAATAAGGAAAAAATTTCTATCTTCGTTTCAAGAATTGTAAATTGAATCTTTTCAATTAAAGACAAACATGTGATAATTTCATTTAATTAAAAAAGAAATACAATATATTACTGTCCATTATTATCACAGCCCAACAAGTTCAACCCGTACAGCAACAGCAACTGCCAGTTTGATGGACTCGGGCCGTCCGATGGCGGTGGCCTCAACGCGTGCGCTCCAACCTCATTCTGTTCGTTTTGAGGTAATCCATTTTTCATGGAAATTTGCAAAAAAATAATTGAAAAACTAATGTTTTATTTCTGCTGGTTGAAGGTTCATCTTCCAACCGAAATGAAAAATTAACACAAAATTCTTTGGAATTTGTATAAAATTGGTTATTTTTTTTTCGAATAACTGCCAAAACATAACAAATTGTAAAATTTCGCCTATATTTTTAAGAATTAGCTTGAAAGGTAAAAATTTTTTGGACAGAAAAAAATAAAAATTGTTTTTTCAAATTGTCATTTTCATAGCAAACTCCATTACCGCACGGCACAAGGGCCGACAACACCATGGGACCGCCGTCAGCGCCGACGGCATTCTCTGCGCCCGCCATCTATGCCACCACCAGCAACAGCAGACGGAACACCAATGCCACAATCGGTCGTGGGGGTGGGGACAAGGAAAACATTGTGCCATCAACGGCAACGGCGGCAGCAACAATGCCCCGACCATCGACCGCGACGGCGCCGTCCTCGTCAACAGCACGGTGCGCGATGTGGCCATTGCCGAGCACGGTCCATTTGCAGAACTATGTGGGCACCAACGAGTTTGGCAGGGTGAGTCATTGTCGGTGAGGGGTGCATAAAATTTTTATGCGAAAATTTTTTTAGCGATTTAAATTTTACAATGAAAATACTAAGATTTTTAAAAAATTTCAAAATTTGCGAATGGGTCACGCCATGCCATGTAATCGATGACTTTTTTTATGTTTCAAACCGCTTTTTTGCGGCCTATTAAAACCTTTTCAAGCGATTGTGCGGGGGCGGGTCCAAATAGGCGAGGCCAACTGGGCTCCGGGCCAATTTTGGTGAATAACAACTCCTTTCATAGGTTGTGCAAATTGAGTGAATTTGGTATCGTTTGGTAGCCCCAAGTGTTCTCTATAAGCCTGCAAAAATTAAAAAAAAAATTTTTCTTGAGTTAAAAATTTAATGGGTAAAAATGAAATTTTTACCTTTTCACAGTGCTCCTTTCGTCGTCCTGCTTCAACTTCTGCTGCTGCTCTCCCGTTGGCTGGTGCTGTCGCTGCTGCTGGAGACCATCGCCACAACAATTTGTGTGTGATTTTGGAGAAAACTCGCTCAAAACTGGACACCACCGTGGAGTGTGTTGCGGAACTGTGGCGCACCACGGATGGCACGGCACAGGAAGTAGGACAAAAAAAAACAAACAAATGCCGACAGTTGATGGCTTACAATTAGCAATGTTGTTATATGATTTTTGTGTCCGGACCCCTGCTAAAATCGGGGATATCTGCGGCCGAGTTTTAAGGGCCATTTCCAATTACTAACGGCACAAAAATTTGGGACTTGACATTTCGAAGTTAAGCAATTTTCGGCATAGTTTTGTTGACGTGTCTAGACAAATACAATGAATAAAAGTATTAAAATTGTAAGCACGTAAATCGACCATTTTATAAAGGCTTTTATTATTTTTTTAAAATTTTTTTTGGATGAGTTTAAGCCGATTTTTTTTTCTTGCAGTTTCATCTTTACGAGCCTGTCCACAGGCACTTGCCGTGCCCGGCACGAAATGACCAATTGGTGGCCAAAGCGGAACTGTTGGCCAGAATACGAAGGTACATACATATATTCTTTGTTTTTTTTATTCCGGAGAGATTTCGAAAAGAATTTGGAATTTGGAATTTTAATTTTTTTTAAATTTTTTTAATTTTCAGCGCGGACGAATTGGCACAAAATCGAATGGCACGGGCGGCGTACGACACGCTGTGCAGCTTCTACAAACTGGCGGAGAGCAAGATCAACCAGGCCTATGTTGAGGAGGTGGGTCGACCGAGAGCCGGGTTACCCTAAAGCGCAGATGCCGGTCCGGGCCGTAGTTTGAAAAAACATACCCTCCACCCCTCGGATTTTTTTTTGAGCGATTGAAAAAAATTTTGACAAAAACTTAGTATTCCTCATAAACATGAAAAAATCGTTAATTTTTGAAATTTCTTATATAAACTAACTAAAGATTTTTGTTTAAAAAATAAAAGTTATAAAATTAAAAAAAAAAAAATTTTTTTTTTCGAGGTGAAATGATGCGGAAGGAGGTGGGAGAACTATTTTTCTACTGGAAAAAACTAAGAAAATTTAAAATTGAAATTCAATTTTTTTTTTAAATTCCGGAGGTGTGGGGAAATACGGCAAATCTTTGTTCATGAAATATTTCTTTGTATTTGTATCGGCACAGATTGTCGACGAGCGCAAGTGGCGCTTGGAATTGCGCTGGAACGGCTTCATCAACGTGTACGAGGGGCCGCGCACGGCGCGCGAGTTGGAGCTGAAGCTGGTGGCCAGGCAAAAGACGGAGTGGGGCCCATTCGACGAGGTCAAAGGGGCCGACCCGTTGAGCAGAGGTAAACGGCAGAAAGTGCAAATTTAAAATTCGGAAATCCTTTTTCTCTCGTCGCACACACTATCTTTTTCTTACTCTCTTAATCTCAACTCCTCTCTCTGTCTCCTTCATTTACTCTCTCTCTCTCTCTATTTCTCTTTCTTTATCTCCGCTCCTCTCGCTTACTCTCTCACTCACTTTCTCTGTCTCTCTCTCCATCTCTAACACTCTCTCTCTTTCTCTCTCGCACTCTCTCTCCCCTTCTCTCTCTACCTCACGCTTTATTTCCGCTCCCCTCTCTCTCTCTCGCTCCTCTCTTTTTACTCTTCGTCCATTTTGTCCTAATCGTCTCTAATATTTTATCCGTTTTTTCAGCGGATCGGTCCCGTTTGGATGAACTTGCCTCTTTGTTGCGTACGGAAGTGAACAAATCGGTGAGTTCCGCTGCCGACCGATCAATAAATAATTAATTTACTAATTAACTCTTTTATTTGCTAATATGCCGTCTGTTGTCACAGGTGTGGCGTCGTCGTCAGTTCGATTCCGACTTGGCCGGCGGTGCGGGCGGCGGCGGTCATCAGCAGCAGCCGCGCAATCTCCGCTGTACCATTTACACGCGCGGCTACACATAGCGTGGTCGTGGACGTGGCACGGCACTGGTGTGCCGCTCCGCATCATCATTCTGCACAAAGCCCAAAAAAAAAATAGGAAAATTTAAATCCCACACCATCTGATTCAATATTTCATTTCATTTTACCTCTCACCTTTTTTGGCACATTACCCAAAAGTACATTTGCTTTTTTTTCATTTCTTGATTGATCATTTGTTCAATAAAGTTTGATCTCGTGGCTGCCATCACAGGATTTTTATCTCGATGATATTGGTCTCGCATTGGACTGACCCGGCTTTCTGGTCAGGGTTCGGCACCAAATCCCGATCCCGTTTACCTTTTTAAAAATTTGATCGACACACGGCATGGGATCCCGACGGCAACCCTAAAATATATTAGCCGTTGTTTCTGGATTCATATTTTCAATCAAATTACAATCATTAAGCACATTTTGCCAACCTTCTTTTATAGTTACAAAGATAGCAAAAAATGGTAATAATAACAATAAAAGAAATTGAATTAAGACAGAAAATTAAATAATTATATGTTAAATGAGTTCATCAAAAAATGAGTGTGGTTTTTTTTTGTGTGTGTGGCGCCTCTGATCATCCGATCATTGATTGCTGTTATTTTGCCACGATCGCTTCTCATTGCGCGGATTGTCCCTTTGGCGGTAGAATGCCGGGCTGCTGCGGTGCGCCCTTCTGCAATTTTATTTTGTGACGCATTGGCATTATGGTCTGGGTGGAGCATCCACAACTTCACCATTTTCATCTTCACCACCCTTCTCATCAGCACACTTATCCCTTTGGTGAGCTCAACTTTGGTCGGTCTGTCGGTAAGCTCCCTCCTCATTTTCAAATAGCGTCTAAGCTGTTGGTTGCTGTTGGTTGTAGTGGACATTTTTTGTAGACGGGTGGGTTCGTTCGGCCCTGGCACGGTCCAAATCGTATCGAACAGCATCAAGGTTAATGTCTCCCGTGTCCGACATGGAGGTGAGACCACGATAAATTTCTTGAGGAACAAGTAAAAATATCCCTGACCCAAATTCGAACCCAAAAGTTCAAAATTTTCGAATTTCGAGTCACCAATTGTACTACTAAAACTCCACCTTGTTCATCAGGTAGCGATGGATGTGCGGGATCACTCCGCCGCCAGCAATGGTCGCCTTGATCAGGGAGTCAAGCTGAAAAGGGGGAAGAGAGACAAATTTAAATTTGTATAAAGAGACTCATTTGTCAGATAAATGTACCCACCGTTTAGTTTCGTTTTTACCCGAAAATTTAAAACAAAAAATTCAGACATATATAAATTCTTTTCGAAGGAAATTTCGAGTAAATTGTAAAATTTTCCAACGATTTTCTAGAAATTTCATTAAGAATTACTAAATTTTTTCCAAAAATTTCTGGAATTTTTTTTTTTTTGTAATTCTTATTGGTAGAAAAAAATTTCGGGGGAAGATATGGGGAGGAGAGGGGAAGCATGGAAAAAACTGAGGTCCCGGTTCCCAAGTTTTTCAAAATAGGTTCAATTCAATCATGGCACTGCCGTGCCGTGCACAGCAAAATTTTGCCCGAGGCAATCAAGCATCAGGAGAGAGCAATCCTTGCCTGCCAGTGTGTACACCGACCTCATGGCATCATGGAAATGGCTTCGGCAATTTTGCTGTTGGGGGCACCAAAAAATTCCCAGGGGGCCCTTTTGTAGGCATTTGTGACAAATCATTTTTTTTTTGCATATAAAAGGGTCCCCCCTTTGGCAGTTTTTCGTGGGCCCCCAACAGCAAAAGTGCCAAGGCGATTCAGCAATTTTTTCCGGCCCCAATGCCGGGGATGGCGCCCCTCTCGCTCACCTCCTCGTCGCCACGGATGGCCAAGTGCAGGTGCCGCGGTGTCACCCGCTTCACTTTGAGGTCCTTGGACGCGTTGCCGGCCAGCTCCAACACCTCGGCCGTCAGGTACTCCAGAATGGCTGCGCTGTACACGGCGGCGGTGGCGCCTATTTTTTTTTTTAAATTTTTTTTTCACCGAAAATTCGCCAAACATTACCTACTCGTCCGGTGCTTGTTGTGCGCTTCTTCAAGAAGCGATGGATGCGTCCCACCGGGAATTGGAGGCCAGCCCTGGCACTGCGAGAGATGATTTTCTGCAAAAAAAAAAAAAAATTATGCGAACATTTTTGAAAAGTTTTTTTGGCGCGCTTTAAAATTTTTACCCATCACAACCTTAGACTTTGCTTTTCCGCTGTCCTTGCCCGCTTTTCCTTTGCCACCAGCCATTGGGAATTTTAGAAAATGTAGAGTAATTAGGCTAAATTAAAAAAAAAAATTTTTGCAGGCCCAAGCCAAAAAATTGATTTTTATAAAACAAAATTTCAAAATTTTGGCGCGCTTCCACAACAAATATTCATACGCCATATAAATGAAAATGATGCAAGAAATGAATGGGGGAGAGGAAGGGAGAAGGGAGGCGCAGGCAGCACACATAATAATGCCACAAAAATAAGCGTCTTTTCCTCCCTGTCTCTGCCCCCTCTCCCCCTTTTCCGTTGTCTATTCGGCAGAGAGAAAGAAGGGGATTTATTGATGGGGAGCAGGCAGAGAGAAATGCTCTATGTTTGCCAAACTATTTTTTGGTAGAGAAATGGGAGCATTTGGCGGGCAAGGCAAGCGCAGAGAAAGATGGAAAAATAAGAGAGGGAATAGGGATAGAACAATATGGGAGGCAGCAGACAGAGGAGAATCCTCCATAAACACACACTATTTCACGACAGAGAAATGAGAGTTCGATTGGAGAGTATTGGAGTGCATAGATTGAGAAAGAGGAGATAAATTATGTGAAAAGAAGTGAACGGGAAAAGAGAGAATTTTAAAAAAAGAGAATTGATAACGGGGAAAAAGAAAGAGAGACAGATGGGGTGGGAGAGAGAGAGGCAGGGGTGTGGCGCGGGCAGAAAAAATCCCCCAGCCGCAAATCGCGGATTCAAAAATGCCAGATGCTACGATTAAAAATTAAAATTTACATTGTCTTCGGGCGATTCGAAAATGTCATACCAGGCGGACAATTCATAAAGCTCCATGTCAGGAGACGGTGAGCGACGGTCGGTAGAGTTCATGGTTACAGAAAATGGATTTTTCTAAAAAGTAATTAAAGTACACGGTTGAGACATTTGAATAAATATTTGCGAAATATTTATAAATAACAAAATAAAATTTAATTATTGAATGAATGAATGAATGAATGAGTCCCTGAGAATTTACCTATTTATACTCAATTTTGCATCAAAACAAATTAAAGATTCCTGATGACCCAATTCGACCATCTGGCGAATTCTCGCCTTGTGTCCGCCGACATTATAGGGGGAAATTAATTAATTATGCAAATCGGATGGAAAAATTCAAATTTCTCATTAATTTAACTCCAATTTATTTTAGGGAGATTTCCCCCCTCTCAATTTTTTTTGAGACCGAAACGCATGGTTTTGCCAATTTGAACTGGTCATTTTCAATTCATTTTTCAGTTACCTTTCTGGCGACGCGGCACCAATCATTCTCGTCCTCTTCCCAGCCGGACGAATGCCCGACCGCCTTCACCTCGGCAACCTTCCCCGCTACCGCCAGCACCATAAGGCGCTTCATTTCCCTCCGCGTGTAAGTCTCGGGGTCTGGCCCGCTATGCATCGTCCAGCCTTCTCTCGAGCTCAAAATTTTCATCTTAATCAAAAAGGGATTTTTTCAAGAACCCCAAATATTTTATATGAGAAAATACGGAAAATGCATTTAAATTTTCCATTTGTTCAAAATTTAGATGAATTGCTTAGTTTTTCAAAAATTTTCTAAAAAATTGTTCAACCGTCTTGGACTGCTGCTGCTGTTGTTTCTGCACCGTGTTCGCCTGAAATTTTAAAAATTGGGAAAAAATTTTACAAATTAAATTGCCTCATTAAATTGTTCCTCCTGCTCGCGCAACGGACTGCGACGGGCCGGCACGCTCATGGGAGACGGTGCCGGCGATGTTTTGGCGGCCCGTCGTCCGGGATCTCTTGGCAAGTTGGCCGACTTATTTTCCCATTGTTGAAGTGCCTTTTGCTGCCTTCTTTTTATTTTTTCTTCGGCCGGCATAATATTTTGCCATTTTTCTGTTGTGCTAAATGCTTTAAAATATATTAATTAATAACACAATGAAAATATTGTTCTTCAAATGGCGTAAAACAATTAATCCCTGTTTAAAAAGATAAAGCATCTTAATAACAATGTAAACTTTTTTGGCGTTTTGTTTATTGTTTTTCAAATTCAGATGCTGCGACGATGGGTGCCAAATCCGAAAGAGGTCAACTGCGTGCCGTCAAGACGGCGTGCCAGCCAATTCATGAAGCCGTAACGGAATGATTGGATCGGCGTGGTGGGCGTAATTTGCATTTGAGTAAATCCATTGATCAATTGTAAATTAATTTTTAAGTAAATGTCCATTTCAATCATTTTGATTCCATTTTTAGGTTTGATCACATTTGGAAAACATTTATTTATTTATTTTTTGTTTTTATTTGATTGTGTCTGCAGGGAGGGCCGAAACACATTTTAGCATTTTCTTTAGCATTCTGACAGGGTCTGTACTGATGAGGCCCGCCCTGTCATAGTGCAATTGCTTTTCAATTAATTAATTCCGAACCCGAATTACATCAAAGCTTAAAAATCAAATTAAAAATACCGATTTTTTGTACGAATTCGGGTTCAATTTTTGAACTGGGCCAAAATGAATGTCAGAGTCTGTTTTTCCAAAAGAGTGGAAATCAATGGCCAAATTATATAGGGCGTAGAATTTGGGCTTTTGACCCACTAAAGATCGGAATTTCCCGAAAAAATGATTTTTAAAAAATTTCTCGAGAATATTTATATTTAAAATTTTCTTTAAAATTTGTAAATCTCTGTAAAGAATAAGCAAGAAAGTTGAATTTCGTTTTTTACAGTTTTCACTAAAAATTAAAATTTTTTATTATTTTTTAAATTATTTACGCATGCATTATTATTATTATTATTACTGTTCATCATGCTCACCCAATCCATTTTTTGCTTCGGCTGCCCATCTTTTCTCGGTGTGTGCAACCATTTGGACAACGCTTGGCCACCGCTTGCATTTGGCCCATCATCAGCGACCAGGTCGGTGTAACAATGGCAAGAAAACCAATCCCATTTCGACTGTATATTGTTGATGTTAAATGCCGACATATACAAAAAAAATTTGGCGCCGCTTCTGTCCCACATTTGCTGATTGGCACGGAGAAATGCGAGAACAGAATGGTCCATGTGACTGAACGGACTTAGTTTTAGGGATGGGACAAGCAAGATTTAAAAATGAATAATCGAACGTAAAAAAAATGAAAATTTTTTATTACCCGCTATTTGAGGCCTAATGGTATAGGCAAGTTCAGTATCGCCTCGAAGACAAACTTATTTTTCGGAAGTTTCTTCGATCAATTTAAAATTTTGCATTAAAAAGTGTAAAATTTCATGAAAAAAATCATAAAAAAGGTTAAAAATTCATAAAAATCCCAAAAAATTTAAAAAACCAAAAAATGCGTTTTCGAAGCTTCAAATAATTTAAGGCGAAAAAAAAGCATTTGACTTAAATTTGAAGCCCTGCCTATTTTTATTGCTAATATGATGCTTTTATTTTCAATTACCAAATCCAAAGGTTGGAAAAGCGAATATTCTTGGGCAACGGATGCTCGGTCAACGCAAACATAAACGGTTGTTGAGATTTGCCAATCTTGGTAAATCCAAACAATTCTGGCGCCGCTGTGTCACTGTTCTTGCGAAGCCCCATCCATTTTCGAAGCGTCAATTCGCGTTTGCCACCAAAATGTGCGTTCACCAAAACATCGAAACGGGGCGAAATCAGTGCCAATTTGAGGCCGAGTTGAGGGCGGTCAAAAAAGGGCAGGATGTCCAGCCAAACATCGGCACAAATCCAGCTGAATTTGCGGGGAAAAGCATTTGGAGAGGCTTTAAAACAGGGTTGCCAGATGAAAATTTACAAAATCAGAGTATTTGCTAATAAAAAATCACCATTTTGAAAAATTTATACCAAAAAAAAGTCAAAAATATTTTTTTGCAGCGCTTTTTCCGAAAAAAATTTTTTGGGTAGAGGGGGCTGGCGGTGGAGATAGGAAAATTTTTGAAAATTTGAGTGCAATTTGTTGATATTTTTCACTAAAATTGACTAATTTTCTCTTTTTTGAGCCAATTTTATTAAGAAAAACTAGGCGCCGTGGGGTGAGAAAAATTAGATCATTTTTAAAAAATTTTCACTGAGAATTGGATTTTTGAGTGTTTTTTTCAAAAATCCGTAAACTTTCTCAAAAAAAGCGGCAAGCATCAACAAATGATCATCTCAATATATTAAAAATCAGCTTTGACCCCTTCTAAAGCAGTAAAAATAAAGCCCTACTTTAAAATGAAATTCATAAATTTTTAAGCCAACAAATTTTTGCTCACATTTTCCTCAAAATTTGTTTCATTTTCCTTGCCACTCGAACACTTCGCCGTTTTCCGAGTGACGTCATAAGTGAACCCATCAATTGCTGCTGCTGTTCATGTCCACCAAGTGCGGTTGAAGAAATGAGGCGGCGGTTGTCAGAAGAAAACGTTTTCTTTTTTGTGACGGGCGGTGCCATTAAAAATAATTCTGTCTAAATGCAAATGATTACTAATTCAATTTTCAACAAAATTCACCAACTTTTTGTGACTACACATATTAATTCTAAGAAGCCTATTCAAAATTTGGAAATTTGATTAATTATAATTATATGGATATAAAAGTGCGAAATATGGCCAATGGCCATAAAATATGGACCAAAATTGCAAAATATGGAAAAAATGACGGCACCCTCATGCGATGTAATCCAAATGCGAATTTTTAGCTTCTGATGGAAGCTAATCTGCCAAAAATGGTTTGAAAGTGTTGGAAATTTCATCTCGTAACTCTGACCAAAAAATATTGGGAGAATGAAGAGAGAGTGAGGAAGAGAAGGAAAAAAAATGCATTTTTATAATAAAATATTAGCGTAGCGCTCCGAGCCTAAAAAACCCGTGAATCGTGACCATGAATTGGTCCCGTTGTGCCCGTGATCCAAGATTTAAATATAGAGTTGAGCGGTAATCGGTAATTGTAAAAAAACCGGTACCGGTACTGACCGGTAATGCAAAAACCGGTACCGGTACCGGTACCAACTTTTTCCACCGGTACCGGTACCGGTAAAAACCGGTAATTTTCCAACGTAAAAATTTTTGGACAAAATTTTTCAAATACAAAATTTTTATTCAGTTTTCGCGCGAGTGCCTGTTTTTTAGCATTAGAATTGTTCAGAAGTATATGTATATTGAGGGTGACCAAGTTTTTTTTTCAAATTCAGGATAAAGAACACTAAAATTCAGATGTAGACCTCAAAATTCAGATTATTGCAAAACAAGGGGTCAGCAGCCAATTTTCCAATTTTGCGAAGGGGTCTCCGGCCATGTAAATTAATGTAAATCAATGACCTTTTTTGCTTTCAACACCGCTTTTTTCGCGGCACGTTTTTTCCAAGATTTTTGGGGGACAAGGAGGGCCGGCGGTGCCGATAGGCGCCGCCGGGAAAAATTTTGTATTTTTAATGCGATTTGTTAACAGAATTTGTAAAAAAAGACCAATTGATTAATTTTTGGGTTTTTAGGATGCTTAAAATGAAAGAAAAAAAGTTGGAATATTTTTTTAATTAAAATTTCAATTAAAATAATGGTAAAGAAAATATGAAGAATATTCTATCCCAGTGGGGAATTGAACCCACGCGAGAAATAATAAAATCAGAAGGTTTAGCCACTTGACCACTTATGCATATGATCAAATGCTTTAAATGAAAATAAATAATTTAATTTTTTTTTTCTCAAAAAATTTCTCCTTCTTCACCATTCCCTACTCTTTTCTCACCCAGACCCCCATTCTTACCAGTGCAAATTTTTACCGGCGGTACCGGTACTAGACAAACCGGTACCGATACTTTGATTTTTGAAAAAACCGGTACCGGTACCAAAAAACCGGTAATTACCGGTCGGTACCGGTACCGGTACCGCTCAACCCTATTTAAATATTATATTAAAATATTTTTACCGTGAATTTTTAAGTTAATTTTCTCTGGCGGCGAATTTTTTTTTACTTTTTACCAGGCTCCCAACTGAAAATTTTCAAAATCAGCATTTGGCTGACAAAAATCTCATTTGGGGTCAAAAACTAAAAAATGACCAAGTTTCTATATAAAACAATATGAAATTCTGAAATTTTCAGTTTTATCCATTGTAAATTTTTCACGGAAAACCGTGTACTGACCCCGTGAATCGTGGACCTGACCGAAAAACCCGTGAAATTCACGGTAACCTGACCGTAAATCACGGCACACCTCTATTATTTACCTTTAATAATGCAAAAAAAAAAAATTATATGTCAAATTTTTGTACCATTTTTTCGCTGATTCCAAATTTGACAGAGATTGCCTTTTTCCTTTTCCGAATCACATTTTTACCATTTTTATGAACTAAAAATATTTAAAATAATTTGAATCATACATTGATAGAAAACAGAAAGCATTTCAGGACATAACATAACAATAAAGATGAAGCAGTTAATTTAAAATGCAATTGTCAGCTTAAAACATTTACAAATATGCTTTTTAGTTAAAAAATGTCAAAAATTAGCAATTTTAATACCAAAACATGATGATGAAAAATGGAGCAATTCGAATGTCAATGTTCAGTTTAATAAGCTGATTATATCTGAAAAAAACAAAAATAATAATTGGCGATTTGGATCAAAATCCCTGGTCTGTACTGCTGATGGCAAAAAATTGTCCATTTTCCAGTCTGTCGTTGCGTTAAAAACAATTTTTTTTTTCATCAAAATTGCAATGGTAATTTTTTTTTGACCAAAATTACAAAACCAATTAATACTATTCGATAGTGATAAAAAATTTTCAAAAATTTTCTGAAGAAACTTTTTTCTAGGCCAAAATTTCAAAAAACGCTTTCCGCTACTCGATGCGCAACCGAAAAGTGTCAACAGAATGCGCAAACCGCGCGCCGCTCCGACAACTTTGAAGAGAGTTATTCACAAAAGCTTTCGAAAACGCCCATTTTTCTCTTATATACGGAAAACAAAATTACATTTTCATATAAATAATTTTTTTCCTTAAGTTCTTACAGAAAATTAAAAATTTTCCGATTTTTAAGGGTGTATTTTTTAAAAAATTCCCAAAAAGTCGATCCTTAGGGTTTTTCGCTTTTTTCGCATTTTTCTTGTGAAAATTTGCCAAAAATGACCGAAATATGCTCTAAAAGCCCAAAAATGGCAAAATATGCATTTATTCTCGAAAACCCCCAAAATATGCTTTTGTATGCACTAAAAACCTTCATCAAATCAAAAAATTTTAACGTAGAAATGCTATTTTTGAGCCGCTTTCTTCATAGCATATGCGCAGAAAAAATATGCAAAAGCATACAACTTCGAACCCTAATGATAAAAACAACAATTTATTCAAGCAAAAAAATAAAAATAACGCGTTTTAACTTTGAAAACAAAGTCAATTTGCTGACCATTTTCTTCCTCTTCCTCCTCTTCGTGTGCCGCTTCTGCTTCCCCTTCCGCACTGCCCCCCGCCGCGTCGTCATCACCAAATAGCACTTAACCGAAAAAAAAACTTTTTTAAATTTTAGTGTCGATTCATAGGGGGTGTTTTTTTCAGTTGAAAATTATTTTTCCTAATTGTCTCTATTTTAAGCTAACAATAATTTGCCTTTTGTGACAAATCAATTGAGTGCTAATTGCAGCAAAAATGAACAGGCGGTAATCAACCCAGTTCAATAATATTCGAGTTCGAACAAGGCATAGTTTTCATTCATTTGAAAAGTAATTTTTATATTAACAGCAAAAGCTTATTTCGATTGATTTAGGAACAAAAGTAAGAATTTTGAGTTTTCGATTTTTTGTTCGATAAGAATCAGGTGTTTAGAGAATTTTTTAATATTTTGGCGTTCTGCACAAAATTATTTAAAAAAATGCAAATAAAAACGAAAAATACACCTTTGAGAATCGACCGAGAAAATTTCAGAAAAATACACCCCTAATAATCGCCCCAAACAATTCTGAAAATAAACCTAATAAAAATGAACAATTTTCTCAAAAAATTTTCCAAAATTTTATCCATTTAAATATTTTCATGACGAACTATTTATATTTTTCTTTTTATTGAATTTTTGTTGAGTGTTTTCCAAAAAATTTAAAAATAGTGAAAATAGCGACAAAACGCCTAAATAGTGATTTACAATTGAGCAAAAAAAATAGTTGAATCACTAAAAGTTGCGACCTTACTGATTTGGCTGAATTTTGTTTTTTGGATAAAATTTTATGATTTTACATCCCTAAATTTGAAATTTTTGGCACCTATTTTCCAATTTTTAGCATTTATTTTGTGGTTTTTAGAACAAAAACACTATCTTGGCTGTTTTTAGCAACTAAAAATTGGTGTCATTAAATGCATAATGAATGTTTAAATTTCAACCGCCCCAAAATTTCCCAAATTTTTTAGCTTTTCCATTTCCAATTCTATGGCTTCCACAACAACAGCCGCTGTTGAACATTATATTCTTGGCAAATGCATTGTAAGCTGTAATGAATTTTTCGGGAAAATTTTTTTAATCGAAAATCAAAAATTTGTCCCCCCTCATCCCCTCACAGAAAGACAAATACGTGGTGCTGAAACAGATTGGTCAGGGCGGCTTTGGACGGGTGTACTTTTGCGAGAACAAATACGTACGGGGCCACCGTAAAATGATCCCGGCAAGTTTATTTATTTTGGCAAAAATGCCATGGACAATGGAATATATATGAGGCCTCGATTTGTTGAAAAAAAAAATCTGAAAAATTGATTGAGCCCAATGGCATTTTATGGGTCCAATCAACAATTTGCCCTCATTTATTGAACCAAAAATTTTTTCATAAAAACTTCGTACATTTTTTTGTAGCCAAAAAATAACCACAAATCTCAGAGGCGTTAAGAATATTGCTTGGGACTCATAAAGTGCTTAAAATCGAAATTTAAGTGCAAATATTTGCTTCAATTTTTCCGGGGGTTTTTGGGGTCGCTGATCACGAATATAGCATCAATTTCGACCAATTTCGAACCCGGACCAGAATTCGAACAAAAAGTCGAAAATTCAAATTTTTCAAATTTCGCATTTTTGGTTCAAAACCGGCTTAAGAACAAGGAAACCAACTAAAAATCATCAATGCTTCAATTAAAAAAAGTTCAAACCATTTTTAGACCAAAAATGCGAAATTCGAATATTTTAATTTTCGACTTTTTGTTCGAATTCTGGTCCGGGTTCGAAATTGGTCGAAATTGATGCTATATTCGTGATCAGCGACCCCCAAAACCGACCGAGATTTCCAAATTAGCCGGACCGGACCGGATTGGCATTTTCAAAAATGACCGGATTACGGATCCGGTCTCTCATAATCCGGTCAATCCAGATTTTTCCCAAAATCGCCGGACCGGGTTGCCGGATCCAGAAAAATCCGGTACGGGATCCGGTCCGGCTCGGTCTCTAGTTTTTACGGCTTTTTAAAACAAAAAATATTTTTTTCTAAAAAGGTGGGGTAACAACAGCAATATTACCAAAACCATGTTTCTGCCCTATAAATGATGCACTTTGCCCCTTTTTTTAGTCCAAAAATGACAATATTTTATGATTTTAAAAATGTTAGAATTATAATTGAATTCCCATCGAAAAAGGAATAATTTTGAAAAATGACGGCGTTTCGTCAAAATTTTGGACGACTTCGAATTGGACGGGACGGTGTTCATCGTCATGGAATACTGCGAGGAGGGCAGCCTCAAAGACTAAAACCAAAATATATAAGATTTTGGTGTCATTTTACGTGGTTTTTCGGGGAGAGGGAAATGAAAAAATATATTTTTTTTTTGAGGGCTAAGGGTTGGAGAAAAAAATGTCCGATTTGGCCAAGGAATTTTTGTTTAATATAGGTAACCAATGATTTTTGTGAACGCCATTTTTTCTGGTTTTTTTCAATTGGAGTAGGTGCACAAAGAGGAAAAACTAGCAAAAAAATTTTTTAAAATGAAACTTGAAAAAAAATTGGAGTTTGACTTAAAATTTTAAGGTTTTCTTGTTGAGCATTTTTTGCAGGTAGGGGGTAGGTGGTGGGAAAAAATCCACAAAAAAATTATCTAATATTTTCCCATTTCCAAAAAAAAAAAATTTCAGACGGATTGCGCGCGTTTCTGTTTTCAATGAAAATGGAAAATTAAATTAAAATAACAATCAATAAGGGAGGCCTCTCGCAATCACCGAGCCCAAAATTTTCACAATCAATTAAAAAAGTATAAATGATTCTGCTGGCTTAAATGGCGCGAAATTCATATAAAATTTGGTTTTTGTAGCGTTGTATTTTCTTTTATGTACACAAAAAATGGGAAAACTACTGAAAATTTTTTAAAAATGAAACCTGTAAGAAAAAATAAGGGTTTGCTTAATTTTTTGAGTTAATCTGGATAAGAAATTGAATCTTTGTTTTTTTACGAAATTTAATACTGGAATGTAAACAGAGGATGGGTTTACGGTAGTTACCGGGATGGTAGCCGATTTTCCATTCAATTTTTCCCCATTCTTTTGCTGAATATTTTCTCCCTTTTGCTTGATTTCTGTTTAATTTGATAGTATTTTTCAATCATTTCTTTCTTTTTCTGTTCATTTTCTTTTTCTTCCCATTTTTCTCCAAATATTTCGTCAAATGTTTTTTGTTGCACTTTTTTCTTTTCTGCTCCAATTTCAATTTTGACAATTAAATGTTAAAATGCTTTGTTGATAAGCACAGATGCCGCCTCATATATGTTGAAAATGTCGACAGATTTAAAGGTTTCATTCCCTTATTGAAATACGAAATTAAAATTTAATGTCTTTTAATCCCAATTTGTTGAATGTCACATGTCTGGCGCATGGGCTTGACAGAATTGCCGAAAAAATTCTAGACCAATTTCCAAATGTTGACCGACTTATTGCCAAAACAAAAGCAAAAGAAAAGCAGTTTTTGTCAAAGCGCCTTACAGAGTCAAAACGTTCCGAGAGAAATGCCGGATTTACGCCTACCACCCAAAAAAGCGGTTGTTTTTTTCCAATTACATTTTATTTTATTTTTGTTTAATATAAGTAGAGACCGGCAATCGGGACTCCCGCGGAGTTTACGGAGAGTCCCGCTCCGACTCCCGCACTTTTTTGCCCGGCGGATTTTTAGGGATTCCGTTCGGACTCCCGTCCCGGAAAATTTTGAACTCCCGATCCCGCTCCCGGAAATTTTACCCAAAAAACGGAGTAAAAATGCACTGGTAAGAATTGAGTTTTTTTTGTAAAATTAATAATTTTTTATTGAAAATCTGTTATATATGCCCATAAAGTCGTAAAATATGAAAGCTGGACACTAATTACTTGGATTAACATGGAAATTTGAGAGTTCGAGCTTTTGTTCGAATTCGGTTCCTTCGTTCGGAATTTTTAGTTTTGTTTTCTTGCTGCTGGTTCATTTTGTAGTTAATAAAAGCTTAACTGTTAAAAATTAAAAGTATTTAAAAAAGATTAACAAATTATTTGAATGCAATTTTTTTTTGCTTATCCACTCGTAGAAAACGGCGGTACGAAAATGTCCCCCGTACGAAAACGGCGGTACGAAAACGTCCTGGCCCGGAATTCGTAAACAATAAACAAAACGCCAAAAAAGTTTACATTGTTATTAAGATGCTTTATCTTTTTAAACAGGGATTAATTGTTTTACGCCATTTGAAGAACAATATTTTCATTGTGTTATTAATTAATATATTTTAAAGCATTTAGCACAACAGAAAAATGGCAAAATATTATGCCGGCCGAAGAAAAAATAAAAAGAAGGCAGCAAAAGGCACTTCAACAATGGGAAAATAAGTTTGGCCAACTTGCCAAGAGATCCGCCACGACGGGCCGCCAAAACATCGCCGGCACCGTCTCCCATGAGGCGGGCCACGCCAAAATAACGTGGCGCAACAGCCCAAGGAAATTTTTAAAGGTTTGTTCAAGCATGGATGTCCGGGTGCACTTCATCACCCCCCCTTCTACAAATTCGCCCCTCTTAGGACTTTCTTCACTATTTGGCACTTTTTCTTTTTAGAAAATTTTTGAAAAACTAAGCAATTCATCTAAATTTTGAACAAATGGAAAATTTAAATGCATTTTCCGTTATTTTCTCATATAAAATATTTGGGGTTCTTGAAAAAATCCCTTTTTGATTAAGATGAAAATTTTGAGCTCGAGAGAAGGCTGGACGATGCATAGCGGGCCAGACCCCGAGACTTACACGCGGAGGGAAATGAAGCGCCTTATGGTGCTGGCGGTAGCGGGGAAGGTTGCCGAGGTGAAGGCAGTCGGGCATTCGTCCGGCTGGGAAGAGGACGAGAAGGATTGGTGCCGCGTCGCCAGAAAGGTAACTGAAAAATGAATTGAAAATGACCAGTTCAAATTGGCAAAACCATGCGTTTCGGTCTCAAAAAAATTTTTTTTTGTTAACTTTTCTGACTCAAAACTTTGTTTAAAAATACATGGAAACAAAGCGAAAGTCATCACTGTTTCAATAAAATATAATTTCAACTATTTTTGGATTAAAATGGAAATTTGTTAGAGCTTTTGTTCGAATTCGGATTAGAATTGGTCGAGAGGGATGCCGAATTCTCGAAACGTGTTTTTAGAAATTACAAAAAAAAAAATTGTTAAACAACTTCTGAGAATTGACGCCGTTTAATTGCAGCCTCAAGACTTAAAAAAGTGAAACAAAAATAAATAAACTTATAATTTAAGCTTGCCATGACGTCAACAAGATGGGCAGAGATTGAAGGGGAGGAGGAGAAGAGGGCGTTTGTCAAGCGGGAGGTCCGGCGGTTAGAGGGATGGGCCATGAGAACGGCCCGGAAGGAGTTGGACGCCGAATGGCCGGATGTTTTGCGGGTAAGTGCCAAAAAAATACAAAAAAAAAATTAATGCTAATTAATGATGCTCCTAATTCAGCTCTGTGACAACATTTTGGTAATACTTTGGTTTGTCCCCCCTATTTTTCAAAAAAAAAAATAAAAAAAATTTAAATTCGCTTAAAACATTCTCCTGGGGTTTTTTGGGGCACTGATCACGAATCCGGCATCCGTTTCGACCCATTTCGAACCCCGGACCCAAATTCGAACAAAAATCGGAAATTTATTTTTCACCAAAATTCACACTGCAGCGACTCGTGGTCACAAAAGACGTTCAAAATGAAAGAGCGATGGACAACGGCCAATAGATTTTGAATGGAGAATCGCACGACTGCCAACGAACGACCATTTCGTGCATTTGAATTGATTTTGAGAGATAAATGTGAATTTTGGTGAAAATAAACCTTAGACTTTGCTTTTCCGCTGTCCTTGCCCGCTTTTCCTTTGCCACCAGCCATTGGGAATTTTAGAAAATGTAGGTTAATTAGGCTAAATTAAAAAAAAAAATTTTTGCAGGCCCAAGCCAAAAAATTGATTTTTATAAAACAAAATTTCAAAATTTTGGCGCGCTTCCACAACAAATATTCATACGCCATATAAATGAAAATGATGCAAGAAATGAATGGGGGAGAGGAAGGGAGAAGGGAGGCGCAGGCAGCACACATAATAATGCCACAAAAATAAGCGTCTTTTCCTCCCTGTCTCTGCCCCCTCTCCCCCATTTCCGTTGTCTCTTCGGCAGAGAGAAAGAAGGGGATTTATTGATGGGGAGCAGGCAGAGAGAAATGCTCTATGTTTGCCAAACTATTTTTTGGTAGAGAAATGGGAGCATTTGGCGGGCAAGGCAAGCGCAGAGAAAGATGGAAAAATAAGAGAGGGAATAGGGATAGAACAATATGGGAGGCAGCAGACAGAGGAGAATCCTCCATAAACACACACTATTTCACGACAGAGAAATGAGAGTTCGATTGGAGAGTATTGGGAGTGCATAGATTGAGAAAGAGGAGATAAATTATGTGAAAAGAAGTGAACGGGAAAGAGAGAATTTTAAAAAAAGAGAATTGATAACGGGGAAAAAGAAAGAGAGACAGATGGGGTGGGAGAGAGAGAGGCAGGGGTGTGGCGCGGGCAGAAAAAATCCCCCAGCCGCAAATCGCGGATTCAAAAATGCCGTGGTCGCGGATTGCGCAAAAAACTTTTTTGAGATTTCATTAAAAAATTCAGTTTTTTCTGTTAAAAATTTTGCCAATGGTACGGGAAATTTTGGCCTAGGCTAGGTATCTGCAATAAAAAAAATTTAGTCGTTTTGGATGCACCGCATTTCCAATTTTAAAGAAAAAAAATTCCCATATTAATTATTATTTTGGTTTTCCCTTTTTATTTAAAGAAAAACAAATGGAAAAGCGTTTTTTTTCATGTTTAATAAAACAGGCGCATATTTTATGAAAACATTGGATTTTATGTTTAATAAAACAGGCGGGTTTTTTTTTTTAAATAAAACAGGCGCATATTTTATGAAACATTTGGTTTTTACGTTAATAAAACCGGCGGATTTTAATAGGCACATATTTGATGAAACATTTGGATTTTATATTTGATAAAACAGGCGGATTTTCATGTTTAATAAAACAGGCGCATATTTTATGAAACATTGGATTTTACGTTTAATAAAACCGGCGGATTTTAATAGGCACATATTTGATGAAACATTTGGACTGATTATGAATCTGACATTCATTTTGACCAATTTCGAGTCCCGGAACCGGAATCGAACAAAATTCAAAATTCATTTTTATGCCCATATCTGTATAGAATGACAATTTTTTGATGTTGCGATGGTTTTTGACTAAATTTAGTTTATTTTGATCAATTTTGGAACAAAATTAAGTTTTGGAAATTTTGAATTTCGATTCGAATTGGTGCTTATGTCTCGTATTAACTTTTTTCATTTATCGTTAACTTTTTTTCCAGAATTTTTTTCCCATTTTTCTTTTTTTCACTTACCGTGGTGCGGCGCGTCGCCAGTCTTTCTGGTCCTCCTCCCAGCCGCTGGAATGGCCCACTGCCTTTTTTTCGACGACCTTCCCGGCTGCTGCCAACACCATGAGTCGCTTCAGCTGCGTCCTCGTGGGGGTGGACGGGCCGGAATGGAGGGTGTAGCCCAGGTCGGTTCCTTTATTCTTAATCGTGGCCTAAACAAAACAGGGGAAAAAAGGGATTTTTTCAAGAACCCCAAATATTTTATATGAGAAAATAACGGAAAATGCATTTAAATTTTCCATTTGTTCAAAATTTAGATGAATTGCTGTTTTTCAAAAATTTTCTAAAAAATTGTTCAACCAACATTTTTTAAAATTTTTGGGGAATGAAAACGAAACGGGGGGGGGTGATGAAGTGCACCCGGACATCCATGCTTGAACAAACCTTTAAAAACTTCCTTGGGCTGTTACTCCACGTTATTTTGGCGTTGCCCGCCTCATGCGAAGTGGTGCCGCTTATGTTTGTGCGGCCCGTCCTGCGGGAAGTTTTGGCCAACTGGTCGAATTTGTCTCCCACTGGCGGCGCGCATTTTCCACCTTCTTTTTACTTTTTCTTCGTCCGGCATAATATTTGGCCATTTTTTCCGTTTGCACTAAATGCTTTAAAATATAATTAATTACTAACAAAATAAAATTATTGCTAAAAATGCCATAAAACAATTAATTCCTGCTTAAAAGGATTAGGCATCTTAATAATAAAGTACTTTTTTGGCGTTTTGTTTATTGTTTTTCAAATTCAGATGCTGCGACGATGGGTGCCAAATCCGAAAGAGGTCAACTGCGTGTCGTCAAGACGGCGTGCCAGCCAATTCATGAAGCCGTAACGGATTGATTGGATCGGCGTGGTGGGCGTAATTTGCATTTGAGTAAATCCATTGATCACTTGTAAATTATTTATTTTTTGTTTTTATTTGATTGTGTCTGCAGGGAGGGCCGAAACACATTTTAGCATTTTCTTTAGCATTCTGACAGGGTCTGTACTGATGAGGCCCGCCCTGTCATAGTGCAATTGCTTTTCAATTAATTAATTCCGAACCCGAATTACATCAAAGCTTAAAAATCAAATTAAAAATACCGATTTTTTGTACGAATTCGGGTTCAATTTTTGAACTGGGCCAAAATGAATGTCAGAGTCCGTTTTTCCAAAAGGGTGGAAATCAATGGCCAAATTATATAGGGCGTAGAATTTGGGCTTTTGACCCACTAAAGATCGGAATTTCCCGAAAAAATGATTTTTAAAAAATTTCTCGAGAATATTTATATTTAAAATTTTCTTTAAAATTTGTAAATCTCTGTAAAGAATAAGCAAGAAAGTTGAATTTCGTTTTTTACAGTTTTCATTAAAAATTAAAATTTTTTATTATTTTCTAAATTATTTACGCATTATTATTATTATTACTGTTCATCATGCTCACCCAATCCATTTTTTGCTTCGGCTGCCCATCTTTTCTCGGTGTGTGCAACCATTTGGACAACGCTTGGCCACCGCTTGCATTTGGCCCATCATCAGCGACCAGGTCGGGGTAACAATGGCAAGAACTGATTGAATTCAATTGGTTGAGATCGGTGAGAATTGTGGACGAAGTGTGGCGACGCAAATTGTCCAAATTTGGGCCAGTAATGTACATCCAGCGAATGTTTTGCGCAAAAATTGGCCAAATTTCTCGGACAAATCAATCCCATTTCGACTGGATATTGTTGATGTTAAATGCCGACATATACAAAAAAAATTTGGTGCCGCTTCTGTCCCACATTTGCTGATTGGCACGGAGAAATGCGAGGACGGAGTGGTCCATGTGACTGAACGGACTTAGTTTTAGGGATGGGACAAGCAAGATTTAAAAATGATTAATCGAACGTAAAAAAAAAGAAATTTTTTATTACCCGCTATTTGAGGCCTAATGGTATAGGCAAGTTCAGTATCGCCTCGAAGACAAACTTATTTTTCGGAAGTTTCTTCGATCAATTTCAAATTTTGCATTAAAAAGTGTAAAATATCATGAAAAAAATCATAAAAAGGTTAAAAATTCATAAAAATTCCAAAAAATTAAAAAAAAAAGTCACCAAAAAATGCGTTTTCGAAGCTTCAAATAATTTAAGGCGATTTCGATTCAATAGAAAAAAAAGCATTTGACTAAAATTCCCAGCCCTACTTATTTTTATTGCTAATATGATGCTTTTATTTTGAATTACCGAATCCTAAGGTTGGAAAAGCGAATATTGTTGGGCAACGGAAACGTCAATTGCACACCATTGACGACAGTTTCGAATAATTCTGGCGCCGCTGTGACACTGTTCTTGCGAATTCCCATCCATTTTCGAAGCGTCAATTCGCGTTTGCCACCAAAATGTGCGTTCACCAAAACATCGAAACGGGGCGAAATAAGTGCCAATTTGAGGCCGAGTTGAGGGCGGTCAAAAAAGGGCAGGATGTCCAGCCAAACATCGGCACAAATCCAGCTGAATTTGAGGGGAAAAGCATTTGGAGAGGCTTTAAAACAGGGTTGCCAGATGAAAATTTACAAAATCAGAGTATTTGCTAATAAAAAATCACCATTTTGAAAAATTTATACCAAAAAAAAGTCAAAAATATTTTTTTGCAGCGCTTTTTCCGAAAAAAATTTTTTGGGTAGAGGGGGCTGGCGGTGGAGATAGGAAAATTTTTGAAAATTTGAGTGCAATTTGTTGATACTTTTCACTAAAATTGACTAATTTTCTCTTTTTTGAGCCAATTTTATTAAGAAAAACTAGGCGCCGTGGGGTGAGAAAAATTAGATCATTTTTAAAAAATTTTCACTGAGAATTGGATTTTTGAGTGTTTTTTTCAAAAATCCGTAAACTTTCTCAAAAAAGCGGCAAGCATCAACAAATGATCATCTCAATATATTAAAAATCAGCTTTGACCCCTTCTAAAGCAGTAAAAATAAAGCCCTACTTTAAAATGAAATTCATAAATTTTTAAGCCAACAAATTTTTGCTCACATTTTCCTCAAAATTTGTTTCATTTTCCTTGCCACTCGAACACTTCGCCGTTTTCCGAGTGACGTCATAAGTGAACCCATCAATTGCTGCTGCTGTTCATGTCCACCAAGTGCGGTTGAAGAAATGAGGCGGCGGTTGTCGGAAGAAATCTTTTTCTTTTTTGTGACGGGCGGTGCCATTAAAAATAATTCTGTCTAAATGCAAATGATTACTAATTCAATTTTCAACAAAATTCACCAACTTTTTGTGACTACACATATTAATTCTAAGAAGCCTATTCAAAATTTGGAAATTTGATTAATTATAATTATATGGATATAAAAGTGCGAAATATGGCCAATGGCCATAAAATATGGACCAAAATTGCAAAATATGGAAAAAATGACGGCACCCTCATGCGATGTAATCCAAATGCGAATTTTTAGCTTCTGATGGAAAGCTAATCTGCCAAAAATGGTTTGAAAGTGTTGGAAATTTCATCTCGCAACTCTGACCAAAAAATATAGGGAGAATGAAGAGAGAGTGAGGAAGAGAAGGAAAAAAAATGCATTTTTATAATAAAATATTAGCGGAGCGCTCCGAGCCTAAAAAACCCGTGAATCGTGACCATGAATTGGTCCCGTTGTGCCCGTGATCCAAAAAACCCGTGAAATTCACGGTTTTTGTGACCGTGAATTTTTAAGTTAATTTTCTCTGGCGGCGAATTTTTTTTTTACTTTTTACCAGGCTCCCAACTGAAAATTTTCAAAATCAGCATTTGGCTGACAAAAATCTCATTTGGGGTCAAAAACTAAAAAACGACCAAGTTTCTATATAAAACAATATGAAATTCTGAAATTTTCAGTTTTATCCAGTCTAAATTTTTCACGGAAAACCGTGTACTGACCCCGTGAATCGTGGACCTGACCGAAAAACCCGTGAAATTCACGGTAACCTGACCGTAAATCACGGCACACCTCTATTATTTACCTTAATAATGCAAAAAAAAATTTATATGTCAAATTTTTGTACCATTTCTTCGCTGATTCCAAATTTGACAGAGATTGCCTTTTTCCTTTTCCGAATCACATTTTTACCATTTTTATGAACTCAAAATATTTAAAATAATTTGAATCATACATAGATAGAAAACAGAAAGCATTTCATGACATAACATAACAATAAAGATGAAGCAGTTAATTTAAAATACAATTGTCAGCTTAAAACATTTTACAAATATGCTTTTTAGTTAAAAAATGTCAAAAATTAGCAATTTTAATACCAAAACATGCTGATGAAAAATGGAGCAATTCGAATGTCAATGTTCAGTTTAATAAGCTGATTATATCTGAAAAAAAACAAAAATAATAATTGGCGATTTGGATCAAAATCCCTGGTCTGTACTGCTGATGGCAAAAAATTGTCCATTTTCCAGTCTGTCGTTGCGTTAAAAACAATTTTTTTTTCATCAAAATTGCAATGGTAATTTTTTTTTGACCAAAATCACAAAACCAATTAATACTATTCGATAGTGATAAAAAATTTTCAAAAATTTTCTGAAGAAACTTTTTTCTAGGCCAAAATTTCAAAAAACGCTTTCCGCTACTCGATGCGCAACCGAAAAGTGACAACAGAATGCGCAAACCGCGCGCCGCTCCGACAACTTTGAAGAGAGTTGTTCACAAAAGCTTTCGAAAACGCCCATTTTTCTCTTATATACGGAAAACAAAATTACATTTTCTATATAAATAATTTTTTTCCTTAAGTTCTTACAGAAAATTAAAAATTTTCCGATTTTTAAGGGTGTATTTTTTAAAAAATTCCCAAAAGTCGATCCTTAGGGGTTTTCGCTTTTTTCGCATTTTTCTTGTGAAAATTTGCCAAAAATGACCGAAATATGCTCTAAAAGCCCAAAAATGGCAAAATATGCATTTATTCTCGAAAACCCCCAAAATATGCTTTTATATGCACTAAAAACCTTCATCAAATCAAAAAATTTTAACGTAGAAATGCTATTTTTGAGCCGCTTTCTTCATAGCATATGCGCAGAAAAAATATGCAAAAGCATACAACTTCGAACCCTAGTGATAAAAACTACAATTTATTCAAGCAAAAAAATAAAAATAACGCGTTTTAACTTTGAAAACAAAGTCAATTTGCTGACCATTTTCTTCCTCTTCCTCCTCTTCGTGTGCCGCTTCTGCTTCCCCTTCCGCACTGCCCCCCGCCGCGTCGTCATCACCAAATAGCACTTAACCGAAAATAGATATGTAGATAAGAAAGCAATAATTTTGTTTTTTTACAAGGTGGCGCCAGGAGGGACTTGCCCGGCACACCTCAAATAAAAAACTCTTTTTAATTTTAGTGTCGATTCTTAGGGGGTGTTTTTTTCAGTTGAAAATTAATCACTTAAGTTAAAAACTGTGCTTGCTAACCATCTTGAAAAGCATTCCTAAGCTAAAATAAGTCCAATTTTTTAAGTTTCATCGATTCAATAATTCATCCGAAAGACATTTTTTGTGTAAAAAAAGACAGAATGTCGTAAAAAAAATTGTTTTTTATTGATTTCATCGCTTATCGTTTTTTGCTCTTGTTTGTGTTCTTTTCGATCTAATTTTTCCTAATTGTCTCTATTTTAAGCTAACAATAATTTGCCTTTTGTGACAAATCAATTGAGTGCTAATTGCAGCAAAAATGAACAGGCGGTAAGCCATTAAATCTTTTTTTTAATCAGGGGAAAAAATATGGACTTTCATATAATTTAATATGTAGGGTACTTTTTAAGTATTTAGCTTATTTCGATTGATTTAGGAACAAAAGTAAGAATCGATTTTTTGTTCGATAAGAATCAGGTGTTTAGAGAATTTTTTAATATTTTGGCGTTCTGCACAAAATTATTTTAAAAAATGCAAATAAAAACGAAAAATACACCTTTGAGAATCGACCGAGAAAATTTCAGAAAAATACACCCCTAATAATCGCCCCAAACAATTCTGAAAATAAACCTAATAAAAAAACAATTTTCTCAAAAAATTTTCCAAAATTTTATCCATTTAAATATTTTCATGACGAACTATTTATATTTTTCTTTTTATTGAATTTTTGTTGAGTGTTTTCCAAAAAATTTAAAAATAGTGAAAATAGCGACAAAACGCCTAAATAGTGATTTACAATTGAGCAAAAAAAATAGTTGAATCACTAAAAGTTGCGACCTTACTGATTTGGCTGAATTTTGTTTTTTGGATAAAATTTTATGATTTTACATCCCTAAATTTGAAATTTTTGGCACCTATTTTCCAATTTTTAGCATTTATTTTGTGGTTTTTAGAACAAAAACACTATCTTGGCTGTTTTTAGCAACTAAAAATTGGTGTCATTAAATGCATAATGAATGTTTAAATTTCAACCGCCCCAAAATTTCCCAAATTTTTTTAGCTTTTCCATTTCCAATTCTATGGCTTCCACAACAACAGCCGCTGTTGAACATTATATTCTTGGCAAATGCATTGTAAGCTGTAATGAATTTTTCGGGAAAATTTTTTTAATCGAAAATCAAAAATTTGTCCCCCCCTCATCCCCTCACAGAAAGACAAATACGTGGTGCTGAAACAGATTGGTCAGGGCGGCTTTGGACGGGTGTACTTTTGCGAGAACAAATACGTACGGGGCCACCGCTACGCGCTTAAAATGATCCCGGCAAGTTTATTTATTTTGGCAAAAATGCCATGGACAATGGAATATATATGAGGCCTCGATTTGTTGAAAAAAAAAATCTGAAAAATTGATTGAGCCCAATGGCATTTTATGGGTCCAATCAACAATTTGCCCTCATTTATTGAACCAAAAATTTTTTCATAAAAACTTCGTACATTTTTTTGTAGCCAAAAAAGAACCACAAATCTCAGAGGCGTTAAGAATATTGCTTGGACTCATAAAGTGCTTAAAATCGAAATTTAAGTGCAAATATTTGCTTCAATTTTTCCGGGGGTTTTTGGGGTCGCTGATCACGAATATAGCATCAATTTCGACCAATTTCGAACCCGGACCATAATTCGAACAAAAAGTCGAAAATTAAAATATTCGAATTTCGCATTTTTGGTGTAAAAATGGTTTGAACTTTTTTTAATTGAAGCATTGATGATTTTTAGTTGGTTTCCTTGTTCTTAAGCCGGTTTTGAACCAAAAATGCGAAATTTGAAAAATTTGAATTTTCGACTTTTTGTTCGAATTATGGTCCGGGTTCGAAATTGGTCGAAATTGATGCTATATTCGTGATCAGCGACCCCCAAAACCGACCGAGATTTCCAAATTCGCCGGACCGGACCGGATTGGCATTTTCAAAAATGACCGGATTCCGGATCCGGTCTCTCATAATCCGGTCAATCCAGATTTTTCCCAAAATCGCCGGACCGGGTTGCCGGATCCAGAAAAATCCGGTACGGGATCCGGTCCGGCTCGGTCTCTAGTTTTTACGGCTTTTTAAAACAAAAAATATTTTTTTCTAAAAAGGTGGGACGGCACCACCATTCGGTGAATCCGAAAGCCGAAATCGAAATCCATCGGGACTTGGCCAAGGAAAAGGGACGGCGTTTCATCAAAATTTTGGACGACTTCGAATTGGACGGGACGGTGTTCATCGTCATGGAGTATTGCGAGGAGGGCAGCCTCAAAGACTATGTGACAAAGCACAGGACACCCATGGACATTCTGTTGGGTAAGGCTGGGGGGGAGAGGGAAATGAAACAAATATTTTTTTTTGAGGGCTAAGGGTTGGAGAAAAAAATGTCCGATTTGGCCAAGGAATTTTTGTTTAATATAGGTAACCAATGATTTTTGTGAACGCCATTTTTTCTGGTTTTTTTCAATTGGAGTAGGTGCACAAAAGAGGAAAAACTAGCAAAAAAATTTTTAAAAATGAAACTTGAAAAAAAATTGGAGTTTGACTTAAAATTTTAAGGTTTTCTTGTTGAGCTTTTTTTGCAGGTAGGGGGTAGGTGGTGGGAAAACATCCACAAAAAAATTATCTAATATTTTCCCATTTCCAAAAAAAAAATTTTCAGACGGATTGCGCGCGTTTCTGTTTTCAATGAAAATGGAAAATTAAATTAAAATAACAATCAATAAGGGAGGCCTCTCGCAATCACCGAGCCCAAAATTTTCACAATCAATTAAAAAAGTATAAATGATTCTGCTGGCTTAAATGGCGCGAAATTCATATAAAATTTGGTTTTTGTAGCGTTGTATTTTCTTTTATGTACACAAAAAATGGGAAAACTACTGAAAATTTTTTAAAAATGAAACCTGTAAGAAAAAAATTGGGTTTGCTTAATTTTTTTAGTTAATCTGGATAAGAAATTGAATCTTTGTTTTTTTACGAAATTTAATACTGGAATGTAAACAGAGGATGGGTTTACGGTAGTTACCGGGATGGTAGCATACCAACCCCGGTTCACATTCACTGCAGATGAAGGGAAACCACTGCATGGCAAAATAAATGGAAGTGATCCCAATCCCCCCCCCCTCTACCCGTTTTGATCTATTTTCAACTTTTTATGCATAATTTGCTGTCCTTTTCTTTGCCCATCAACAACATCATAATGTTGCTGGTCAGAGGAGGATTTTTGCACAGCCATTCGCTGATCGGTTGGAAAATGCAAGGGATATGGGGCAGGAAGCAAAGAAGGCCCAGAAGTAGCAGGAGCAGCTGCAGCAGTCCGGGAATAGGACATGAACACGCTGAGCATCTCGTCCTTCGTCAACACGTCGGAAGGGACTGAAAAAAATTTCCAAAATTTTAGCCTTTTTTTAATTAGGTGCTGCTTTACAAATTAAAAATTCATTGCTTTGAAACATGCATCATAAAATTGCCAAGTACCAATTCGGTTTGAAAAGACATTCTGTGCAATGAGCGGAAAACGAATTTTGTAAAGTGCCGGGCCGAGCATTTGGCGCCGATTTTCGCCCGTGCATTCTTTGCCATTTTGGGCACATTGCTGATCCGCCCAACGGAGTGCCTTAATTAATAAAATACGGTTTTTTAATTTTAATTGGTTGGCTTTTTCAATTTTACCGAATTCCAAATGGCAATTTCGCCGCAGGGCTTTTGCGGAAGAGAGCATAAAATTTCGCACAACAATTGGTTGTTAACTTTCAAGAACTGTTTCATTGTGAGCTCATTGTTTAAATTGATGGAGTCCAAACAACGAGAAGCGCAAGCCTAAAACAATTAATTGCTAATTTTCGGCATTTCATTTCCGCACTAATCAACAGGGATTCCTTTTTATGTAAATACATATTTTTTTCCTGGATTCTCCATAGCCTAATTAAAAATTGCTAACTTATAAATTTTTCAAGAAAAAAATCTTATAAAGTTTTTCATAATTGGTCCGAGAAAAATCTTAGGAGCAGAAAAAACAAAAAAGACTCCAGATTCCGCCCTCCGACTTTTTTGTTCTGGTTATGAGAAAAATTTGATATTTCAATGAGATTTAGTTCGAAAATTGAAATTTTTCAAAAACTTCGTCCAACCCTCAAAATTCAGACAAATCTGAACTCCAGGGACACTTTTTGGTTTTCTAAGATTGCTCCAATCCCCTAAAAAATTAGTTGCGATAGCGCAACTTCACCTCTTCTCCGTAAAAGTGTGCTCTTTCAAATGCTTTGAAAATGTTTTGGACATTATAAACGGGAAAATCCATACAGGCGTCGATCAGCAAATTGATTTGGTATTTATTGGCTTAAAAAACAAGATCTAATACTCTATGTATAATAATGCATTAAATTTAAAGTAAGGCTGTCGAACCCCCTAACTGTCTTCATCTCTCTCTCTTCTTCACTTTCTTACAATACAACTTATCTCTATTATCTCTGTTTTTTCCGTACAGCCTGGTACAGAAAGAATGACCACTTTTTAATAAATTAAATGATTTTCAACATGGTTTCAAGTTTGGAACAAAAAAAAAATGGGAAATTCGTTTGCTGACTTTATGCTTAAACAGGGATTCGTAATTGGTCGAAATGGGCGTCAGAATTAGACTCGACACCCTTAAAACTCTCAGAAACGTGTTTTTATAATACTAAAAAAATTTTTTTTTTTTTTTTTGCCAAATCGAGTGAGGGGGACTTCGACAGTATTTGTAAGTTTAAAATTTTTCGAAAAATCCGCGACTCCTCTAACCCGCATAAAGCACGTCAAATAAATTGTCTCCGTTCAGCACACTCAAATCATCCGCATAAATAAATTCCAACATCGCCTTAAATGCCTCCGCAGTTACGTCAGGGACCACCACAGCATCACCAGCCATCACCACACCCGCGGAGGCTGTAAACAATTAGAAAATCAAAAAATGACAAATTTTTCGGTAACGTTCCCTCCCCCTGAAAATTAAAAAAAAAAAAAAAAAATTCAAACACTGTTTTTGACGAAAAATGCTAAATTCGAAAATTTTGGATTTTCGACTTTTTATTAGAATTCGGGTCCGGGATTAAAAAATGGCCGAAATAATTGTCGGATTCGTAGTCAGCAACCTCGAAAATCCAAGGAAATTTGTTTTATAAATCATTTTCACACCCTGCGATGAAAGCTGGACACTAACTACTTGGATTAACATGGAAATTTGAGAGTTCGAGCTTTTGTTCGAATTCGGTTCCTTCGTTCGGAATTTTTAGTTTTGTTTTCTTGCTGCTGGTTCATTTTGTAGTTAATAAAAGCTTAACTGTTAAAAAATTAAAAGTATTTAAAAAAGATTAACAAATTATTTAATGCAATTTTTTTTTGCATATCCACTCGTACGAAAACGGCGGTACGAAAATGTCCCCCGTACGAAAACGGCGGTACGAAAACGTCCTGGCCCGGAATTCGTAAACAATAAACAAAACGCCAAAAAAGTTTACATTGTTATTAAGATGCTTTATCTTTTTAAACAGGGATTAATTGTTTTACGCCATTTGAAGAACAATATTTTCATTGTGTTATTAATTAATATATTTTAAAGCATTTAGCACAACAGAAAAATGGCAAAATATTATGCCGGCCGAAGAAAAAATAAAAAGAAGGCAGCAAAAGGCACTTCAACAATGGGAAAATAAGTTTGGCCAACTTGCCAAGAGATCCCGGACGACGGGCCGCCAAAACATCGCCGGCACCGTCTCCCATGAGGCGGGCCACGCCAAAATAACGTGGCGCAACAGCCCAAGGAAATTTTTAAAGGTTTGTTCAAGCATGGATGTCCGGGTGCACTTCATCACCCCCCCCCCCGTTTCGTTTTCATTCGCCAAAAATTTAAAAAAATGTTGGTTGAACAATTTTTTAGAATTGAAAAACTAAGCAATTCATCTAAATTTTGAACAAATGGAAAATTTAAATGCATTTTCCGTTGTTTTCTCATATAAATATTTGGGGTTTCTTGAAAAAATCCCTTTTTGATTAAGATGAAAATTTTGAGCTCGAGAGAAGGCTGGACGATGCATAGCGGGCCAGACCCCGAGACTTACACGCGGAGGGAAATGAAGCGCCTTATGGTGCTGGCGGTAACGGGGAAGGTTGCCGAGGTGAAGGCGGTCGGGCATTCGTCCGGCTGGGAAGAGGACGAGAAGGATTGGTGCCGCGTCGCCAGAAAGGTAACTGAAAAATGAATTGAAAATGACCAGTTCAAATTGGCAAAACCATGCGTTTCGGTCTCAAAAAAAATTTTTTTGTTAACTTTTCTGACTCAAAACTTTGTTTAAAAATACATGGAAACAAAGCGAAAGTCATCACTGTTTCAATAAAATATAATTTCAACTATTTTTGGATTAAAAATGGAAATTTGTTAGAGCTTTTGTTCGAATTCGGATTAGAATTGGTCGAGAGGGATGCCGAATTCTCGAAACGTGTTTTTAGAAATTACAAAAAAAAAATTTCTGGGACCAGTAAAACACATTGTTGCCGTTTAATTGCAGCCTCAAGACTTAAAAAAGTGAAACAAAAATAAATAAACTTATAATTTAAGCTTACCATGACGTCGACAAGATGGGCAGAGATTGAAGGGGAGGAGGAGAAGAGGGCGTTTGTCAAGCGGGAGGTCCGGCGGTTAGAGGGATGGGCCATGAGAACGGCCCGGAAGGAGTTGGACGCCGAATGGCCGGATGTTTTGCGGGTAAGTGCCAAAAAAATACAAAAAAAATTAATGCTAATTAATGATGCTCCTAATTCAGCTCTGTGACCTGCTGATCGAAAGGAAGACCGCCGGGCCGACCGACCTCAGAACGTTTGTTCATTTTTGTTAAAGAATTTTAAAAAAAATAGTCAACGGGAATTTTTTTGAAAATTGCTGCTAAAAATGAGCAGGCCGATCAAAAAAAAACAGGCAGACGAATGGGAAGGGGGGTTAATCCAGGAAATTCAAAAACAATGCCCACCTGATTTTTGCTGCCACTCCAACCACGACGCGTTCATTCCAGTCGTTCACCAAAGGACACCTTAAAATTTTTTATATAAATTTAATTAAGAATATTTGGCGCATCGCTGTGGGAACAGAATAATCCCCAGCACGCCGATTATTCGTATGAGGGGACGGATGGAGAGGAGGATGATGAGGAGGAGGAGGATAATGATGATGATGATGAGGAGGAGGAGGAGGGCGGTGGAAGAGAATGGGGATGAGGAAGAGGGGGAGGAAGATGAGGACCAGCAGATTGAATTTGTGTTAAAAAAAACATTTTGATTTTTTTTGTTTGATAAATTTTTAAAATCTTTTTTTTACTCCAACCCCTCACACTCAAAAAACTTTTTTACCCACCGCCCGGACTCGTGTCTGGGCTTTTGGGTAATTCGGTCCCCGGCCGACTCACCTCCTCAACATCGGCCTGGTTGATTTTGCTCTCCGCCAACTTGTAGAAGCTGCACAGCGTGTCGAACGCCCGCCGCCCGTGCCATCCGATTTTGTGCCAATTCGTCCGCGCTGAAAATTTTGAAAAAAATGTAAATTTAAATTCCATTTTTTCAAAATTTTATCAGAAAAAAAACACTGCTGCACCTTCGTATTCTGGCCAACAGTTCCGCTTTGGCCACCAATTGGTCATTTCGTGCCGGACATGGCAAGTGCCTGTGGACGGGCTTGTAAAGACGAAACTGCAAGAAAATTGGGACCATTATTTGGAGCCTACCAAAAATGATTTTTTCATTTAAAAAAAATCAATGGAATTTTTAAGGCCACAACCATCACTCTCATTAAAAAAAACTTGAAAATGCAGAAAAATCCGAAAGCTTTTGTAAGCCAACCTATTTTTTGAAAATTTATTTTTTAAATTTTCAGTATATTCCTATTTTGTGCACAATCAAAATAATTTAAAAACAAACAGGACGCACAAACTAACAAAAATCTTTTTTTTTTTACTCCAGCCCTTCACACTCATCAATTTTTTTTTAATTTTTGAAGAAGAGACGAATCGATTGGTATATCATTTGACCCTTTTTTTAGGGTTGCAACCCCGACGTCGGGGTTGGAAAATTCGGGGTTCGGGGTTGTTGGGGTTGGAAGTGTCGGGGTTCGGGGTCGGGGTTGCCAAATCGTTCGGGGTCGGGGTTTTTCAATTTTTGCCTTATGCCAAATAGTCAAAAATTTTTTAATATTTTTTCGGAAATAATATTTATTAATTTCCATAATAATATTTGTATTGTTTTTATATTTTTTTATTTCTTTTTTATCAGAAATTTTGTATAGAATTAATTTTTTTTCTTGAAATTTTAAAATTTTTTATTACCTTTTTGTTTTCCAAAACATCTTTTTTCACGTCGCTCTTTTCTAAAGACTTAAGGAGAAAGGGTACGGCGTCCGGCGGTGCCGATAGGCGCCGCCGGGAAAATTTTGAAAATTTGGTTAGATCTGTTAACAGATTTTGTCCAAAATATGCTAAATTTTTGCGATTTTGAGCCAATTTTTTTAATAAGGTTTATGACTTTTTGGGCCCTGTGATGCCGATAGGCAGCGCTAAATTTTGGAATTAAGCTATATTTTCTAAGATTTTTCACCAAAAAAATTTATGAATTTCGGTAAATTTTTGTTTTTCTTCGATATGTATTTTGTCAAAATATGCCAAGATTGGTCGATTTCTATGAGTATTTAATTTAAAAAAAACAATTTGTCACAAAGAAAATAATTAAAGAAGAAAACGTCAAACGGTATCGAACTCACGACAGAAAGTAATGTCAGAAAATTTCAAAAAAAAATTTTTTGAAAAAGAGTGCGAGAGAGATAGAGAGAGAAAGGAGCAGAGATAAAGAAAGTAAGACAGAGATAGAAAACGTGCGAGAGAGGGAGAGAAAGAATTTATTTTCTGTCATTTATTTTTGCACTTTCTGTCGCTTACCTCCTCTGCTCATCCGTCTTTTGCCTCTGGCCACCACCAGCTTCAGCGCGGCCCCTAGTACACATTGATGAAGCCGTTCCAACGCAATTCCAACCGCCACTTGCGCTCGTCGACAATCTGTGCCGATACAATACAAAGGAATTTTTAGAAATAACGATTTACCATATTTCCTATACCCTTGGAAAACTTAGTAAAAAAAAATTTGATTTGCATTTTCAAACTTTCTTAGTTTTTTTATTTAAAAAAATTTGTGTTCTCTCACCCCCTTACGCACCATTTGACACCGAAAAACTTTTTAAACAAATTTTCATTCGTTAATTTTATGAGGAAAACTAAGTTTTTGTCAAGAAAAATTCAATCGCTCAAAAATTTAAAAAAACGGAGGGAGAATGTTTTTGAACCTTCCGTCGAGTTAAAGCCGCAGAAAAAATAAGTAAAAACCTAAGAATCCCATCCCTACTTATTTCACACTGACATCAATTGCCAATTTCACTTTGTCCTCGTTTTTGTCGTAAGAGCCTTTGCTGGGGTCCATCAGTTCCTTAATTGTTCATAATTGGGCCAATTAAGCGAATTTTCACTCACCACAAATGAAATGAAATTCGGGAATCCCCACGTTCCCCTGTAGTGATTACACGCGCGTGAGGCGCCACCGTCGCCAAAGGCATGACGCGCCACGGCGCCGGCGCCACTTTTGGCCAGCGACAGGCGCAACAGTTGGCGGTGCGCTTGTGCGTGTGCCTGTCCGGGCTCAGGGCCTAAACGTGCATGGGGTTGGTTTGTCGACACATTTTTTAAATTTTCAGAAAAATTCAATAAATTTGAAATAAAAAAACAATTGTTTATGTTAATTGATTAATTGTTTTCTCTTTGTATTTCCAAGAATTCCTTTTCAATGAATGCCAATAATTCATTCAATTTCAAAAAAAAATTTGGGGAGAAAGGAAAACGACGGCCGGCAAAAAATTTTTATTTAAAGAAATGCAAATTTTATATTCCTACTTGGATTTACAAGGTGCTTGTCGATTTGGTCATGTTTCTCCATTTCTATAAAATTAAATTCGTTTTTCAAAAAAAAAGTATTCAATTTTCTCGCCGTATTTCTTTTGTTTTTTTTAAATGGAAAAATTGGAATCCAATTTAAATCAAAATGTAATTAATTAGAAATTTGGGGCCCGGCCTGGATTTCTTTTTGTTTTTGTCAGGAAAAATAAGGCCAAGTATGACATCTAGATAAAGTCCTATTTCGACACGAAAAAACATTGTTTCGGCAACATTTCGAATTGTATCGGAAAAGAGGGAAGCGAAGAATTCCATAGGGGCACGTTGTGACCAAATTTTTGATAGACCATCCATTTTCCGGGGATTTGGAAATTCATTACTTTTGCGGTGAGTGTCAATTGTACATATTGTAATTCCTTAATTGGCATAATTATTATTAATTAAGGAATTGATGGACCAAAGCAATTGTTTTTATAACAGAGAAGAGGACAAAGTGACATTGGCCAGTTCCAAAAAAGCCGCGGATTGCGGACTCAAATCGCGAGTTTAAATTGTCGCAGTTGCGAAAAAATGCCACGAATTGTTGATCGCGCTAGCATTCCACCCCTGAACAATACATTGGCTAATCTTCACGAAAAGATGAAAATCCGAAATAAATTTTTAAAGAATTTCTTAAAAAAAAATTAGCTGGCAGAAGTGATCAGTGGTGACAATTTAACATATTTTTTCGAATTGGACATTTGAATAAATATTTTTCTTTATACTTTTACAAATCAAAAAACCCAGTTTGGAACAAAGTTTAGACAGATCGGGCGAGGGCACTGATCAGAACAGATAGGGCGAGTCGTGTAGACCAATGCCGATCCCAACGCCGCCCTCCCGCGCCTCGGCCGCCTTCGAGCGCAGCATATGGCCACGCTGCACATTGTCAATGGTGGCCATTGTTTTGGCATTGCCCAAAAAGTAACCGACGATGCCCAATTCGCTGGTCTAAATTGAAATGGAAAAGAACCATTAATTGGTTTGTCACCAATTAATTCAATGATTTCACTTACCATGGCGTACATTTTCGGCTTTTCCCTCGCGCGAATTGAATAATTCTGAAGGGAAAAGCGGATCAAATTTGATTTTGATATTTAAATTTAACACTCGAATTGTTTTACCGTCACTTGGAGCATCTCCAATTTCTCCATCAGAATGAGTCCCCCGCGTTCCTTCCGCGTCATCGTTCGCAATTTGTGCGCGAGTTGTTCGTCCCAGAAATTGTTCCCCCCTCCGTCTCGGTTCGTTTTTAGCACAAATCTCTCGGGCTTTTCGATGGCTTCCTGTAAATTGTATTTGTTTTAAAATCTTTTTAGAAATCCACCTTAATTATCGCACGGGTTTCTTTGTCGTCTTTGTCCAGGCCCCAAAGACCGGCGAAAGTTTTGCGGACGGCGGCGATTGTTTCAGCTTTTTGGTCGGGCAAAAAGTGCTCCAACATTCCCGGCAGTGCCAAAGTCTGAACTAATTGTTAAACAGCTGTTTCTTTTTGTGCCATTCGACCTGTTGGACTTTTTTTGTTCCAGCCAAATCGATGCGGACATTTGTTGTCAACTGAAAGCAATTTTATTCAATTTTGTCCCTATGAATATTTTATTATTTTTATTATATTTGCCAATGGCATTTATTGAATTATTATTAATTTAGTCCATTTAACACTTTTTCTTACAATGGCATTTGATCGCTCCAACTTTCGTCGAATGTCCCATTCCTTTTCCGTCTGCCAATCCTTCTCAAACAGAAAATTTCGTTGATAAATTATCGCCACTTTTCTCCCTTTGTACGAAAGTGATGAATCATTTGGGTCCAAAATCAGTCTTAAGAAGAAAAAATCAATCAAATTCTGATCAGTCAACTGAGTCTATTGGATTTGTTTGGCATTTTGTCTATTTTGTATGTCTGTCTGTTTACTTTTCGCCACATTCCTGCAATGTAAGGCGCACAATTTCGATTTTATTTCCCGAAATCCGTTCAATTTCGTATTGTACGAGCCGTTGGTCAAAAATGCCCTGCACTTTTGTGTAACTCATAAACACAATGACGGACAAAGGGTCGTTGAATTGTTTCCTGATTTTTAATAACTAATGAATTAAGTGTTTAATTACTCTATTATTATTATGTCCATTTTACTGACCATGCTTTGACCAGTGCTTCCGCTGCGCCTGCGCATGACTCATTCGGCGGCAAATTGGCGGTGGACAGTCCCAACTTCGAGAACACGCGCCTGTGCACTTTGCTGACGCCCTCCGTCCGCGCGTTTCCGCCAATTGCGCCCATATTCACTTCGACCTTAAGACAACAATTAGTTCGAACAAACAATTTGGTTTTGTGTGTTTGCCTGCTTCAGTTCATATTCACCGCTTTCCGCATTCAAATGGCACATATAATCCTAAAAATTGAGGAAATTAATTATATCTTAGAGGTAAAGGTGCCTTTTTAATTAATTAAATTTATTTTTAATTAATAATTATTGACCGCTCGTTGCAAAATCAGACTGATCGGCTGTTTGTTGCCCCTCTGCTGAACGTCGTCCAAAATGTCCAAAAGGTGGCCAATGTAAGCGTCGCCTTTGCCCGCCTCTCCGAGCGTTCTCTTCAAAAATTCGTAGTTCTGAGACACGCGAAAGTAAAGCAATTGGAACGTCTTAAATGTTTCCGCTTTTTTCAATTTAATTATATTTATTAAATTGTGTAAATACTTTTTGAACAGCTTTTGCTTCTTCAAAGAGACGGCGCGGAAAAGGCGAAGGAAACAAAGCGAAGGGAACAATCTCAACGACATCGCTTCTGCAAAAAGGAAAAGCAAATGGTCAAATTGCAACTCAAAAGACTGAATATTCAAAGTGAGAAAAACATAAAAGCCAAATCGAAAGTTAACTAAAAAATGATTAAATTTTAAAAATTAAAAGGTCCCTCCTCCCTCTCTTCCCGTGCTTTGTTTTGCTCACCGTTCCAATTGGTCCTTGACTCTGTACACCAAATTGACAGTGTGTGCCCAATCGACGGCCTCTTGCACTATCGTTTCAAAGTCGGCATCGCTCTCTTTGGATAATTAATTAATTGCTTTGTATGTAATTATCCATTCCAAATACCGTAATTGGGCTCGACAGACTCTTCGGCACGGATTGGCACTGTCGTCGAAGTGGCAAAAGACAGGGGGAAAAGGACGACAAACAAAGGCACAAGGAAAAAGACAAACGCAGACGAAAAATTAGTCATTTTCAGTTAAAATTTTATTTTCAAATAAATAAATAAATAAAAAACAATAACAATTTAATAATAATAATAAAGTAATTGATGAAAATATATCTCAAATTCTTATTTATAATTCTGCAACAGGAAACATTTAACAAAATCCAACTGTTTTTCTTCACGTGCATTTCATCGCAAAAGAAAACAAACGGAAATCCGTCAAAAAGGCCAAAAACGAAAAAAAGAAATTGATTTTAAAAGATTAATAACAGATTTTCACTAAATAACTGTTTTTTGTCTGAAATTTAAAAAATGTTAACATAAAAAATTAGCAAATTTGCAAGTTTTTAGCATTTTTAAAAAATTTTAATGAAAAATATTCTGAAGTGAAAAACTAAAATTAAAAATATGTACAAAAACTCCCCAAAATAAATAAATTTTATTTAAAAATTCTTAAGAAAAGCGTGAAAAGCACAAAAGGCCAAAAAGAACCTAATTAGCTTAAAAGAACATTTTAGATGTTTTTAAAAATTAATTTTTGATATTTATTTTTCTTTAAATCGGTTTTTAGGTGTACATTTTCCAAAAATTTTTTGAATTTTTGAAAAGAAATTTCTATAAATTCTCAAAACCTTAAATTATGTAAAAAAGAAAGAAAATAGTTACGAAAAATCCCGAAGTCAAAAAAGGTAACTTTTTGGTAGAAAATAAGTTTTTTGAATGTTAATAACTAGTGATCAGGACAGGACCGAGATCCCTCCGGGATTTTCCCGGGAACCTGATCCCGGCTTTTTTAGTTGAAAAAGACGCGTCGGGGCCCCTACCAAATTGGGATTTCAATCCTGGTAGTCATATTCCAGGAGCGATCCCTACGAATTGAGGGTGGGATCCGATCCGATTTTATGGCAATATATTTTTCATTTTTTTAAATTTTAAAAAAGTTTAAGCAAATCACAGCCAAAATTACTTCACATTGTACAGTGTGTCAAAAATAAAATAAAAGTTACAATACAATTATATATAAGGTTCATTTTTTGAAGTTTTGAAAATTGAAAGTGTCACATTAACAAACAAAAATATTTAAGATTAACAATCAAAAATAAAATATTCACAACATCAAATACGGTAAAAGCAGGTACTGTAGAACAAAAATAATTTTTTCTTTCCACGTGCAAATATTAATATTTTGAATACAAATTAAGGAGGCGATAAAAATGGAAAATACGAATTGCAAAAATATGTTTTTCAACAAATAAATTTATGCGAATACAAATAAAATGCAAAAAATCCAAATTAAAGGTCAAAACATAAACGAAAAAATAAGAAATATCGTCGACACAAAATTAAATCCACCAAAAATAAAATCGCTCAAAATATGTATTAATTAACAAAATTAAAAATGCTGAGGTCAATTGCAAAGATAAAACACCAAGCAAATACAAATCAAAATCAGCTTAACAGCACAGCAAAACTCCATTGTTCGTTCGAAGATTCTTTGATCCCTCGCGCTTGGCAATTTCTGTTTGAATGAAAGAAGGAGAGACTATAGGAGGAGTTTAAAAGTTCTCATTTTTCGCGAAATTTTTTTTCAAAGAAATCTTGTGAGTGTACTGTAGCGTAAAGTAGCCCGGAATCGTGTCCTTGACCCCGAAAACCTCTGGGCAACCGGTTCTGGACTGATCAAATTTGTACAATATTAAAGGAAATAAAATCGAAGGCCCATTGATTCATTGTGTGGCATTTCCTACGCAAAAGCATAAGTAAATGCGCATAATGCAAATGATGCTTGCCAAACAGCCACACATATATGTACATATGCACATACATACACTTACATATTTCCATGTTGGATATATACAAAATTACGCAATGTTTTTAATTGCATGAAATATTAAAAAATTTAATGAAATATAATGAAATATAATAAATTATCATTATTTCTTTTTTTGATTTACGCCTTCTGCAAGGTATCACAGACCAGTTTGAGTTGTCATCTCTGAAGAGGAACCGGACAATTCATCGGACGAAGATTGGAAGGATGCGGAGGAGGAAGAGTCGGACGAATTGGCATCGCTGTCGAAATCGTCTGCATCGTATGGGTTGGGAGAGGACATTGGCGAGGGGGAGGAGGAAGAGAACGAGGCGATGGAATCCAAGAAAAAAAAGGATGGCACAGACAAAGGGCAAACAAACGGCGCCGATTGAAAAGCATGAAACAGACGAAGGAGAAGGAGCGAACAATGAGTGAAATGGGAGGTGAAAAATATAATATTTAATACATTTTTGATTGAATAAATTGTAAAAATAACTGTTTTGAAGCAATGAAGCAAAATGTCCTGATTTTCGACCCCAAAATCTGATTTTTTGGGCTCGATGTTCTGATTTTGAAAAATTTTCGATCGCATCCCTGATTTAACCCTTTACCAATATTTTTTCAAAAAAAATAACTTTAAAAAAATTTTATTTAAATTTTCGTACATATTTAAGGTTTTTATACATATTTCTTACATATTTCCGGAATTTTTTTACATATTTATGTACATATTTTGACCACTTTTTGTACATATTTTTGACATCCCTATTCATTACTTGTCAACACAATATTCGGTATTTGCTGGAAAAACATGGAGAACAGAATGAACACAGTGAATCTGTTGGACGAAGCGAAAAATTTGCATTAATTTGCCATTTAATTTTTATAATATTTTTATCAAATAAAAAGTCTTTTGATTTGGGGCCGAAACAAAACTCAAAAATGGGAATAAAATAATCATTTCAAATTTGGATTTTATATCAATTTTCACTCATAAATTCAAATTCAATTTTAATTCCCCCCCCCCTTTTTACAATTTTGTCGAAAAGCGTTCCTTCTGCTGCTTCTCCGTTTCTTTGCTTTTCCTCTGTCTACTTTTTGTACGGTTTTGTTGTTTTTTATTCGAAAATGCCATTGATTTATCAAATGGTCTTAGATCGTTATGAATTTATTTAATATTTTAGTATAATTTTGTTTTAATTTACCTCTCTTGGCCATTATTTTCTTCATATAAAAAAGTAACAACTATTTTTACTATGTAATTAACTGGTTTTACAGATGTTTTCTTCGCCTTCGCTGTTGAATTTATTGCCCATTCCGTAATTTCCGTTTCCATTCGCTGCCATTGCATTGGCAATTTGTGCCATTGGCTGCGGTTGTGAAAAGTCAAAATTGGGCGTTTGGCCTTCCTTTGCTAAATCAGTCATTTCTCCAACTGAAAATATTTAATTTATATTCGCCAAGTTAATTAATCTTTAAAAAAGGAGTCATTAGATCATTTCCCCCCATTTCGACTCCCAAAAACTTCGACTGGGAAGAAATGAATGCGCAAATAATTGAACAAAAACACTAATTAATTTAAAAATCCCTATGACAAATCGGTCATTCGTCCCAGCAAAAAGTGAGAATTCGTCCGGATGACGACCAATAAATAACAGTGGCGAGACGCGGACAGAAAAACCCAGCGGTCGCGGATTCAAATTGCCTTAAAAGCTCAGTTTTCCATCGTTTCAAACATTTATATCTTTAAGCCTTTCTTCATTTTCATAAGGTGACCGACAGTCCGACAGGCGCCGCCGGGAAAATTTTTAAAAAATTGAGACAATTTATTAATAGATTTTATCAAAAATTACCAATTTGCGATTTTGAACCCATTTTTTCATTTCGATAAATTTTCTTTATAAATAATTTATTAAATTCGTTTTTCAAAAAAAAAAGTATTCAATTTTCTCGCCGTATTTCTTTTGTTGTTTTTAAATGGAAAAATTGGAATCCAATTTAAATCAAAATGTAATTAATTAGAAATTTGGTTCCCGGCCTGGATTTCTTTTTGTTTTTGTCAGGAAAAATAAGGCCAAGTATGACATCTAGATAAAGTCCTATTTCGACACGAAAAAACATTGTTTCGGCAACATTTCGAATTGTATCGGAAAAGAGGGAAGCGAAGAATTCCATAGGGGCACGTTGTGACCAAATTTTTGATAGACCATCCATTTTCCGGGGATTTGGAAATTCATTACTTTTGCGGTGAGTGTCAATTGTACATATTGTAATTCCTTAATTGGCATAATTATTATTAATTAAGGAATTGATGGACCAAAGCAATGGTTTTTATAACAGAGAATAGGACAAAGTGACATTGGCCAGTTCCAAAAAAGCCGCGGATTGCGGACTCAAATCGCGAGTTTAAATTGTCGCAGTTGCGAAAAATATGCCACGAATTGTTGATCGCGCTAGCATTCCACCCCTGAACAATACATTGACTAATCTTCACGAAAAGATGAAAATCTGAAATAAATTTTGAAAGAATTTCTTAAAAAAAGATTAGCTGGCAGAAGTGATCAGTGGTGACAATTTAACATATTTTTTTGAATTGGACATTTGAATAAATAAATTGGCATTTTGCACAAAATCTTCTACCAAATCTCATAAAAACAAAAAATATTTCTCTTCTCAATTAGTTTTTTAAATCAAGCCTTAAATCAGCAATAAGTTACATCTTTTTATATTCTTCATAAATTTATTTAGCAAATGAACATAAATTTTCAGAGTTTTCCCGGAGCGCCTATTGGCCCTCCGGGCGCTTGCTTTGTAAATTGGTTTTTGACGAGAATTCGTTCTTTCTCAGATTTTTAATTTTAATTTTATTTTTGAATTTTTCTTTTGCAGCTAAAATTAAACGATAGTAATGTGTTTTACTGGTCTCGAAATTTTTAAAACGTTTCAAGGCGCGTTTTGGAGTGCTGAATAAGAATTAGGCTTTCTTTTTCTGCCAATTCCGAGCCCCGCATCCGAACATATTTTCAAAAAAATTATTTTTACCAAAATCATGAAAGCGTATTTCGAATGCTGATCATGAATCCGGGCAATTCTGGAAAACTCACACATTTATTGACATTTTTTCCAATTTTTTGGCAACTATTTTGGCATTTTTCTGCATTTTAGCAAATTTTCTGCCTTTTTATCAACTCTTTAGGTATATATATTTCTCGATTTTTAGCACATAAAAATCCATCCCTATCATTGGAATATGTTGCTTTATGAAACCAAAATACTTTACAAAACATAAAAAAATATAAAATTTAAGCACCAAGAAAATTTTGTGCCCTCCAAGACTCTCTTCTCATCCTGCTGATTTCCTTCCTTTCACTTTTCAATCCTTCTCGAAATGTTTACGCTATTCACATGTAAAATCAATTGCCAAGGTGACGTTGTCCTCGTCTTTGTTGTACAACCCTTTGCTTGGGTCCATTAATTCCTTAATTGCGACCCCTTGGCACTGCCGGCCGCCTCCCCCGTTCTCCAAAGGTTTTTTGGAAAAGCGTCACAAAAAAGGCGGTTTTAAAAGCAATAAAAAAAGACCGTCGATGTACATGGTATGGCCGGACCCTACCCAAAATTTTCGGGTTGACCCCCCCCCCTCCGGCCCCCTTCCTTTTGGCCGTATCCTGTGGACCTTGGAATGTTTTTTTCAAAAAAAAAATTTTCCCGATTTTCTATTGTACGGCTTTAACCCCTCCCCCCCCCCCCCCCCCCCCACTCCCCATGTTTAGTGAAGTCCGTGCCGGCAAATACACAATGTCGGCTGACGTGTTCTCATTGGGCTCCATCTTTTTCCTGTTGCTGACCCGCAAATATTTGCCCGGTGCCAACCAAATGCCAATGCCAAGCCCAGCGGAGGAGCAGCAACAGCAGAAGCGAATGGGTAAAAATTTTCCGTATTTTTTTTTTAAATATTCGCGGTAAATTTTTTAGCCATTTTTTTTGAAAAAAAAATTCCGATAGTTTTTCAATTTCCATCGAAAGTGTGCCGTTGGATTTGTTTGGATCGGAAATAATTTTCTCAGTTTTTGGCTCATCCACAATGACATCAATGGCCAATTTTACTTTGTTCTCGTCTTTGTCGTAAAATCCTTTGCCCGGATCCAACAATTCCTTAATTTTTAGTGATTTATTTTGAGATACAAAAATTTGACAAATATTGTAATTAATTTTTTTTAACATGAAAATCAGCAATGTTTCCGATTATAACTTTAATTTTAAATCAATTATGTAATATAAAATCATGGTGAGCCAAAGTTACAAAAGTGTCAATGATAGAAACATTTAAATTTATTATTAGTTTTAATTTTATTGCTAATAAGAAACCATAACTTAGCTTAAATTTAGTTAAATTAATAAAAATTGGTATTACGCGATGCATTACATATCCTTTCCTATAAAAAAAAGAAACTCAATTTTTTAGGCAATCGAATCCAGCAAAAACAACAACAGTTGCAGCAGCAGTACCTGGACTTGGAGTGCATTTGGAACAATGTGTGGTCAAAGAATGAGTCGGTCCGTGCCCTTTACCCTCCGGCAGTGCACGCCTCGCTCAAGTCGTTCATGGTCGGACTGTTGTGCCGGGAGGACAACCGAATTATGCTGGACGGTCAGTCTCCAACCCCCCCCCCACCATGAAATTTTTCAAAATTTAGAGAATTTCGAAGTTTTGCCGAACTTTTACAAGACCAATTTTCTGTACAAATAAAAAAAATATTCACTAAAATTACCATTATCATTAAATCCGGTACTTATTTAAGTTGAAAGGGTACTTTTCACCTACATTTTCAATTTCCATTATTCTTGCATTCTTTTATTGTTTACACTTTGTCTAATTTCTATGCATAATCGTTTATTATACGTATTTAGTTTTGGTGAATTTAAATTCGGACAGATTTATGAAAAAGACTTTTTTTTACCATTTTCAAGGCCATCGTTGGAAAGGATAAAGCCCAACCATTTCTCAGTGCTTTCATTTTTTATTCCAATTTGTGCCCATATTTTCCATGGAAATCCCCCAATTTCCACGGCATCGCTAAATCGTTGACTTCCCACCGCCTCCAGCGCAAATTCGGACACTTTTTCAATTTCCATCTCAATTGTGCCTTCGTTTTTGTTCCGTCGGTGCGTTGGAAATTTCAATGGGAAAAGCCCAGTGGCATCACTTAAATTTTGATGGGAATAATGCTGATACACGCTGTTCACTTCTTCCATTGTTAACACACCAAATGGAACTGAAATTTGATTGAAATGGATAATTAATTAGACAATTAATTCATTCATAAAATGAGTCATCAATTAAGTTTGGCCTTGACCTGGGGCATTGTAATATTAAAAAAACGACATATGGTCTTTTAAATTTTAAGTCTATGGAATTAGGTTATTAGAATTATAATTAGTGCAAAATAAAATTTTGATTCCGATTCGATAAGAAATAAAGGCAATCTTATAGTGGAAAAAATTGCAGATTTTTTTTCGTATATTTCTTTCAAAAATACCTTTTCATAACAGTGATTTAATTATTTTCCGAAAAATGAATTTTTCCAAAATTTATTATCAGCTAACTTCTTCATTTTAAGCTAGAAAATCCTTAAAAAAAGTATAAATTCTCCAGATTTTTCTCTATTTTTAGTGCTTTTTTGCACTTTAATTGATCCATTTCGAAGTGAATTATGAATTTTCAAGCATTCGCCTAAATTTCCAAGGTTCCAAAAAATGAAAAATCTTTTTAATTTAAAAATTTCAGGTTAAGATTTAAATTGTAGCAAAAATTTTGACCAATTTCAAAAACTAATAAAAATTTGCTATTGGAAAAATTTGCATAAAACATTGAAATTTTGTAAAAAAGGGTTGAACATTAAAGCCCCACCCTCGAGTATAACCCCATTTTGAAGGGGGTTTTATTCGAGGAAAAACGGTATAATTATGAAAAGCCCTTAATCCAGACTTGGAACCATTACAGGTCCAGTCCAACAAGGAATCCAAGCCAGGTTCAAGCATTTTCAAGATAGCAAACTCTCTAATCATCAAAATATTATTTATTACTTTTTTTGTCGAATAACTGCCAAGACATAACAAATTGTAAAATTTCGCCTATATTTTTAAGAATTAGCTTGAAAGGTAAAAATTTTTTGGACAGAAAAAAATAAAAATTGTTTTTTCAAATTGTCATTTTCATAGCAAACTCCATTACCGCACGGCACAAGGGCCGAACAACACCATGGGACCGCCGTCAGCGCCGACGGCATTCTCTGCGCCCGCCATCTATGCCACCACCAGCAACAGCAGACGGAACACCAATGCCACCTTCTGATTTGATCAAAGCACTGATATTTCGATCAATGTAGTGCAAACAGCGGAGAGCAAAATCCCAAAATAAAAATATTATAAAAAATTATATAATTATTACTAGGGATTGTTCTTTTATGTAAATACATATTTTTTCTTCTGGTTTCTCCATGCTTTGAATAGTAGGAAAATCACTTTCTTTCTTTTTTGTGTTTGCGAACAAAAGTTGTGACTTTTATTTACATATTTTCGGATTTTTCTACATATTACATATGTACATATTTTGGACTTTTTCGTATATATTTCGCAGTTTTTCGTACATATTTTCATTATTCTTGCATATTTTGAGGATTTTTGAGAATTTATAGAAAATTTTTTGTGAAAAATTAAAAAATTTTTTTGAAAATGTATTCCTAAAAAACTTTTTTTTTCAAAAAGTGAGATATCAAAAATAATTTTTTAAAAAATAAAAATTGATTTTAAGCCAATTTAGATAATTTTAAGGCATTTTGTGCCTGTTTCTCCCTTTATTAGGAATTTTTTTCCAAAAATAACCATTAAAAAAAAATTTATTTACATATTTGGGGTTTTTTGTACATTTTTCTTACATATTTTAACATTTTTTATACATATTTTATTTACATACATATTTCACGATTTTTCTTACATAAAAAAACAATCCCTAATTATTACTTTAACTCGTCGGGGATCATACCATAGAATTTTACCGATGTTTTCGGTTGAGAATTTATCCTTAGGTTATTTATAGGACCCGGATTTATATTGGCAAAAAAAACACACACCAAAATATAGAATTATAATATAGCGAAAAAACGAAAAATATAGACAAAAAGCTGAAATGCCAGGTCCCGGTCGCGTATGGACAATAAATTTATGAAAATTGTCATGAATTTTTGAAAAACCTCGAACACCCGTAAATTTTTTGTCATTTTGTCAGCAATGAAGAATAATTTTCGATACATGAATTATAGGACATTAGAGTTTATTATTTGCAAAATTAGATATTTTTACTCGAATTTCGGTCATAAATTTTTGTTTTTCACAATTATGGTATTTTTCCAATTTTTTCGGTTTAATGGCATGTTTTCAAAAATTTTTCTTTCTTTAGGGGTATATTTTTCGAATCAAATTTTTCATGAGAATCCGTGCCCGGCACGAAATGACCAATTGGTGGCCAAAGCGGAACTGTTGGCCAGAATACGAAGGTACATACATATATTCTTTGTTTTTTTTATTCCGGAGAGATTTCGAAAAGAATTTGGAATTTGGAATTTTAATTTTTTTTAAATTTTTTTAATTTTCAGCGCGGACGAATTGGCACAAAATCGAATGGCACGGGCGGCGTACGACACGCTGTGCAGCTTCTACAAACTGGCGGAGAGCAAGATCAACCAGGAAAATTCCAATTTATTTAAAATTCCAATAATAAATTTTCACCAGCTTTTAAAACTTCCAACAAATTATTGGCATCCAATCCATCAAAACTCTTCGTATAAATAAATCTTAGCATCGTTTTGAACGCGCCAATTTCAATGTCGGGGATCTCAATTTGACCTTCATTGTAACGGAACATTGCTTCAAATACATCGGAAGCACTGGAGAGAATCGCTCTATGAGCTGATATAATCTAAAAAAATTCCAAATTATTAAAAATTTTGAGAATTATAATTTTAGTACAAAAAAATAATGAGAATATGTTAGGACTCGGGTGGGAATCGAACCCGCGCCTACACCCAATCCGTGGATATTCAACCATTGAGCCACTGAGGCAAAACCAACTCTTATTTTTCTGGTTCTTATAAATCCAGCTTTCCACTTTTTACCTCGCCAGTCTGCTTCTTCTTAGTAAATCTATAAAAAAAGCTTTTCCATAAAATAAAATTTTTATTTTTATTTCGGTTGATTTTTCAAATGCCCGTCTCTATTTGAATCATTTGATAGCAATAAATGTTTTTCATTAGATGAAAAATCCGGAAAAAATCTTTTTCTAGCTATTTGAAATTTTTTGAAAGTTTTTATGTATTGATAATAAATCATTCAAAATTTGCTTTTATCAATAAATTTTAGAAAAAGACTCAAAAATCGCAAATTTGGCATTTTTTCATTTGAATTGGATATTTTTGGTCTTTCAAAATTTTTCAATTTTTTTTATTTTCATTTGATTCTATCGGTTTTTTAGTTCGAAAAAACGATTTTGCATCATCGATAGTTGTAAATGTCGTCAATTAAAAAAAACAAAAATTTTTTTGACTCGCCTCCTTTTTGTCGTCCTTCCCAACCAAAAACTCAACATCCGTATACTCTCTTTTCTTAAACACTTTCTCCAATTGGTCCGTCAACGAATTGACAATTTGTCCATCGCTTGTGCCTTAAATATTTTAAATCTTTTATTAATTGGGAGACATATATTAATGAGTAGGGATGCGATTTTTAGGCAAATGCCTAAAATTTTTGCGCACTTAATACGCACAGATAAGCACGAAAAAAGCCCTTTCCGCATGGTTTGGGGTGTCTACGATGACTTTTATAATGCCTAACTTTGCCTATTTCGGGGTTTTTGTGCCTAAAGTGCCTATTTTAGGGTTTTTGAAAAAATCCTTAACAAAAATGCAATAAAAACAAAAAATACACCCCTAAGAAATGTAAAATTTTTCAAAAAAATTATCCCTAAATTTAATATTTTTTTCAATAAAAATTTTTTGGTTTAAAAATTTGTTCATATTCGAAAAAAAAACTTTAAAACATTTAATAATTTCATTTACAATTGAAATATTTAAAGTTTTAACGTGTTTTGTTACCTAAAAAGCGTTAATAAAAAATTTTATTTGCCTATTTTTGTGCCTATTCGGGCTTTTTTGTGCCTATTTAATGCCTATTTTGCGATTTTTTTATGCCTTTTTAGGTGCCTATTTCGCGATTTTTTGTGCCTAAAAATCGCATCCCTAATAATGAGGTCAGGATTAAACCGAAAAAAATAATAAATGAATGCAAATACGCGAAATCTTAAATGCGAAAAGCTAAATGCGAATTTTTTTAGCCTTAGGTTACGGCAATGGTACTATTTTGCCCGCCTTACAAGTTAATCTAATGGCTTCTTCGTCTGGTGTGAAAATGACTAATTGCTTTATTGGGATTTGTTTCTTTGATCTTGCCTATCCCTAAATGACCTTTAAACCTACAGTAATTTAAATAAATTAATTACAGAATTACCTGTTTCATTTTTTGGAGGAGCTGCATTTACTATTTTCAAATATAAATTGGCCAAGATTGATAATATAGCAAAATAATAAAATATGTAATTCATTTTGACAACTTAAATTAGAATATTAAACAGTTCCTAGATAAATAATTCTCATTTAAAGCTTTCGATAATATCACATTTTTTGGATTTCATTATTTTAGTTTTACGGTGAATGGAAATTTAAATAAATTTGTTTGCTCAATAAAAGCCAACAATAAGAAAAAAACGAATAAAATTGTCAGAATTAAGGAATGATGGACAAAGAAAAGGCTTGTCCAACAAAGTGGTGGCCTAATCATTTGGAAAACTTATCTAAAGATTAAAATTTTCACAAAAAATATGTTTGGAAATCCGCCAAAAATTAAAAATGATTTGGCTAATTTGAGGCGTGCTTTGAGGTCAAAGCGAATGACGCCGCTGGCACCGTCAGCTAACAAATAAGCGATTGACATTTATGTTTTTAAAAAATAAATAAATATAGTGTATTCTTTTAATGATGCAATGGAAAAAGTGTAAATAACCTGTGCTGAAACTTTTTGTCTTCCTTCAATGCAAAATTTCCATTTTTTTGAGTAATTTAATAGCCGCAAAAAAATCAAATGCAAAATCAGTAGCTAAAGTATGTCAAAGTTTTCAACTTCTTCCATGGCATCGCCCATTGGTACCCTCAGACCCGTCCTGTTCCCAAGAAGCTTTTTGGAATAAACGCATGCAAAAAATCTGTGTGAAAAACAAAAAATATCGTTGGCTAGTTTTTTAGAAAAATCTTATTTTTGAGTTAAAATCTTAGAATTTGCGTATTTATGTAGCATTTTCATTAAAATTGGTAGCGCATAGAACAAATGATGAGTTGTTGTTTAAAAGATTTCTTTTCTTTTCAGATGGGCGTCCGTTTCCGGGTGATCGGAAGTGAATAATTCGTAAAATGGATCACCAAAAATGCCTAATAATTATTATTTTTGCAATAAAATTAATAAAATATTTTAAAGATAATAATAAAGTAAGAATTAAAAAAAACAAATAAATGGAAATTTAAGTTGTGAAGATATTAATACTACATTCACAGTAGTTGCTTTGCCTTTTATTCTGATTTTTAAATCAATGTTTAACCAAAGGATATTAAAAATATTTATTATTTAATATTATATAAAAATAAATCGATCTTTAACTATGGAAATGATTTGAATTATTCTTTATCATTAAGAAAAAAATCGATGCTTACTTAACCAATTTATTAATGGTTTTTGCGTCTATTCTGCATTTATTCATTAATGTTTATGGTTGGTTACCAAGTAAATTCTTTTCATTTTTAACATGTTGCCGCCCAAACCCGAGACATGAAAGTTTTTTTTTCTCGACCAGAAATCAAACTTTCTCGGTCGAACCGACCAGAAACTCAATTCGATACCTTTTTTCCTGCCCGAAACTCGACTTAAAGATTTTTCTCGGATTTCGGATAAAAAATTGCGTCTATTCTGCATTTATTCATTAATTTAGCAAATTCAAAAATCACAAACCCCTCTTCAATGCCTAAGAGCCTGTGCTTATCAATTTAATTTTAAAATAACGAGACTTATTATACTATTATAGAGTTTTTTTATAAACAAACTTTACTTTCGAAATCAATCACTATCGAAAACTAACAGCACCAAATATCATATTTAAAAAACATTAACTACAAATTTGTCGCAAAACCTACACAAATTTTTGCATCTCCAAATAAAATCATCAAAATTAAGAAATTGTTGGATCCGAGAAATGGCTTGTACAACAAAAAGGAGGATAAAGTGAAATTGGCAATTGATTTAATTGTGTTCGAACCAAAAACGGGGAAAATTATTTCCGATCCGAACAAATCCAACGGCACATTTTCATTGGAAATTTTCGGAATTTGCAAGAGAAACCGAGGGAAGTGAACGTAGAAGTGAATCTGCTGTATACATAAAGAGAATTTTTACAGGGGATGTAATGATGTATAATATTAATTTTGATCATTTTAGTTAAACATTGATTTTTTACAAATTTACAATATAAAATCCTACTGGTGGCGCAATGGGAAATAGTGATCATTAATAATTATCATTTAGTGAATTATCTATTTTAAATGTAAATAAAAAGTAGGCAATGTCAATGGACGATAGATAAAGTAAATTATAAATTTTATATTAGCTATAGTTGCTATTTTTACAGGGGATGTAATGTTGTATAATAAAATATATTTACAAAATAGGCAATTTCCACGGATGAGAGATATAATAAATTATAAATTTTATATTAGCTATAGTTGCTAATGCTATATAAATTTTTATAGGGATGTAAAATTTTTGCGTGGAAAATTTATTATTTCAGAAGTAGCAAACTATCAATATAAAAGGCAACTCAAATATCAAGAAATTACAACCAATTTTATTATTTTTGATTTTTTTTCTTTTTAAAGTAAAGCTAAAGATTATAAAAATTCCTACTTTTTAAATGAATTTTATTATTTAAGAATTGTAGATCAAAAGTCCAAGTCCAGGTTCTAAAAAACCAAAAAATAGACACTAAAAAAAGAAACTAGGCTCTAAAAATCCTCAAATTTAGGGGTGTAAAATGACAAAATGTATTCAAAAAAGTAAAAAATAAGGCCAAATCATTATTGAGATAAATAATTTTTAAATCAAAAATTCTTGTTAAGAAAATAAAGAAATAAATTTTGGAGATGAATTTTTGAAAATTTTCGGGTCGATTCTTAGGGTGCATTTTTTGAAAAAAGTTTTATGTCTATTCTTAGAGGTGTATTTTTCGTTTTATTGCATTTTGTTCGTAATTTTGGGCAAAATGCCAAATAGGCAAAAATAGGTTCATTCAAAAATTTTTGGCTTTTAGGCTCTAAAAATAAAAGCCTAGAAAATAGGCACAAATAACTCGAAATTTTGCCTAAAAATCCCAGCCCCTAAATCAGTAGTTGTACCACTATTTAGCGGTTTTTTTTTAATATAATTGCAAAAATTTTTTGTGGTTTTTAAATTATGACCGCGAAAGGGACATTTTTTACGGGCGGCGAGCTGGCCGCAGCGAAAAAGTCCGCGACGAAAAAAGCCCCGCGGCGTAAAACCCGCGGCGACCGGCCGCGGCGAACCGACCCGACCCCCCATTTCCTGTTTAGGCCTGGATTAAGGCCTTGACGACCCTGAGCGGATTTTCCCTTTTGTGGACTCTTTTTTCTTTACTGATTTTGGCATTTTTCTGCATTTTAGCAAATTTTTCTGCCTTTTTTATCAACTCTTTAGGTATATATATTTCTCGATTTTAGCACATAAAAATCCATCCCTATCATTGTAATATGTTGCTTTATGAAACCAAAATACTTTACAAAACATAAAAAAATATAAAATTTAAGCACCAAGAAAATTTTGTGCCCTCCAAGACTCTCTTCTCATCCTGCTGATTTCCTTCCTTTCACTTTTCAATCCTTCTCGAAATGTTTACGCTATTCACATGTAAAATCAATTGCCAAGGTGACGTTGTCCTCGTCTTTGTTGTACAACCCTTTGCTTGGGTCCATTAATTCCTTAATTTGCCATTACAATATTAAAATGTAAATTAACTAATTAATTTCCACTCACCGCAAAAGAAATGAAGTCCCAACCCCAAGACTTGTCTTCATTGTTAAAAACTGTTTCATCGAGTTCTTTCTTAAAATCATCCACACCGTTCTTTTGCGAGACAATTCGAAGTGTTCCCGAACATTTGCGGCTCCAATTTCCATCTTAAAGCAAATTAAATAATAATCAAATTTATATTTTAACGCATTTCCTTTAAAAAATCACTTTTAATTTTATGTTAAAAAATTACTGTTTACATAAGTCTTTTCAATAATTAATTACACCAATTTTATAGAAAAAATAATTATTATTTCTATTATATAATTTGATAAGCAAACCTTCTTCAGAAGCGTCGCACAAAAGATAAAATAATTTAAGGCGAAAAAAAAAGCATTTGACTTAAATTTGAAGCCCTGCCTATTTTTATTGCCCCTTTATGTACACAGCAGTTTCACTGTTACGTACACTTCCTTCGATTTCTCGCTCAAATTCCGATAGTTTTTCAATTTCCATCGAAAGTGTGCCGTTGGATTTGTTTGGATCGGAAATAATTTTCTCAGTTTTTGGCTCATCCACAATGACATCAATGGCCAATGTGACTTTGTCCTCATCTTTGTCGTAAAATCCTTTGCCCGGATCCAACAATTCCTTAATTTTTAGTGATTTATTTTGAGATACAAAAATTTGACAAATATTGTAATTAATTTTTTTTAACATGAAAATCAGCAATGTTTCCGATTATAACTTTAATTTTAAATCAATTATGTAATATAAAATCATGGTGAGCCAAAGTTACAAAAGTGTCAATGATAGAAACATTTAAATTTATTATTAGTTTTAATTTTATTGCTAATAAGAAACCATAACTTAGCTTAAATTTAGTTAAATTAATAAAAATTGGTATTACGCGATGCATTACATATCCTATCAAATCCTATCTTATTTAATTTTTTAAAATCTAGAAAAAAATTTACAAAGAGTTATAACCAAAAAATTTCAAAAAATTCTATTTTTTGTCACTTTCTTTTTTAAAATTTTAAAAATTTTAATTTCAAAATATGAAGTTTATTAAATTTATTTGAATCCCACTCACCGCAAAACTAATGAAATAAGGAAATCCAGGATTATTTAATTCTTTATTAAAAATGAAGTTATTGAATCTTGCAATTAAATCCTCCGTGCCGTTCTTTTGAGAAACAATTCGAAGTTTTGCCGAACTTTTACAAGACCAATTTTCTGTACAAATAAAAAAAATATTCACTAAAATTACCATTATCATTAAATCCGGTACTTATTTAAGTTGAAAGGGTACTTTTCACCTACATTTTCAATTTCCATTATTCTTGCATTCTTTTATTGTTTACACTTTGTCTAATTTCTATGCATAATCGTTTATTATACGTATTTAGTTTTGGTGAATTTAAATTCGGACAGATTTATGAAAAAGACTTTTTTTTACCATTTTCAAGGCCATCGTTGGAAAGGATAAAGCCCAACCATTTCTCAGTGCTTTCATTTTTTATTCCAATTTGTGCCCATATTTTCCATGGAAATCCCCCAATTTTCTCGGCATCGCTAAATCGTTGACTTCCCACCGCCTCCAGCGCAAATTCGGACACTTTTTCAATTTCCATCTCAATTGTGCCTTCGTTTTTGTTCCGTCGGTGCGTTGGAAATTTCAATGGGAAAAGCCCAGTGGCATCACTTAAATTTTGATGGGAATAATGCTGATACACGCTGTTCACTTCTTCCATTGTTAACACACCAAATGGAACTGAAATTTGATTGAAATGGATAATTAATTAGACAATTAATTCATTCATAAAATGAGTCATCAATTAAGTTTGGCCTTGACCTGGGGCATTGTAATATTAAAAAAACGACATATGGTCTTTTAAATTTTAAGTCTATGGAATTAGGTTATTAGAATTATAATTAGTGCAAAATAAAATTTTGATTCCGATTCGATAAGAAATAAAGGCAATCTTATAGTGGAAAAAATTGCAGATTTTTTTTCGTATATTTCTTTCAAAAATACCTTTTCATAACAGTGATTTAATTATTTTCCGAAAAATGAATTTTTCCAAAATTTATTATCAGCTAACTTCTTCATTTTAAGCTAGAAAATCCTTAAAAAAAGTATAAATTCTCCAGATTTTTCTCTATTTTTAGTGCTTTTTTGCACTTTAATTGATCCATTTCGAAGTGAATTATGAATTTTCAAGCATTCGCCTAAATTTCCAAGGTTCCAAAAAATGAAAAATCTTTTTAATTTAAAAATTTCAGGTTAAGATTTAAATTGTAGCAAAAATTTTGACCAATTTCAAAAACTAATAAAAATTTGCTATTGGAAAAATTTGCATAAAACATTGAAATTTTGTAAAAAAGGGTTGAACATTAAAGCCCCACCCTCGAGTATAACCCCATTTTGAAGGGGGTTTTATTCGAGGAAAAACGGTATAATTATGAAAAGCCCTTAATCCAGACTTGGAACCATTACAGGTCCAGTCCAACAAGGAATCCAAGCCAGGTTCAAGCATTTTCAAGATAGCAAACTCTCTAATCATCAAAATATTATTTATTACCAACGCTTTTTGTAAAATCCTCTAATAAAATCAGAAGGTTTAGCCACTGACCACTTATGCATATGATCAAATGCTTTAAATGAAAATAAATAATTTAATTTTTTTTTTCTCAAAAAATTTCTCCTTCTTCACCATTCCCTACTCTTTTCTCACCCAGACCCCCATTCTTACCAGTGCAAATTTTTACCGGCGGTACCGGTACTAGACAAACCGGTACCATCTCTTTCGAGAATTTCACACAACAAATTTTGATCAATTTGCAAAAAGGATTCTGATTTGATCAAAGCACTGATATTTCGATCCCTATTTAAATATTATATTAAAATATTTTTACCGTGAATTTTTAAGTTAATTTTCTCTGGCGGCGAATTTTTTTTACTTTTTACCAGGCTCCCAACTGAAAATTTTCAAAATCAGCATTTGGCTGACAAAAATCTAGGAAAATCACTTTCTTTCTTTTTTGTGTTTGCGAACAAAAGTTGTGACTTTTATTTACATATTTTCGGATTTTTCTACATATTACATATGTACATATTTTGGACTTTTTCGTATATATTTCGCAATTTTTCGTACATATTTTCATTATTCTTGAATATTTTGAGGATTTTTGAGAATTTATAGAAAATTTTTTGTGAAAAATTAAAAAATTTTTTTGAAAATGTATTCCTAAAAAAACTTTTTTTTTTCAAAAAATGAGATATTAAAAATAATTTTTAAAATAATAAAAACTGATTTTAAGCCAATTTAGATAATTTTAAGGCATTTTGTCCTGCTTCACCCTTTACTAGGAATTTTTTTCCAAAAATAACCATTAAAAAAAAATTTATTTACATATTTTGGGTTTTTTGTACATTTTTCTTACATATTTTAACATTTTTTATACATATTTTATTTACATACATATTTCGCGATTTTTCTTACATAAAAAAACAATCCCTAATTATTACTTTAACTCGTCGGGGATCATACCATAGAATTTTACCGATGTTTTCGGTTGAGAATTTATCCTTAGGTTATTTATAGGACCCGGATTTATATTGGCAAAAAAAACACACACCAAAAATATAGATTATAATATAGCGAAAAAACGAAAAATATAGACAAAAAGCTGAAATGCCAGGTCCCGGTCGCGTATGGACAATAAATTTATGAAAATTGTCTTGAATTTTTGAAAAACTCGAACACCCGTAAATTTTTTGTCATTTTGTCAGCAATGAAGAATAATTTTCGATACATGAATTATAGGACATTAGAGTTTATTATTTGCAAAATTAGATATTTTTACTCGAATTTCGGTCATAAATTTTTGTTTTTCACAATTATGGTATTTTTCCAATTTTTTCGGTTTTAATGGCATGTTTTCAAAATTTTTTCTTTCTTTAGGGGTATATTTTTCGAATCAAATTTTTCATGAGAATCTGTGGGTCTCTGTACTTGATCTTTCCTGTCCGGGCTCTTATTATTAATCACATTTTTTTGTTTTCTCACCCCAAACTTTCAAGTCCCATTAATTAGTGTTATTGAGATTAATAATTAAAATTCTTTCCTCACCTCCATCATCAGCAACAAAGCCTGTTCAAAAGCCACAAAAACATTGGGCAACTTTTGAATTGAAACGTTGGCACAAAAGTTGGCACATTCTTTTACAAGGCCAGTGATGTTATATTTGTCAGCTATAATTAAATAGTAATTTATTTAAAATCCCAATCATAAATTTTCACCAGCTTTTAAAACTTCCAACAAATTATTGGCATTCAATCCGTTAAAACGCTTCGTGTAAGCAAATGTTAGCATCACTTTGAACGCACCAATTTCAATGTCGGGGATCTCAATTTGACCTTCATTGTAACGGAACATTGCTTTGAAAACATCGGAAGCACTGGAGAGAATCGCTTTATGAGCTGATACAATCTTAAAAAAGATCAAAAAATTCAATTTAAAATACTGACGGAAAAGTCTTGAGAATTTAGTAATTTTTCCTACAAATAAATAATGATAATATGTTAGGACTCGGGTGGGAATCGAACCCACCCTAAATCCCAATCCGTGGGCATCCGACCATTGAGCTACCGAGGCATATTTATTGGTCTTATCAACATTGAAATTTTGATCTTATATTGATCATTAAACTATATTCAAAATTTATATGCATTTGCTTATAGATTTTGCAGAAAATTTTTCGAGAATTTATAAGATTTCCATAAAAATATGTTCTAAAAATGTAATTGTTTATCCTTGGGCATTAAGATATGGTTTTTGCTTTTTTTGACTCGCCTCCTTTTTGTCATCCTTCCCAACCAAAAAATGAACATCCGAATATTCTCCTTTCTTCAACACTTTCTCCATTTGATCTGCCAAAGAATTGACAATTTTTCCATTACTGGTGCCTTAAATTTGAAATTTATTAAGAGGAGGAATATATATAAGCATTTCATGGAATTGGCTAAGGGGCTTAGCCAGCGGATTTTCGTATTTTAGGAAATTCTTTATAACGCCATTTACAGCCCTGGTTGAATGATTGTTAAATTGTTAGACATTTCAACAGGAACTTAGAGAAAGTTCAACAAATATTTACAGATTTACCTGCTTCATCTTTTAGCGGCAATGCTTTTACATGCAAATCGGCAAATACGGCAAATATGACAAAATAATAAAAGGTATATTTCATTCTGTCACCTTAAATTAGAAATTCAAAAAAAATAAATGTTTGTTGATCTTAGAGCCCGGAATTTTGAAAAAAATCGGGGTTTGTGATTGGCAGAAGGCCGTAATAGGATTCCGTGATGAATACCCCGGTTTTGCTCGGATTCCAATCCCGATTTTGCCATGGTCCCGATCCGGGAGTCTTTTAGTGCTGGGATTCCAGCCGGGATATCTCACTATTTTTTCGAATTTAGCCTGAGTATTTTTTAGGTCAATTAGGTTTTTGTGTATAAAAAACAGAATCATTAATTTAAAAAGCGACGGACTTAACTCATCAATGTTAGATTGGGTTCTACCTAAAAGTTATCCTAGTGTAAGGCCTTGACCGGAAATGGCATTTTCCCACGCCCATTTATTACTCCGATAACTCCTCCCATCCCGAGGGGCGCTTAAAAGGCAATGGAGAGCCAGCCAACGGGATCAGTCGAGTCAGTCGGGAGCCATCTAAGAGACTTGGCCAATCGATCCCCGCCTGGGAGACGTCCCCAGGCATCCATCATCATCCCTTCCCTTCCAAGCCCTGAGGGGCCTAATTACGGACGCGTAAGAAGGTCTCCTGGAATTAATTCCCCTATTAGCACTGGGTAATGGGACCTCACGGCTTTATTCTAGCAAATTTATTTAATTTAAAAATTGAAAAAAAATTAATGTTAACTGTAAAGAATTAATGAAATTTTTTGTTTAATCATCAAATGAATTAAATGAAAAGGATTCAATGGAAATGACCAAAATGAGTGAAATTTGCTTTTTTATTAGCCAAAGAATTTAAAACGCCATAATTATTGCCACCCCCCCCCCAAATTAGAAGCCCCTGAAAAGGAGCCCCTTGGAGGGGAATTAAAAAACAGCAGAAGCCCAGGGGGTTTATTTTAGGAAATACCGTATATGTATTATTTTAATTAAAATAATTTATTAATTAAGGCTTCACGTCGCCTCCAGTTGTATTTTCCATCTCTGGAAATTGAGTGAATGATTGTCAGCATAAACAAATGCGCTTATAAAGGCTGAATTTATAATTTGTATTTTGTATTTTATGCATAAAAATGATTGTAAAATAAATGCTCTGCTCAAATGATCATTGTGATAATCATTTAGAAATTCACAAAATTCTGCCAAAGAATAATGAAAAAAGGTTATTTAATAATTATTCTTCACAAATAAGCATTTTCTAAATGTTTCTATAGTTTAATTTTCATAGTTTTAAACCTAAAATGGAAATTTTCCATATTCATAAAATTGTTTGCGTCATCAAAATATTGAAAAAATTGATTAAAAACATTGAGAAATAAATCCAAAAATAATAAATATTCATAAAAAATGAGTAAATTAAATGAAATTATTAATAAAACTAAAAAAATTATTAGAATATTATTATAGTTAAAGTAAGTTTAAAAAATATTTGGATTAGCAAATTCTTCTTTAATACTCCTTTCAATTGGATGTTGCTCTGTAACTTTTAGGAGAGTCATTGTCAGGAAGTTAACGAAGATAAACTTGTGCCTCACCTCATAAATCTGTTTTACCCCAACCATTGGTCAAAGCGTGTGTTGGCATTCCTATTGCGAAGCTGGGCAATGTGTTCATCTCTTTTGCCAAAGCTCGCTTCTGACCGAAAAAGTATAACATAAACTAACAAATTTATAGTTCAATTTTTTCCCTCATTTCATGATTTTGCCGACCGTTGTTTGGCTTACATTGATCGGAATGCGGACACCTTGTTCAAATCAGAGGCATTTTTGCAAATTGACCAGAAATTATTGTTCAAAATTCTGTGCCGGGATCAGTTGGTTGTAAGCCAAGAAATTGCCATATGGAATGCCGTAAATTTTTGCATTTTGTAAAAATTTAAAATTTTGCTTTTTTGGGTCGATTCTTAGGAGTCTATTTTTTGAAAAAAAAATTTTAGGTCGATTCTTAGGGGTGTATTTTTCGTTTTTATTGCATTTTTATTATAATTTTGGACAAAAGGCAAAAATAGGTTCTTTCAAAAAATTTCTAGGCTTTTAGGCTCTAAAAATAAAAACCTAGAAAATAGGCTCTAATAACTCGAAAAGTAGCTTAACAACATCCCAAAAAAACCATGTTTTTAGTGCGTTTCAGGCCACGGGGAGCTCAGGAAAAAATAGGCTTTTGCCTAAAAATTCCAGCCCTAGTGAGGACCGTGGAACCAAGCTACTTTAAGACCAATTAATTGTTGCTGTCTGATTGTGAGATCGAAAAACTCTTGACTTTAGAGACTTTTTTTTGTATGAAAATGCCGACACTTTGCTCAAATCGGAGGAATTTTTACAAATTGACCAAAAAACATTGTGTGAAATTTTGTCGCGTGACGAATTGCAAATCAATGGAGAAATTTCAATTTTGAACGCTGTAATTATTTTACAAATAAATTAAAACTCTAAATTTTATTATTCATTTATTTATTTTTTAAATTAACCATTATTTCCTATTTATTTTTCGGCACTCCGTTGGGCCGATGCAAAATGCCATCAAAATGGAATTGAATGCTCGGCAAAGAATCGTCGTGCCGTTCTCGGCCCAGCACTGTTCAAAATTCGCTTTCCGCTTTTCTCAATTGAAGAATTTTCGAAGAAAATTGGTAAAATAACTAATATCAAATTATTAATTAAAATTTTATCAATAATTTTAATTTTTATCCATCGGCGTTTATCAGTTCAAATTCCTTCCAAATTGTCATGGGATTTCCGACGGAATTTTCCCAATGCCATTTCCGACTAACGGACGGATTTCTGATCGGAAAGAAGGCACAGTTTTGATGGACATTGAAAAAGTGTCCGAATTTGCACGAGAGAAAGTTGGGAGCAGTCGATTGAGTGAAAAAATATACATAAATGGACTTCCATGGAAAATTGAAGCAGAACTAAATGAACTCGTTGCCAGTGAGAAATGGTTGAGCATTTATCTATTGTGTGATGCTACTGAAAATGGTGCAAATATAGACCTATTTTCCAGATTGATGTATTCATTTCTAAAATACATTTTAAGGATTTAAAAATAAAAAATAATGGTATGTATGTATCGAAATCTGAATTTATTTCTCAGTTCTATCTTTAAACTTTGAACTAAAGACATTTCGCCAAAAAATTATTAATTTTTGAACCATCCATCACCAGCAAATTGTTCATTTATCTCAGTTGTCCTATACATACATACACTTATGGTGTAACACAATTTTTCATGCCCTAAATTTTTCCAATTTTTAAAATTAAAATAACAGATGAATAGAGCTGGGATTTTTAGGTGCTAAAAATCCCAAAATAGGTGCTAAAAACGCCCAAAAAGGCCAAAATAGGTGCGAAAATAGGTGTTAAAAATTGGAAAAATCCAGTGTCTTTATGTACAAAAATTCCAAAAGCGACTAATTTTTTATCAATTTCGCCCACACAATTGCAATTGGTCAAGAAAATAAATAATAAATATTGTGGACGAATTTTTGGGAAAATTTTTTGTTTCTTAGGGGAATATTTTCTGAAATTTTGGTCAATCTTTAGGGGTATATTTAAAAACAATTTTTTGGACAGGTTCTTAGGGAGTGTGTTTTTCAATTTTATTGCATTTTTGCTATGAAATTCTGGAAAAAGGCCAAAATACGTGCTAAAACTCGAAAAATGCCAAAATAGGTGCTATTGACCGAAAATCCAGTTTTAGGTAATTTTAGGTGCTAAAAAGTCGCTCTAAATCGAAAATTGTTCGGAGAAAATGCTATTTTTGGGCTTCTCTCATCATAACTAAGCAGCAAAAAAAAAGGTAAAAACCTAAAAATCCCAGCTCTACAGATGAACAATATAGCATTAAGCCATTTGATAATTGCTGGAAATTACCCTAAGCCTTTCATTGATCAAATTCGGGGTACAGGTCTGGATCCAGGCCTCGAGGAGCCTGTCCCTGTCCCTGTAGCTGTTAACAAAGCAAACACAAATTTGAAAATTTTCCCTGGCGGCGCCTATCGGCACCGCCGGACTCCTCCCCCCGTGTTCCCCAAAATGTGGTTGAAAAATGCGCCGTAAAGACCCCTAAAGATTGACCAAAATTTCAATTAAGGGAGGTTTCAATCAGAAATATCAAATTGATTATCATTTGCCCTCCATTTTTGCTTCTTTCACAGTGAAATCGATGGCCAATTTCACGTTGTCCTCGCCTTTGTCGTAGAAACCGTTGCTTGGGTCCATCAATTCCTTAATTGTCATAATTGGATCAATTAAGGAAAAGTTTAATTGTCACTCACCACAAAGGAAATGAAATTGCATCCCCAGCCTCTGTTTTTATTGTCAAAAACATCGTCATTTAATTCTCTTCTGAAATCCGCCACATCGCACTTTTGTGAGACAATTCGAATGATTGCCGAACATTTGCAGCTCCAATTTTCTGTGCAAAACAAAATTTACTTTTCCATTTTTGGCAAGGATTTGAGACGCAAAGAATTTCACAGACTAAGCGCGAAAATTATTTTCTGGGTATAAGTAACACAATTTGAGCTTTCTTCAAATTGGCCGTGGCCAACAAATGTTTTTGAAATTCTGCGCTCCTTTTGATGCCTTTAAAAATATCAAATCCATGCCACAAAATGTACAAATAACGCAAATTAATATCGTTGTTAATTCTTATCAATTAGCATTTAATTTGCACCTTCTTGTGGAGCGGCACACAAAAGATAAATGCCCAAACATTTCTCAATATTGGCAGTGCTTTCCGTCAACTGACTTATTTCTGCCACTATTCCATGGAAGCCCAAATTATATACCCCTTCTTTATGGTGACCTGAAAATACAAAAATGGCTTAAATCGCGTAATTCTTATAAATCATAGTAATTAAGGATCAATGGCCAATGTCACTTTGTCCTCGCTTTTATTGTACAATCCTTTACTTGGATCAATCAGTTCCTTAAATATTGTAATAAATTAAAATTTAAAAAAATAATTATCTTAATGGAAATTCATTATAATTAGTATTAATTAGCATTTAATTTGCACCTTCTTGTCACGCATAAGGTAAAAAAAAGCCCAACCATTTCTCATTGTCAGTGCTTCCATTTTTCTTTTCAATTTATGCCAATATTTTCCATGGAAGCCCATTTATGTAAGTGACAGATTCGCTTTTACGTTCACTTCTGTCGATTTCTCTCGCAAATTCCGACACTTTTTCAATTTCCATCGAAATTATTCCATTGGATTTGTCGGGATCAGAAATGCATTTCTCCTTTTTATCATCTTTCACTGTGACATCAATGGCCAATGTCACTAAATAAAAGGAAAAAATGATCAGTCAATTAGGAATGGTTTCAATTTAAAAAAAAAAAGTTTAAAAAAATGTTTACGTAAATCCTAACAAAATTAATGCAATAAATCCAAGTCCACCAATGTCACTTTGTCCACTTCTCTGTTATAAAAACCATTGCTTTGGTCCATCAATTCCTTAATTAATAATAATTATGCCAATTAAGGAATTATGTACAATTGACACTCAACACCACGTTTAAACAGCTGTAAGAATTGACTAAATAATAAAATTGTCTTTCAGGACTTTTTAAACCAAAAAAGAAAGAATTGAAAAAAAATTAAAATTTTTTTAAAAGGCCTTTTTTCATGCCTTTTTCGGGATTTTTGTGCCTTTTAATTTTTAAATTTTTTGGTACCTATTTTAGTGCCTTTTTCGGGATTTTTGTGCCTTTTTTTGCGGTCTCTAGTAACATTTGTACATTTATTGGCATTTAAAAAATGTTTATGTGAAATATGTCCGATAAAAACTAGGAAAGTGAAAATTTTTTTACCTTCTTTTGTTGCTATGTACCAAAGGTGAAAGGCCAAAAACTTTTCTCTGTTTTTTATATTTATTCTTTTTTGTGCCATAATTCTCCATCCAAATCCCATTATTTGCACAGTTTTGCTCAATCGGCGACTCCCCACAGCTTCACCCGCAAATTCGGAAAATTTTTCAATGTCCATCACAATTGTCCCATGAGGTGAAATTCGTACATGGCACGGAAATTGCAGTGGGTACAGTATGCCGTTGGACATCCCACGAAAATTTGGAGGGTTATGGTACTCTTCCATTCCAATCACTTCTTCCACCGTTAAATTGCGGGATGGAACTGTAAAAAGTGTGCTAATTAAATTAATAGGTGTATTTTTAGAATTCAACCCAATTACAAGGACCCGTAAATACGGTATTTTCGAGTTCTAATTATGATTAACCATATTTTTTATGCCATCGGACATCTCATAAAAATTCATTTGGTTATAGTACTGGTCTACTTCTTCCGCTGTCAACAAGCCGAAAGGAACTGAAATTTTGGTACAAAAATAAAAATCTGTTTTATTTTTATATCCCGATTCTTCGAACAACATCAATTTGAATTTTTTGTTTTAATTTAGTTGCTTCTGTTCGCATTGTGAAGGTGTTCGGCATAATTGTGGCTTTTTGTCTTTGCAATGCCATCGATTCGGAAGAGGCGACCAATTGACAAACAAGAACAAAAACAGAAAAAGTATCTGTGCTCATTCATTTTATGTTGCCTTTTTCCATTAGTTCGTTCTTTGCTTTTTGTCTAAATTTTTAATTTTGTGAATAAAATTTGATTTTTTGAATTTTTTTGTTGTTGTAAATTTCGGGAGGAATACTCCCTTTTCTCTCCATTTTTCTGCCAGTTTTCCCATCGTTTTTTTAAAAGCAACATTTAGCTATTGATATGGGTCGAAAAATGAACTCAACTACCCATTGGCATTTGAATTGGATTTGCTTATCTTCCCCCTCCCCCACCTCCATTTTCCCATATAATTTTTATCGAAGTAAAATGGTGACCCAAAAAAATTAAAAGATTAAACTGAAGGAATTGTTGTTTCAAAAAAGAGCGGCGTGGCGGATTACCGAACAGAATTTAATGATGACCAATTGTTAAACAGTAGAAGGCACAGCAGGGGATATGCCAATTTCATTTCAATGCTTAAAAAAAGCCGCTTTAATAATCCATAAATCAATATTGTAAAACCCAAAAGATAAACAATAAGAAAGAAGCTAAAAACAGCAGGCCCATAGGATGATAATTCAATGATGAGATTTTTGCCAGATCATATTGGGTATTTATGAATTCTCCTCAATATTCGCTTCTTTCACACTGAGATCAATGGCCAATGTCACTTTGTCCTCTTTTTTGTCATACAATCCATTGCTCGGGTCCATCAGTTCCTTAATTAATAATTATGTTAAAATTTAATTGGGCACTATTTATTTGAATTGTCACTCACAGCAAATGAAATGAAATTGGCATATCCCCAGCCTCTGTTTTTATTGTCAAAAACATCGTCATTTAATTCTCTCCTTAAATCCTTTACGCCGCTCTTTTGCGAAACAATTCGAAAAGTTGAAGAACATTTGCAACTCCAATTTTCTGCTCAATATCAATTAATTAATTGTTGTTAATATATATATTAACTATTAGTAATTTTGCACCTTCTTTTGGAGCATCGCACAAAAAGAAAATGGCCAACCATTTCTCATTTTTGTCAGTGCTTCCATTTTTCGGATTTATTTGTGCCACAATTTTTCCACGGCAATCTTTACTCAAAATCGTGCAAATTCCGACGATTTTTCAATGTCCATAAAAAGTGTTCCATTGGATTTGCTTTGAACCAAAATTAATTTGTCCTTTTTTGGTCCATCAACAGTTGTGATATCAATGGTTAATGTAATTCCTTCAGTTTAATCTTTTAATTTTTTTGGGTCACCATTTTACTTCGATAAAAATTATATGGGAAAATGGAGGTGGGGGAGGGGGAAGATAAGCAAATCCAATTCAAATGCCAATGGGTAGTTGAGTTCATTTTTCGACCCATATCAATTAGCTAAATGTTGCTTTTAAAAAAAACGATGGGAAAACTGGCAGAAAAATGGAGAGAAAAGGGAGTATTCCTCCCGAAATTTACAACAACAAAAAAATTCAAAAAATCAAATTTTATTCACAAAATGTAAAAATTTAGACAAAAAGCAAAGAACGAACTAATGGAAAAAGGCAACATAAAATGAATGAGCACAGATACTTTTTCTGTTTTTGTTCTTGTTTGTCAATTGGTCGCCTCTTCCGAATCGATGGCATTGCAAAGACAAAAAGCCACAATTATGCCGAACACCTTCACAATGCGAAGCAGAAGCAACTGAATTAAAACAAAAAAAACATCACAAATCGCGAAAAAGGCACTAAAATAGGTACCAAAAAATTAAAAAATTAAAAGGCACAAAAATCCCGAAAAAGGCATGAAAAAAGGCCTTTAAAAAAAATTTTTAAGGTTTTTTAGTGAGCAAAACACGTAAAACTTAACCAAAAACTTAATTTTGGTCATTAAAATGATTATTAAATATTTTATAATGTTTTTAAAATAAGGAAAATTTTTAAACCTAAAATTTTTTATCAAGAAAAAAATGAAATTTTGGCGGTCAATTTTTGAGAAAACTTTTCTTAGGGGTGTATTTTCTGAAAATTTTTCAAGTCATTTCTTAGGGGTGTGTTTTCCCGATTTAATTCCATTTTTAACTCGACTCGAGTAAATTCTCGAGTTTCTTTTTTTTGGTCTCGGCCTCTAGATATTCGGTCTCGGGAAATTTCAAAAAAAGAAATTTTAAGTAAAATTATATTTGAGATTGTTTTAGAAAAAAGAATATGTGCATTTGCATTTTTAACGATTTTTATGCTTTAATAAACCAAAAAAAATGTTGGAAATTTGGAAATATTTTAACAAAAAGTCTATATGTATTATTTATTGCATCGTGTAATATCTGTGCCAAAAAAAATTGTTCGAAATGATGGTTCGATGATGGACATGTGGAAGCAGTCTGAAGCAAAACGCAAACAATAATTTACTGAGTTAAAAAGAGGACAAAGTGACATTGGCAATTTATTAAAGAGCGAAGTGGCGGATTTGAGTAGAGATTTTAATGGCGAAGTTTTTAACAACACGTCGAACAGCTCGGGATTCCCACACTTTACCACTTTTACGGTGTGTGACAATTAAATGACCAGAAGCATTAATTGACCAATCAATTTGAAAATATTTTGCTGAATGAACAAAAATGATTTATTTCAAATTATCTCCTTTCCTCTCCCCTTTTATTTTTAAAAAGTGCGCCGTAAAAAAACCCATTTTATAAACACAAAATTCGTTGCATGGCTTAAAATCGCAAAAATTAGGCAGTTTTTGGTGAAAATCTGTTAACAAATTGCATTCAAATTTTCAAAATTTTTCCCCGGCGGCGCCTGTCGGCACCGCCGGACCCCCCCCCCTTTGTCCCACAAAATTTTTGGAAAAAGCGCGCCACAAAAAAAGCGTTTTTAAAGCAGAAAAAAGTCGTCGTAAATGAAAAAAATGATAAGTGAAAACAAAAAAATGTTGAAAAAAACAATTCCGGTGAAAAATACAAGCCATTTGAATAAATATTAACCATTTTGCATTGCATATAATAAAAATTTTAAATGTCCTTGAATTTCATGAATTTTCCCCACTATGTCCTTGCAAATCGGCATACCCGTCCTTGGAAACGGAGGATGGACGATGGGAGCCCTGTTTTAATACAGTCGCGTACAGTCACTGTACTGACTCGCACTGACTTCGCTTTCTGTCACTGTGGAAGGGGAGAGACAGACACACGAAACGTACAGAGACGCAGAAAAGACGCCAACGCATACAGAGAAATGAAAAGCGTGTTTCGCTTCTACAGTGACTGTACGCGACTGTATTAAAACTATAAGACGAAATACAAAATTTCTTTAGGGTTGGGGATTAAAAGAGCAAATACGGTATTCAATTTTCGGCTCTGTTCCAGTTTACGCGTCCAATCAATATTTACGCGTCCAATCAATATTTACGCGTCCAATGAGTGACCATCCTCACTTTTTTAGGTAATTTATCGTACATTGCATCTATTTTTCAAAATATATTTGTTTACGTTTGCATTTTTGTCGGATCAATTTTTTTTTACCGATGGCAAAGCGATGAAAAAATGCATAAAAACAGGGGGGGGGAAGGAGCACAACGAAACATTTGCATGTTTTTTTTTGCTACAAATTTCCTCAAAATAATCACAAAGCCCAACTGAACATAAAGTTTTGCTGATTTTGTGCCGTGGTTTTTATTTCTTGCCAATTTTGAAATTGCCAATAATTTTACCGCATTTAAATAGATAATTAAACGAATGATGGAATTGCTTAGCATGTCCAAACCGTTGGCTGAACGAATGAAGCATTTGTTGAGCGGGTGAGGACGCGGATGTTTATTTTTTGGTGGGGGACGGAGACGCAAAAGAGGCGAGTTTTTAAATTAAAAATTTAATTTATTAATTAAAAATTGGGTAATTTAGTGAATGGTAATTTTTGTTGTGTTTTTAAAATTTAATCCTCTTAAGCTTGTGCCAGCCCATAAGCTCATTTTGAAACACGCTTCCGACGTTTTTGAGGCGATGTTCCGTTTTGATGCCAAAAAGGAAAAAGCGGAATTCGGTAAAAACATTACTGAATGACATTTACAATTTAGTCTCTGCAAATTACCCTAATTAATTTTCAATAGTCCTCCGCTAATTGCTCTAATAAATTTTCAATTAGCCGCCGCTAATTACACTAATAATTTTCAATTAGCCTCTGCTGATTGTCCCGTGGAGGTCCCCGACGTTGAAGCAGCAGCATTCAAAGTGATGTTGAGCTTCATTTATACAGATGATTTGAGCGAACTGAACGGAGAAAATGCAATGGCTGTGCTTTACGCCGGTGGATTTAATTTTTTTTGACAAAAATAATTAAATTATTTAATTAGCCAAAAAGTACAATATCCCCTCTCTGGTCGGCTCATCTTCGCAAATTCCAATTTCCGAATTGCGCAATGTTTTCTTCGCTTTTGCCCAGGCCCGTCTTCTCGACTTGAAAGTGGGTAGGAAAAATTGAAAAATGCGAAAGAATTAAAAATTTGCTAATTTTTAACTATTTTGTCGGTTTACATTTTCCAGTTAAAATACATAATAAACTGTTTAGAGTGGTTTTTTTGAATGATTAAACTCAATCTCGTGAATTTTTCCGTCTTGAATTTCGCTATTATTTGCATTTCTTTGCAAATATTTTCCTACACTAAAATTTTTACAAAAATTTTTTCGTTTATTTAGAATGTATAATAAATTAAGGATTTTAAGACCAATTAATTGCTGCTGTCTGATTGTGAGATCGAAAAACCCTTGACTTTAGACTTTTTTTTTGTAAAATATGTTCCTCAAAAAATGAATGTTTTTTTAAGTTTGTCAAAAGCCAAACAATCATTAGAGGGCTTAAAGAAATCTCGGTCTTCTAAACTCGAAAACCTAGACAAGAAAAACTCGATTCTTTTCTCGCTTTGGCACTCTCAGAGAAAGACTACATTTTAAAGATTATTTTTCCTTTGAATTTTAGAATTTTGCCAATTGTTGTTTGGCTTACATTGGCAAAAATGCGGACGATTTGCTCAAATCGGATGAATTTTTGCAAATTGACCAAAAATTGTTGTGCGAAATTTTGGAGTGTGACGAATTGCAAATCCGTGGAGAAATTTCAATTTGGAATGCGGTAATTTTAACAATTAAATTTAAAAACTGTAAATTTTATTAGTCATTTAATTATTTCCATTAATTTTTTTTAAAGGCACTCCGTTGGGCCGACGAAAAGTGCCGTGAAAATGGCATTGATTGTTCAGCAGAGAATCGCCGTCAAATGCTTGGCCCGGCACTGTTCAAAATTCGCTTTCCGCTTTTGTCAAATGAGGAATTTACGAGGAAAATTGGTAAAAAATAAGTCAAAATTTCAAACTCGTTCTCTGATGAGATGCCGTAAAATATTCATAGTTTTTGTGGCGATTTTTTAAAAATGTTTTTTAAAATTTATTTTTCAATAAGTTAATACATATTTACAGTTCCCTTCGGTGTTTTATCAAAAGATGAAGTGATTGCCGTTTATCAGTTCAAATCCCTTCCAAATTGTCATGGGAAAGCATTCCTAAGCTAAAATAAGTCCAATTTTTTAAGTTTCATCGATTCAATAATTCATCCGAAAGACATTTTTTGTGTAAAAAAAAGACAGAATGTCGTAAAAAAAATTGTTTTTTATTGATTTCATCGCTTATCGTTTTTTGCTCTTGTTTGTGTTCTTTTCGATCTAATTTTTCCTAATTGTCTCTATTTTAAGCTAACAATAATTTGCCTTTTGTGACAAATCAATTGAGTGCTAATTGCAGCAAAAATGAACAGGCGGTAAGCCATTAAATCTTTTTTTTAATAGTGAAGCTGTCCCGCCCTCCCCCCCCCCCCCCCACTTTTTATATTTTTGACTAAATTTAGCTTATTTCGATTGATTTAGGAACAAAAGTAAGAATCGATTTTTTGTTCGATAAGAATCAGGTGTTTAGAGAATTTTTTAATATTTTGGCGTTCTGCACAAAATTATTTTAAAAAATGCAAATAAAAACGAAAAATACACCTTTGAGAATCGACCGAGAAAATTTCAGAAAAATACACCCCTAATAATCGCCCCAAACAATTCTGAAAATAAACCTAATAAAAAAACAATTTTCTCAAAAAATTTTCCAAAATTTTATCCATTTAAATATTTTCATGACGAACTATTTATATTTTTCTTTTTAGGACATTTTTGTTGAGTGTTTTCCAAAAAATTTAAAAATAGTGAAAATAGCGACAAAACGCCTAAATAGTGATTTACAATTGAGCAAAAAAAATAGTTGAATCACTAAAAGTTGCGACCTTACTGATTTGGCTGAATTTTGTTTTTTGGATAAAATTTTATGATTTTACATCCCTAAATTTGAAATTTTTGGCACCTATTTTCCAATTTTTAGCATTTATTTTGTGGTTTTTAGAACAAAAACACTATCTTGGCTGTTTTTAGCAACTAAAAATTGGTGTCATTAAATGCATAATGAATGTTTAAATTTCAACCGCCCCAAAATTTCCCAAATTTTTTTAGCTTTTCCATTTCCAATTCTATGGCTTCCACAACAACAGCCGCTGTTGAACATTATATTCTTGGCATAATGCATTGTAAGCTGTAATGAATTTTTCTGGGTGAAAATTTTTTTTTAATCGAAAATCAAAAATTTGTCCCCCCCTCATCCCCTCACAGAAAGACAAATACGTGGTTGCTGAAACAGATTGGTCAGGGCGGCTTTGGACGGGTGTACTTTTGCGAGAACAAATACGTACGGGGCCACCGCTACGCGCTTAAAATGATCCCGGCAAGTTTATTTATTTGGCCAGTGAAAGAAGCAAAACGGAGGACGAAACATAAATGCCCAATATGATTTGGGGAAAAATGCCATTGATTGAGCCCAATGGCATTTTATGGGTCCAATCAACAATTTGCCCTCATTTATTGAACCAAAAATTTTTTTCATAAAAGAATTAATTAATTGTCGGAGCTGCTTTAGCAGACTCTCATTTTTGAGTACCGAATTTCAATGATAAACATTTTAGTCATAAACCCAATTCAAATTTTACCATTTTAGGTCAATGTTTACAATTTTTGGACTTGGATTTATTGCATTAATTTTGTTAGGATTTACGTAAACATTTTTTTAAACTTTTTTTGAATTCGAACAAAAAGTCCAATTGACTGATCATTTTTTCCTTTTATTTAAGCAGAATTTTTTGGGACCAGAAATTTGGGAACCGGGAAGTTTGGGCTTATTAAATTAAAAATTGAAAAACTATTACTAATTACGCTATGATTTCATTCTTTAATAATCCAAGCTGCGCTTAAAAATTTATATTTACTACAAAATTAAAATATGGAAAAGTGACAATTTTATTATTTAGTCAATTCTTACAGCTGTTTAAACGTGGTGTTGAGTGTCAATTGTACATAATTCCTTAATTGGCATAATTATTATTAATTAAGGAATTGATGTCCAAAGCAATGGTTTTTATAACAGAGAAGAGGACAAAGTGACATTGGCCATTGATGTCACAGTGAAAGATGAAAAAAAGGAGAAATGCATTTCTGATCCCGACAAATCCAATGGAATAATTTCGATGGAAATTGAAAAAGTGTCGGAATTTGCGAGAGAAATAACAGAAGTGAACGTAAAAGCGAATCTGTCACTTACATAAATGGGCTTCCATGGAAAATATTGGCATAAATTGAAAAGAAAAATGGAAGCACTGACAATAAGAAATGGTTGGGCTTATACCTTATGCGTGAACAAGAAGGTGCAAATTAAATGCTAATTAATACTAATTATATGGACATTCTGTTGGGTAAGGCTGGGGGGGAAATTTTAATTTATTACAATATTTTTTTTGAGGGCTAAGGGTTGGAGAAAAAAATGTCCGATTTGGCGACAAAGTGCAATTGGCCATTGATCCTTAATTACTATGATTTATAAGAATTACGCGATTTAAGCCATTTTTGTATTTTCAGGTCACCATAAAGAAGGGGTATATAATTTGGGCTTCCATGGAATAGTGGCAGAAATAAGTCAGTTGACGGAAAGCACTGACAATATTGAGAAATGTTTGGGCATTTATCTTTTGTGTGCCGCTCCACAAGAAGGTGCAAATTAAATGCTAATTGATAAGAATTAACAACGATATTAATTTGCGTTATTTGTACATTTTGTGGCATGGATTTGATATTTTTAAAGGCATCAAAAGGAGCGCAGAATTGCAAAAACATTTGTTGGCGACGGCCAATTTGAAGAAAGCTCAAATTGTGTTACTTATACCCAGAAAATAATTTTCGCGCTTAGTCTGTGAAATTCTTTGCGTCTCAAATCCTTGCCAAAAATGGAAAAGTAAATTTTGTTTTGCACAGAAAATTGGAGCTGCAAATGTTCGGCAATCATTCGAATTGTCTCACAAAAGTGCGATGTGGCGGATTTCAGAAGAGAATTAAATGACGATGTTTTTGACAATAAAAACAGAGGCTGGGGATGCAATTTCATTTCCTTTGTGGTGAGTGACAATTAAACTTTTCCTTAATTGATCCAATTATGACAATTAAGGAATTGATAGACCCAAGCAAAGGTTTCTACGACAAAGGCGAGGACAACGTGAAATTGGCCATCGATTTCACTGTGAAAGAAGCAAAAATGGAGGACAAATGATAATCAATTTGATATTTCTGATTGAAACCTCCCTTAATTGAAATTTTGGTCAATCTTTAGGGGTCTTTACGGCGCATTTTTCAACCACATTTTGGGGAACAAGGGGGGAGGAGTCCGGCGGTGCCGATAGGCGCCGCCAGGGAAAATTTTCAAAATCTGTGTTTGCTTTGTTAACAGCTACAGGGACAGGCTCCTCGAGGCCTGGATCCAGACCTGTACCCCGAATTTGATCAATGAAAGGCTTAGGGTAATTTCCAGCAATTATCAAATGGCTTAATGCTATATTGTTCATCTGTAGAGCTGGGATTTTTAGGTTTTTACCTTTTTTTGCTGCTTAGTTATGATGACAGAAGCCCAAAAATAGCATTTTCTCGAACAATTTTCGATTTAGAGCGACTTTTTAGCACCTAAAATTACCAAAACTGGATTTTCGGTCAATAGCACCTATTTTGGCATTTTTCGAGTTTTAGCACGTATTTTGGCCTTTTTCCAGAAATTTCATAGCAAAAATGCAATAAAATTGAAAAACACACTCCCTAAGAACCTGTCCCAAAAATTGTTTTAAAATATACCCCTAAAGATTGACCAAAATTTCAGAAAATATTCCCCTAAGAAACAAAAAATTTTCCCAAAAATTCGTCCACAATATTTATTATTTATTTTCTTGACCAATTGCAATTGTGTGGGCGAAATTGATAAAAAATTAGTCGCTTTTGGAATTTTTGTACATAAAGACACAGGATTTTTCCAATTTTTAACACCTATTTTCGCACCTATTTTGGCCTTTTTGGGCGTTTTTAGCACCTATTTTGCACTTTTTTAGTACCTATTTTGGGATTTTTAGCACCTAAAAATCCCAGCTCTATTCATCTGTTATTTTAATTTTAAAAATTGAAAAAATTTAGGGCATGAAAATTGTGTTACACCATAAGTGTATGTATGTATAGGACAACTGAGCTAAATGAACAATTTGCTGGTGATGGATGGTTCACTTTTAAGTATTAATGAACGAGGTCATAAAATATTACAGCAAAGTAATGACCCATAAAAAAAGATGAGAAAAATTATAATTTGATTTGGATTTAAAAATTTGAATTTGAACATATAATATTACGACAAAGAAATGACCCAAAAAAGATGAGGAACAATTAATAATTTGTAGGGCCCGGATTTTTATGTGCTAAAAATCCTGAAATATGTAATAAAATATGTGCTAAAAAATGCTGAAATATGTGCTAAAAACCCCCAAAAATGCCAAAATATGTGCTAAAATATGTGTTAAAAATTGAAAAAATAAGTGTGTTTTTGCATAAAAATTCCCAAAAATCTCATTCTTTATCATTTTTAGCCCATACAACGCAAATCAAATACATTTCGAAGTGTTTGGGGTAAAATTGTCTTTTTTTGATAAATCATTTCTATAAATTGAAAGTTCCAGCAGAGAACTTCGAAATCCAATGACGAATTAATGAATTCGAGATTTCATTAGTTTCTACAATCGAAGAAAACATTTTTTAATTTGAAAATTATGTTAATAATTAGGAAAAAAGTCGATTTTTAGGGGTGTATTTTTCAATTTTCTTGTATTTTTATTGCAATTTTTCTCAAAAATGCCAAAATATGTGCAAAATATGTGCCAAACCCCAAAATATGTGCTAACATATTTTATGTGCCAAAACGCCAAAATATGTGTTTTTATGTTTTTATAAGTCGCTCTAAATCAAAAATTGTTCGGAGATAATGCTATTTTTGGGCTTCTCTCGCCATAACTAAGCCGCAAAAAAAATATGTAAAAACATAAAAATCCGGGCCCTATTAATTTGATTTGGATTTGAATTTGAATTCTTTTTTCATTTAACAGTTAATAAATAAATTTTGATTATAATTTGAATTCTTTTTTTTTTTGAAAATTCACAAATTTATTGACATATTTTTCCAATTTTTGGCAACTTTTTTAGCAACTATTTTGGCGTTTTTAAGTTTTTTAGCAACTGTTTAGGTAACTATTTCGCGATTGTTAGCACCTAAAAATCCGTTCCTGATTATAATCTCCAAAAAAGGTATAAAACAGGCAGAAATTATACAAAAAAAATAATAAATTTATGCTTTTTATGTATTTGAAGAAATAAGAATGTTAGGTTTTGTTTGATCTAATTGCTGGGCAAATTAAATTAATAAAAATTTTCAAACAAATTTCTTTAATTATTTCAAACAATTAATATTTTTTGGACTAAATGATTGATATTATTATAAATTAATATTTGCTTTTCACATAACATTTTTTCGGAGCGCTTTTTCAAAAAACTTTTGGGAAAGAAGGGGGATCCGGCGGTGCCGATAGGCGCCGCCGGGGAAAATTTTGAAATTTGGGTGTAATTTGTTAACAGATTTTCAACAAAAAAAAAGGTTAGTTTTTGGGATTATTAAGCTCAATTGGTAGGATTTTCATTTAAAAAATGATAAAATATGTATCAATCTAAAAAAACTATGAGCAATCATATTTTGTCGATAGGAAAGCCCAGCGTTGCTTTTAAAGAAAATATTAATATATTTTTAAAATTTTTTCCCTTTAACTCCAATTTTCATCAGTAATTTTTCACTCAGACCCCCATTCTTACCAGTGCTTGTTTTTCCCGTTTCCCGGTTGCCCTACCGGGACCGGGACCTGAGCTTTTCAAAATCCGGGACCGGGAACCGGGACCTCGGATGACCGGGAATTCCCGGCCCGGTCCCGTGGCACTCTAGTTTATTTGTTAGTTTATAAAAATGAAGTTTTTTTGAATAAAAAACATTCTTCGTATTTCAGAGTTCCCAAGTGTCCTTTTTTCTAAGATTTGTCCTTTATTTGGCACGACCTCCTTATTTTGTGCTTATTCTTGGATTTGAAAATAAAATTACAAAAACGAATAACTGTTTTGAATTATATATGTATCATTTTTTATGGAAGCAAATATTTGAATTAATTCGATTTTGAAAAAATTGCGTTTTTATTTCGTTTTCTTGAGTGTAAAATGCTCTAAATTTCAGTGAAAATTTTGTTAAAAATGGTCAACATTTCTATTTTTCCTCCGGCGGCGTCTATCGGCACCGCCGGGCCTTCCAAAACTTATTTTTTCATAAAAATTGACCAATGTCATATTTAGTTTTTGAGCCATTTTGTCTTATTTTGAAAAAAAACATGGAAACTCTGTTTTATTTACCTGCTGAATTTTCCCTCTAACCCTCCCCCTGCGGTCTAAATTTTTTTTTGTGTATCGATTATTTTTAATGCTTTCGGATGTGAACTGTCTGACTTCTCGCTGTCTCCACTCCTACACAAACACAAAACGAAACAAATATTCATAAAACAAATATTGCTGATAATTTCGCAACTTTTAAAAAAATCATTGTTTTGTTTTTCATTTTTTTGACCGGCACCACCGGGGAAAAAACTCATAAAAATAGAGGGAAAAATTGGCATAGATCCATAAATTTGGCAAATACCTTTTTAAACAATATGAAAGTTTCAGCAAATTTTTGGCAAACGATTTTTCAAAATTTGAAAAGGCTTTCAAAAAATATGTATCAAAAATTATGGTAAAACTAAAATTCGTTTTTTTTAAATTTTTATTTTTATCCCTTTTATAAATGCGCCTCATTTCAGAGCTAATTACCGAAGACAAAAATTTTGATCAAATTTCCGAGTGCAATTTTTTTTTATATAAAATGCCATCGTCAATGGATCGGATGAAACATTTGTTGAGCACGGGTGAGGACGCGGATGTTTATTTTTTGGTGGGCGACGGAGACGCAAAAGAGGCGAGTCTTCAAATTAAAAATTTAATTTATTAATTAAAAATTGAAAATTTAGTGAATGGTAATTTTTGTTGTGTTTTTTAAAATTTAATCCTCTTAAGCTTGTGCCAGCCCATAGAATCATTTTGAAACACGCTTCCGACGTATTTGAGGCAATGTTCCGTTTTGATGCCAAAAAGGAAAAAGCGGAATTCGGTAAAAACATTACTGAATGACATTTACAATTTAGTCTCTGCAAATTACCCTAATTAATTTTCAATAGTCCTCCGCTAATTACACTAATAATTTTCAATTAGCCTCTGCTGATTGTCCCGTGGAGGTCCCCGACGTTGAAGCAGCAGCATTCAAAGTGATGTTGAGCTTCATTTATACAGATGATTTGAGCGAACTGAACGGAGAAAATGCAATGGCTGTGCTTTACGCCGGTGGATTTAATTTTATGTGACAAAAATAAATAAATTATTTAATTAGCCAAAAAGTACAATATCCCCTCTCTGGTCGGCTCATCTTCGCAAATTCCAATTTCCGAATTGCGCAATGTTTTCTTCGCTTTTGCCCAGGCCCGTCTTCTCGACTTGAAAGTGGGTAGGAAAAATTGAAAAATGCGAAAGAATTAAAAATTGCTAATTTTTAACTATTTTGTCGGTTTACATTTTCCAGTTAAATAAAATACATAATAAACTGTTTAGAGTGGTTTTTTTGAATGATTAAACTCAATCTCGTGAATTTTCCGTCTTGAATTTCGCTATTATTTGCATTTTTTTGCAAATATTTTCCTACACTAAAATTTTTACAAAAATTTTTTCGTTTATTTAGAATGTATAATAAATTAAGGATTTTAAGACCAATTAATTGCTGCTGTCTGATTGTGAGATCGAAAAACCGCTTTTGTAAGCCAACCTATTTTTTGAAAATTTATTTTTTAAATTTTCAGTATATTCCTATTTTGTGCACAATCAAAATAATTTAAAAACAAACAGGACGCACAAACTAACAAAAATCTTTTTTTTTTTACTCCAGCCCTTCACACTCATCAATTTTTTTTTAATTTTTGAAGAAAGTGAGTGAGAGACAAAGAGAGGGGGTGAACTTCATTTCCCCCCGTCGTTTCCCTCCCCCCAGTACCGTATTTAGGGGGGGGGGTACACGGGGTACGTACCCCCCCCCACCCCAAGACCCCCTCGGTAAGGGAAAAAGAGAAGCGGTACCCCCCCAAGACCCCCCTCGGTAAGGGAAAAAGAGAGGCGGTACCCCCCCCCCCCCCCCCCCAAGACCCCCGCGGTACCCCCCCCCCTCATTCGGTTTGTATCCCCCTTTTGGGTCAAATTTTTCAAACTTGACTTTAGACTTTTTTTTTTGTAAAATATTCCTTCTTTATTTTTCTCACTTCTTCCCTTTTTGTCAAAAGCCAAACAATCATTAGAGGGCTTAAAGAAATCTCGGTCTTCTAAACTCGAAAACCTATACAAGAAAAACTAGATTCTTTTCTCGCTTTGGCACTCCCAGAGAAAGACTACATTTTAAAGATTATTTTTCCTTTGAATTTTAGAATTTTGCCAATTGTTGTTTGGCTTACATTGGCAAAAATGCGGACACTTTGCTCAAATCGGATGAATTTTTGCAAATTGACCAAAAATTGTTGTGCGAAATTTTGGAGTGTGACGAATTGCAAATCCGTGGAGAAATTTCAATTTGGAATGCGGTAATTTTAACAATTAAATTTAAAAACTGTAAATTTTATTAGTCATTTAAGTATTTCCATTAATTTTTTTTAAAGGCACTCCGTTGGGCCGATGAAAAATGCCGTGAAAATGGCATTGATTGTTCAGCAGAGAATCGCCGTCAAATGCTTGGCCCGGCACTGTTCAAAATTCGCTTTCCGCTTTTGTCAAATGAAGAATTTACGAGGAAAATTGGTAAAAAATAAGTCAAAATTTCACTCGTTTTCTGATGAGATGCCGTAAAATATTCATAGTTTTTGTGGCGATTTTTAAAAATGTTTTTTAAATTTTATTTTTCAATAAGTTAATACATATTTACAGTTCCCTTCGGTGTTTTGTCAAAAGATGAAGTGATTGCCGTTTATCAGTTCAAATCCCTTCCAAATTGTCATGGGATTTCCGACGGAATTTTCCCAATGCCATTTTCGACTAATGGACGGATTTCCGATCGAAAAAAGGGCACACTTTTGCTGGACATTGAAAAAGTGTCAGAATTTGCACGAGAGGAGGTTGAGAGCAGTCGGTACAGCGAAAAAGTGTACATAAATGGATTGCCATGGGAAATTGAAGCAGAAATTACGAAAGACACTGATGAGAAGAAATATTTGGGATTTTACTTATGGTACTACGATGCAAAAGAAGGTCCAATTTTAATTACTATTTTAAAAATATATGCTACTGAAAAAGGTGCAAATTAACTGTTATTAAATGCTAATTAACAACGATGAGTAATAATCATTAAGATTCGAATTGGCGCTGCTTCGTTCGTTCGGCAACTTTTCGAATTATCTCGCAAAACAACGTGTCTAAGAATTCCATTGGGACATTTTGTGATTATGTTTTTGACAAAAAATGCAAATGTTGGGGATTCCCTAATTTCGTTTCGTTTGCGGTAAGTGCCAATTCAAATAAATCTCTTAATTTGACATTCGTGGACCAGCCAATATTGAAGTTCATTTATTTATTTGCCTGGTGTAAAGAAATCATAACAAAATAAATTAATTTCTAAAACATAACCAATTGACCACGCATAAACAAAAATTAAATTAGATGATTTAAATTAAGGAATTGATGGACCTTAACAATGGTTTTTACGACAGGGAAGAAGACAAAGTGAAATTGACCATCGATCTCACAACTGTTGATGAACCAAAAGTGGACAAATTCAATTTGGATCAAAGCAATTCGAAAGGCACACTCTTTATGGAAATTGAAAAAGTGTCGGAATTTGCGCGAGAAATCTTTAAGAGTGAACGTAAAAGTGAAACTGTGCACATCAAAGGATTGCCATGGAAAATATGGGCACAAATTGAAAAGAAAGATGAAAGCACTGACAAAAATGAGAAATGGTTGGGCTTTTATCTTTGGTGCGATGCTTCTGAAGAAGGTGTAAAATTACTAATAATTAATATATATATTAACAACAATTAGTTAATTGATATTGAGCAGAAAATTGGAGTTGCAAATGTTCTTCAACTTTTCGAATTGTTTCGCAAAAGAGCGGCGTAAAGGATTTAAGGAGAGAATTTACTAATGAAGATACTTTTAACAATAAATCGAACAACTGGGGATACTTTAATTTTATTTCAATTGCTGTGAGTGACAATTAAACATTCCCTTAATTGACCCAATTATTTATGATCAATTAAGCAACTGATGAACCCAAGCAAAGGCTTTTACGACCAAAGCGAGGACAAAGTGACATTGGCCATTGATGTCACAGTGAAAGAAGCAAAACGGAGGACGAAACATAAATGCCCAATATGATTTGGGGAAAAATGCCCATTGAATATCATCCATCCTATGATGAACCTGTTTTTTTATTTATTAATTTTTCTTGATTATTAGGGCCCGGATTTTTATGTTTTTACATATTTTTTTTGCGGCTTAGTTATGGCGAGAGAAGCCCAAAAATAGCATTATCTCCGAACAATTTTTGATTTAGAGCGACTTATAAAAACATAAAAACACATATTTTGGCGTTTTGTCACATAAAATATGTTAGCACATATTTTGGGGTTTGGCACATATTTTGCACATATTTTGGCATTTTTGAGAAAAATTGCAATAAAAATACAAGAAAATTGAAAAATACACCCCCTAAAAATCGACTTTTTTCCTAATTATTAACATAATTTTCAAATTAAAAAATTTTTTCTTCGATTGTAGAAACTAATGAAATCACGAATTCATTAATTCGTCATTGGATTTCGAAGTTCTCTGCTGGAACTTTCAATTTATAGAAATGATTTATCAAAAAAAGACAATTTTACCCCAAACACTTCGAAATGTATTTGATTTGCGTTGTATGGGCTAAAAATGATAAAGAATGAGATTTTTGGGGGTTTTTAGCACATATTTCAGCATTTTTTAGCACATATTTTATTACATATTTCAGGATTTTTAGCACATAAAAATCCGGGCCCTATTGATTATACTTTCAAAACTGCTGATATATGAATTAATTAATTGTCGGAGCTGTTTTAGTAGACTCTCATTTTTGAGTACCGAATTTCAATGATAAACATTTTAGTCATAAACCCAATTCAAATTTTACCATTTTAGGTCAATGTTTACAATTTGTGGACTTGGATTTATTGCATTAATTTTGTTAGGATTTACGTAAACATTTTTTTAAACTTTTTTTTTAAATTGAAACCATTCCTAATTGACTGATCATTTTGTCCTTTTATTTAAGCAGAATTTTTTGGGACCAGAAATTTGGGAACCGGGAAGTTTGAGCTTATTAAATTAAAAATTGAAAAACTATTATTGATGTCAGTGTGAAAGAAGCGAATATTGAGGAGAATTCATAAATACCCAATATGATCTGGCAAAAATCTCGTCATTGAATTATCATCCTATGGACATTTTTTATCATATTTCTTAACTGTTTACATTTTTTTTTGATTTTATAAAAAATGGATTGGCTTAAATTATAGATTAAATGTTGTATCAGCGCAATTGAAAATGCAAAAAGACGTTTGTCCTTTTTCTTGCCATGTTTTTTTTTGTCGGCAGTTTTTGGTGCCTGTGATGATGACTAGAGCCTGGATTTTTAGGTTTTAAGCTATTTTTTTTGCGGAGAGTACTTGATGAGAGGAGCACGATAAACACATTTTCTCCGAACAATTTCTTATTTAAAGCGACTTATTAGCACCTAAAAAACCTAAAACGGGTGGGTTAGCACTTTAATAATAATTGCATTTATGTAAAATTCTCTTAAATTCACTATTAATTATTTCTCTTCCACCTCCAAGTCGAAAAGATGAGCCTGGGCATTAGCAAGAAAACATTGCGTAATTCGGAGAAGTGAATTTGCAAAGATGGAAGGACCAAATCAGGGATATTGTATTTATCGGCTAATTAGAAATTTATTATTTTTATATAATTTTTCAAAATAAATCCACCGGCGTAAAGCACTGCCATTGATCAATTCACATAAATCGTCCGCGTAAATGAAGCTTAACATCACTTTGAACGCTGCTGCTTCAACGTCGGGGATCTCCACAACAGCAGGGCAATAAGCAGAGACTAATTTGAAACAAATAAAATCGAGTTTAAATTTTGAAAAATCGTTAAACATTAAATTTTTTTGACAAATGCAAAAAATTATTTAATTTACTAAAAATATCTTTTACCATTATCCGCTTTTGCATTCTTTGAATCAAAGCGGAACATTGCTTCAAATACTTTGGAAGCAGATTTCAAAACGATTTGATGGGCCTTTCGAATTTTTTTGTACAAATTATTTATATTAATTTATCTTAGATTTTTTCAACGAAGGCAAGCAGTAAATTTTTTAATTAAAAAAATATTTACAATTTTATTATTAAAATAGTTTTCTTATTTAATTCTAATATATTTTTCGGCACTCCGTTGGGCCGATGAAAAGTGCCGTGAAAATGGCATTGAATGTTCATCAGAGAATCGCCGTCAAATGATTAGCCCAGCATTGTTCAAAATTCGCTTTCCGCTCTTCTCAAAAGAGGATTTCTTGGAGAAAATTGGTAAAAAAAATATATAATTTATGATCTTGGTCCGCCTCTTTTTCGAATTTTTTTTGTACAAATTATTTATATTAATTTATCTTAGATTTTTTCAACGAAATATTTTATTTATCATCAGTTTTTCCATATTTACAGTTCGTCCGGAATTTTAACTACAAATGAAGTGATCAGCGTTCAACAATACCATGTCAATCCGAATTTTTATGGGAATTCCGATGGCTTACTGTACCCACTGCAATTTCCGTGTCACCGCAGAATTTGGACATTGGAACATTATTAATTGACATTGAAAAAGTGTCGGAATTTATGGGAGAAATAGTCGGGAGTAACCGATACAGCAAAACTGTGTACATAAATGGACTTCCATGGAAAATATTGGCAGAAATCAACACGAAGACGGGAAACACTGACGACAATGAGAAATGGTTGGGCATTTATCTTGAGTGTGATGCTTCAGAAGAAGGTGCAAATTTAATGCTAATTAATGTTAGTTGATAGCAATAATTAACACCCATTAAGACTCGAATTGGCGCTGCTACGTTCATTTGGCAACTTTTCAAATTATCTCACCAAAAAATGTGCTGGACAATTCGATTGGGACAATTTTTGATCATGTTTTTGACAATAAATCGACAAACTGGGGAATCCCTAATTTCATTTCATTTGCGGTGAGTCCCAATTCCAAAAAATGACCAAATAAGATTCAGAATTTTTTATTGAAAAAATTAAATGATTATATGTAATTAAGCAATTGATGGACTCGAGCAATGGCTTTTACAACAGAGAAGAGGACAAAGTGACATTGGCCATTGATGTCACAGAAAAAGATGAAAAAACGGAGAAATTCATTTTGGTCAAAACAAATCCAACGGGACAATTTCAATGGAAATTGAAAAATTTATGTACAAAAACTCCCCAAAATAAATAAATTTTATTTAAAAATTCTTAAGAAAAGCGCGAAAAGCACAAAAGGCCAAAAAGAACCTAATTAGCTTAAAAGAACATTTTAGATGTCTTTAAAAATTAATTTTTGATATTTATTTTTCTTTAAATCGGTTTTTAGGGGTACATTTTCCAAAAAATTTTGAATTTTTGAAAAGAAATTTCTATAAATTCTCAAAACCTTAAATTATGTAAAAAAGAAAGAAAATAGTTACGAAAAATCCCGAAGTCAAAAAAGGTAACTTTTTGGTAGAAAATAAGTTTTTTGAATGTTAATAACTAGTGATCAGGACGGACCGAGATCCCTCCGGGATTTTCCCGGGAACCTATTTTTTTTTTTGCTTAATTCTTCCAATTATGGGTAATTAAGGAATTGATGGACCCGAGCAAAGGCTTTTTCAACAAAAGCGAGGACAAAGTGACATTAACTGTTGATTTCATTGTAAAAGAAGCAAAAACGGCGGAAGACAAATCATAAACAATTGAACAAAAAAAGACCCATTAATTGTCATAGATCGCATTTTGTCTTATTTAATTTTGAGCAGATTTTTATAGGTGGAATTTGATGGACGGGGGGAGATTAACCACAAAACCAAATATAATTTCGATTGTGGTAACAACAACAACAATTTTTTTTCCAACAAGAAAACGAAACACAAATCAAAATGTTTTTTTTTAAAAACATAGTCAAATTTCTGGCCATTTTCCTGCTCTTCTTCCTCCTCTTCTTCCTCGTCTTCCTCCTCTTCCCCTTCTTCCTCTCCTTCCCCACTTCCCCCCGCCGCGCCACCATCATCCTCTTCCCCCTCTTCCTCATCTTCCTCATCTTCCCCATCTTCCTCTTCATCCCCTGGCTGCTCGTCTGCCAATTCATACTCGTACAAGGCGTCCACTGGGTGGTTTAATTCCCATTCTGAGTTGCCAAGTACCCTTAACCAAAAATAAATATGTACATATGTAAGCATTAATTTTCTTTTTTTACAAGGTGGCGCCAGTAGGGACTTGCCCGGGGCACACCCCAAATTGTCGCCGCTGTACATCGCCAGCCGAAACGTCACCAGGGCATAATAAAATCGTAAACAAAATTTTTTCAAAATTTTTGGAAATTAAAAATTCAGCATTTTAGAAATAAAGCTTTTCTCGTTCGAAAAAAAAATTTTTTCGATTTGGCTATTACGGGGGTGACGTTTCGCTTGTGACGTTATTCCTGCTTCCAGGGCAACCCCTCTCCTGTCCGTGTGACGGACAGCCTTTTTTCTTTTCGGTCTCATTTTCCCCACATTCCAAAAATTTACATAGAATTTAGCGGCATTTAAACAGAAATGAACAAACCTTCTGAGGTCACGCGGCCGGATCGTCTCCTGCCTAACAATTAGCTCACATAGCTGAATTTTAAACATTATAATTTAAATGCTTTGAGTTTTTTTTGTCACATACCTCCAACACTTCCTCCCAATTCTCATCCAACATTTCCCCGGCCTTTTCCATGGCCCATCTCTCCAGCCTTCCAATCTCTCTCTTCTCAAATGCCTTCTTCTCCGCCTCGCTTTCCATCTCCGCCCACCTCGCCGACGTCCTCACAAACTTAAATTATAAAAATTTGTAGGGACGGGACAAAATAAATTTTTCAAGAAAAAACGTAGAAAATTTTTTATAAGAAAATTTCAAGAAAAAAATTTTCTGAAGAATTTTCAGCGATTTTTTTTTTGATATTTAATGATAAATTACTGTTTTTTGATTTTTTTTTTCTTGAAATTTTAGCGATATTTTGTCCTGGCGATATTTCGGGCGGCGATATTTTGGGGTGCACCCAATTTGTACTTATTTCATATTAAATATGTCATTTAATTGTTTAGACTTTTCTTGATTTTTTGCAGCTAATTAAAACCCCCATTTTTCTGTTTTTCAGTTACCGTGGTGGCGGCGCGGCGCCAATCCTTCTGGTCCGATTCCCAGCCGCTGGAATGGCCCACGGCGCGCTCCTCGGCGACCTTCCCGGCAGCTGCGACCACCATCAGGTGCTTCAGCTCCGTCCTGGTGTAGGAGGAGGGGCCGAAATGCAGCGTGAAGCCCAGGTCGTGCCTTTCTTCTTAATGGTGGCCTGAACAAAGCGGGGGATTTGCCGTTTTTTTCCATGCTGATACAGGCATAAGCCTCGCCCTAAACAAACCTTTAAAAATTTCCTCGTGCTAAGCAACCAGACAATAACTCCGTGGCCCACCTCATGCGACGCGGTGCCGCTTATATTGAGGCGGCCCGATTTTCGGGACACCTTGGCCAACCGCTCAAACTTGCGCTCCCAAACTCTGCGCATATGGCGCTGATATTTCCTATTAATAATACGGCCAGTATATTTTGCCATTGTGCCGTTTGTGCTAATTGCTTTACAGTATAATTAATTACTAATACAATGAAACTATTGTTCTTCAAGTGGCATAAAACAATTAATTCCTGCTTAAAAGAATTAAGCATTTTAATAAATAATGTAAATTTTTTTGGCGTTTTGTTAATTGTTTTTCAAATTCGGATGCTGCAACGATGGGAAATGGTCAACTGCGTGCCGTCAATACGGCGTGCCAGCCAATTCAAGGAGCCGTAACGGAATGATTCTGATCAGCGTGGTATGCGTAAGTTTGTATTTGAGTAAATCGATTGATCATTTGTAAATTATTTTTTAATTATGTGCCATTTTAATTATTTTGCTTACATTTTTAGGTTTGATCACATTTGGAGCACATTTTTTTGTTTTATTTGATTGTGTCTGCAGACAGGGCCGAAACACATTTTAGCATTTTTCTTTAGCATTCTGACAGGGTCTGTACTGACGAGGCCCGCCCTGTCATAATTCAATTGTTTTTCAATTTAAAAGCATTTTTTTAAATTTTGCCGAAATCAAGCTATCCAATTGCTGTCATATTCAACAAAATGCGCCCGTTTGATTGGCGTCAATTACTTTCGGCAATTGATCAGATATGCCATTAATTTTTGACCTTTTTTGAAATTTATTTTCTTAGTTTTGGGTCGTATTATTAAAAAATCTGTACATCATTTTATTTTTTTATTAAAAAAATTAATTTGAAAATAGCGCTTTATTAAATACGGCTGCGCCTTATAGCACTTATTGCAACACGTTTATAATAAAGCTTATGCAAAAAAGGGCAATGCTCAAGAATGGGGGTCCCTAATTTAACTTCTTTTTTTTGGCTCAAAATCAATTTTTCGATTGTTTTCAAGTGTGTTGATTACGAATCTTAATTCGGATTTGCCCAATTCTAAATCTCGGACCCGAATTCGAACAAAAAGCTGAAAAATTTTTCAAAAATACGTCAAAATAAGTCAAATTTTGGCGCAAATTGTTCATTTTTGTCCAATTAATAATTTAGGGCAAAAATATTTTTTATAGCTGCAGATTCCCCATTCCATTTTGATTTGTCAATCAAGATTTGTTAAATAACAAAGCCACCCAAGATCTGAATTTTTTAAATAAAAAGTGAAAAAAGAATGGCTTTATATTCAGGTTCCAGAAACTTTTATTCATCATTTTTAACTTTCTTTTGCTTTTCCCAATTTCGCCTTTTCTTCTTTGGCATTTTCACAAATTTTTGATTTAACTTCAATTAAATGTTGGTAAATTCTAGAGTCCGGTAAAAAATTTTTTCCGGGAACGGGAAAACGAAAATGAACGGGGCGGTATTCCCGAACGGGATTTCCGCCTTTTTCCCGTTCCCGTAAAAATCCCATCAATTTTAACGGGAATCCCGGGCGGGAACGGGAAAAATTTTTTTTCGAAAAAATATTGATTTTTTTTTACAAAATTTTAATTTACTTATTTTTTAAGTAAAATTTTATTTTTAAACAATTAAAAAAATTTCTTGCTATGTAAATGATTAAATATTGCTTTATTAATGAAGAAAAATTTAAAACTTGAGTTTTTGAAATTAAGCCGGTAATAATATTTTTGAGGGTACCGGCAAAAACTGGTATTTTTCTGTTCTAAAATCCTAGAAAATTTTTTATATATGTACAATAATTTTCATTAAAATTGTCTATTATTTTTAAAATTCCAAAATATTCTTAGAGAATTTTTCTATGTTTTCAACTTATTTACAAATCTTTTTTTGGTTAAAATCTCTTTTTTTGTGAGCGTCTTTTACAAAATCCTTTGTGGTACAGGGAGGGGGTCCGGCGGTGCCGATAGGCGCCGCCGGGGAAAATTTTGAAATTTTTAGTGAAATTTGCTAACAAATTTTGTCCAAAAAATGAACTATAATTGGTTAATTTGTGGGCTTATGGCTATTTAAAAATAAAAATAAATTAATTTTCAAATTTTTAGTGAAATTTGCGAACAAATTTTGTCCAAAAAATGAACTATAATTGGTTAATTTGTGGGCTTATGGCTATTTAAAAATTAAAAAAATATTTTTTAAAGTTAGACAAAGTTTCTTATTAATTAAATTTCAAATAAAATAATTTAAAGAAAATATGAAAAATCCCCTATCCTAATGGGGAATTGAACTCAGGAGACAAATAATAAAAGACCAGAAGTATTATCCACTAGGCTACATAAATATGTACGCTAATGAATTAAAATGAATTTATATTTATTTTTTCACAAAAAAATCTCTCTTTTCCCACCAATTTCCTTCAAATTTTTTCACTCAGACCCCCATTCTTACCAGTTTACTTTTATTCCCGTTTTTGAGAAAAAATTTACGGGAACGGGAACGGGAAAACGAAAAAGAACGGGGCGGGATTCCCGAACGGGATTCCCGTCATTTTTCCCGTTCCCGTAAAATTCCCGTCAGGCAAAAAAGACGGGAACGGGATTCCCGTGTTTTCCCGCGGGAATCCCGTTCCCGCCGGACTCTAGTAAATTCGTTAAATATGCAGGTTACGGCTTCACCTCTGACAAATGTTTCGCCAAAGTATTGCTTTTAGCTTAGTAAAAATTTATTTTAAGTCAAAAATAGTCCACAAACTGACCGAAAACTCAAGAATAGATGTTTTCATTATATTCAAGCACAGAAAAAATAAAAAGCCAAACATGGCGCCAAAACGTAGGGCCAAAACGACCCCGACTCTTTTTTTGACCCCAACTTTTATTAATTTTTTAGCCCGACGACATTTCGGCTGGTGAAATTTTTCCTGCTTCGATGTATAGTGTTGCTCGAGAGTCGCTTGTCTCGAATTCCTGGCTTCGAATGCGTTTCACTAAATCCTCCATTACGTTATGCATTAAAAATCGAATACGGGCTGACCTAGCCCAAATCCGTATTTTCTCGACCTATACGGGTTTTACGGACTACAGTTTATGAGTTATTTAGCCCGTAAATCCGTACCCCGTATAGGTGCCGAGCCTGTAAACCTTACACTTACCCGTACAAATTCTTAATACGATTTATGGGGTTTTTAAAATTATGTTTTATTGAAAAATTTTGGTTTTATTGTTTTTAATGAAACCCATTGTTTTTTTTCTTAATAGCTTATTTAAAACTGAAATGTATTCAGCTTTTTTAAACTAAACTAAATCGACGAAACGAATCTAAATAGTATTGTAAGGAAGATAAATTTTTTATAATTTGAAGAAAGGCTGGAAAAACTTGTTTAATAATGATTAAGAAATTTTGTTAATAAATATTTATATAAATACAAATAATGTTTTCAATATTTGCTTTAAAATAGAAAATATTAACATAGTTTTGGGAGTGCCGAGGATAGCTACCTTTTTTGGAAAAAGAAAGAATTTTTAATGTTACAAAAATAGGTTTTTAGGGGTTTTCGGGGACGCTGAGCAAGAATCTGACATCCATTTCGCCCACGTTCGAAGCCCGGACCGAATTCGAACAAAAAGTGTAAATTCAAATTTTTTAAAAAATTCACATTTATGCAACAAAATCACTTCAATTAGACAGCGGTATATTAGGCCATTCACATGAATAAACTCAGAGACATGCAACCAAAACTTATAAAAGGCATTTTCAGGGCCACCAAATTCGCTGACGCCAAAAAAATTCAGGAAAATATATATAATACTTTTCTCTTGTATTTCTAAAATGCTGCATAACATTGGGATGTGATCAATTGTAATAAATGGAAGAAAAATTCCAAGAAATCTTGATCATTTTTCAAGTGAAATTGCTAAAAAAAATGGAAATCGTCGGAAACTTTTTTAAAAAGCTAATTCACTTGGGAATAAATTGTTCATCAAAATAATGGAAAAAATTAAAATTAAAATTAAAATTCGGCGAAATGTAAAAAATTAAAAAGTATTTAATAAGTTTTGAGTTCAATTAATAAAATATTAATAATAATATGCGAAAAAATGCATAAATAATTCATCATTTATAAATTTGAGTAAAAAATAATTTTATTAATATAGATGAGAATAAAAGCATTTAGAAATTGATTTCTAAATTTTTCATAAATATTAAAATAATTTATTTATATTAATGCTCAAAAATCTAATGAAAATTAATGCTGATGGAATAATGGAAGAAAATAACTTTGATGAAATTCTTCAGCCAAAGAATGACAAAAAATTGCAAAAAATGGGAGTCAATCTGGAGAAAATTAATATTTAATTCTTTAAATTTAATTTTATAAATAAATTTTTTAAATTGAGTATTTTACAAGCGAAAATGTTAACAATTGCTGAAAAATGGAACAATGTTTTTTTTACATAATTACTGTAAATCTTTTTTGTGAGCCATAACAATTAACGTTTTTTATGGATAAGTGGTGCCGTATAAATAGCAAATGTGATTGTGCATCAGAATGCCCCGAAAAGCCGGCAATTGTCACACCGAATGAGTCACTCGCTGCCAGAATTTATAACAACTCTTTTGTTTAATATTTGAGGTTTTTGCGAAACGACGCGGCACCAAATGATGAAGCAATTGATGCTTTAAATAATTTAAATCAATTAAGTTATTTTCAAAATTAAATTTAAAAAAAACTTTTATGCTAACAAATTAATTTAGGAAAATACTTAAAGAATTCAATTTTATAATGTTAAAATTAATTTAATAAATATGAAATCAAATTGATGCACTAACAAATAATAAAAATTTGAAAATGCTTTTAAATGGATAATAATAAATAATTAATTAATAAATAAATGATTTTAAAAAACCAATAAACTAAAAATACGAAAAATTAATACTTGCAAACACAGAGTTGATCAGATATTCAGCAAAATACACAATTCCCAATGGGACCATCAGATGAAGCAAAAGCTAAATTAATTTTTTAATATATTTTTTTAATTATTCAAACGGACAATAATTGTACGCATTTTGGAACCAAGTTCAGTGCACTTGTAACTTTACACTTCCATCAGAGATTTCACTATTATTCACCTTTAAAATTATTTATATTACATTGAAAATGTTTAAATTAAATTCTGGAAGTTTTTTATTTTCTTTTTACTTGAATAATCCATGTTGATGGGCTAAATAATTTTATTCTGTGAACATTGGTGAAGGAGTGAGAAGCACCCAATAAATAAAATGAAATAAAAAAAAATAATTACGGGTACTTCCACGACCATTTCGTTGTAATGAGTTATCATAATTAACCAAAATATTAATAATTTTTTTCAACACTTTTCTTTCTTTATCACTCCGCAAAGACAATCAAATGAAATTTTAAAATAATTCAATACTAAACATTAAATTTAACTTTTTTATTTTAATTTTAAAATTCAATAAATGATGCAAGTGCACAAATATTGGCACAATTAGCATGGAAAGTATGGCATTTCGTGGTGACAATCCGAACAATTTTGGCTCTATAAGTGCCGCGTATGCCACTGAGCCAACAATTCCGGCAGCGCCCGTCCCGGAAGACCATGCCGCAATTGTTGATCCAATAACCATTAATAAATTAAACATAAATTCAATAATTTCAGCCAGATGATTTTTTTAAATGAGAGGAGAGGGCCAACAAGCAATTTTCGCCCATAGCACTTCCTAATGATGTAAAAATAATGCCAATTAATGAAAGTGTGAATGATTTGGAAAATTCCACAATGACAAAGCTGACAAATGAGTGCCTGCATTATGCACAGAAGTATAAATGATGGAATAATGTCAGCCAATAAAATTACGCCTATTGTATGTGATATGATAACGTGGTTTTGGTAAAACCTGCTAAAATTCGCAATTTTTAGACAAAATATGCCAATTTAGATAATTTTAAGGCATTTTGTGCCTGTTTCTCCCTTTATTAGGAATTTTTTTCCAAAAATAACCATTAAAAAAAAATTTATTTACATATTTTGGGTTTTTTGTACATTTTTCTTACATATTTTAACATTTTTTATACATATTTTATTTACATACATATTTCGCGATTTTTCTTAATAAAAAAACAATCCCTAATTATTACTTTAACTCGTCGGGGATCATACCATAGAATTTTACCGATGTTTTCGGTTGAGAATTTATCCTTAGGTTATTTATAGGACCCGGATTTATATTGGCAAAAAAAACACACACCAAAGATATAGATTATAATATAGCGAAAAAACGAAAAATATAGACAAAAAGCTGAAATGCCAGGTCCCGGTCGCGTATGGACAATAAATTTATGAAAATTGTCATGAATTTTTGAAAAAACTCGAACACCCGTAAATTTTTTGTCATTTTGTCAGCAATGAAGAATAATTTTCGATACATGAAAAACATTACACTCTTCTGACAATTGCATATTGTTTTGAATGAGCTTTGGATGGAAGATGATGGGTAAAAGTAAATAATTTTCCGATGATTTGGGAGTTCAATTTCCAATTTCCATGAATGAAAGTTCAAATCGGGTAAGGATTTTCCACCCTTTACTTTTTTTAATTTGTTTTTACATACAAATTGAAAAATAAATTAATTAAAATGTTTGCGATTTTTAAATCTTCCCCCCAAAAATAGGGGAAGCCTTCACCATTCACTCATTCGTTGTTTATGGGCTTGGCATATGATTAGCCAGCTGAATAGTCCAGTAAAATCATAAGGATTTAGCCGATTTTGTTATTTATTTTATTGCCAATTTTGAATATCTTAATTCACTTAATTCCCATTATTTCATTTCATTACATTAATAGATAAATACGATTTTCATATTGCTTATCATGTCCCAATCAGTGCTTGATCGGATGAAGCATTTGTTGAGCACGGGTGAGGACGCGGATGTTTATTTTTTGGTGGGGGACGGAGACGCAAAAGAGGCGAGTTTTTAAATTAAAAATTTAATTTATTAATTATAAATTGGAAATTTAGTGAATTGTAATTTTTGTTGTGTTTTTTAAAATTTAATCCTCTTAAGCTTGTGCCAGCCCATAGAATCATTTTGAAGTTGGCTTCCGACGTTTTTGAGGCGATGTTCCGTTTTGATGCCAAAAAGGAAAAAGCGGAATTCGGTAAAAACATTACTGAATGACATTTACAATTTAGTCTCTGCAAATTACCCTAATTAATTTTCAATAGTCCTCCGCTAATTGCTCTAATAAATTTTCAATTAGCCGCCGCTAATTACACTAATAATTTTCAATTAGCTTCTGCTGATTGTCCCGTGGAGGTCCCCGACGTTGAAGCAGCAGCCTTCAAAGTGATGTTGAGCTTCATTTATACAGATGATTTGAGCGAACTGAACGGAGAAAATGCAATGGCTGTGCTTTACGCCGGTGGATTTAATTTTATGTGACAAAAATAAATAAATTATTTAATTAGCCAAAAAGTACAATATCCCCTCTCTGGTCGGCTCATCTTCGCAAATTCCAATTTCCGAATTGCGCAATGTTTTCTTCGCTTTTGCCCAGGCCCGTCTTCTCGACTTGAAAGTGGGTAGGAAAAATTGAAAAATGCGAAAGAATTAAAAACTTTTTTTTTGTAAAATATGTTCCTCAAAAAATGAATGTTTTTTTAAGTTTGTCAAAAGCCAAACAATCATTAGAGGGCTTAAAGAAATCTCGGTCTTCTAAACTCGAAAACCTAGACAAGAAAAACTCGATTCTTTTCTCGCTTTGGCACTCTCAGAGAAAGACTACATTTTAAAGATTATTTTTCCTTTAAATTTTAGAATTTTGCCAATTGTTGTTTGGCTTACATTGGCAAAAATGCGGACGATTTGCTCAAATCGGATGAATTTTTGCAAATTGACCAAAAATTGTTGTGCGAAATTTTGGAGTGTGACGAATTGCAAATCAGTGGAGAAATTTCAATTTGGAATGCGGTAATTTTAACAATTAAATTTAAAAACTAAATTTTATTAGTCATTTAATTATTTCCATTAATTTTTTTTAAAGGCACTCCGTTGGGCCGACGAAAAGTGCCGTGAAAATGGCATTGATTGTTCAGCAGAGAATCGCCGTCAAATGCTTGGCCCGGCACTGTTCAAAATTCGCTTTCCGCTTTTGTCAAACGTGGAATTTACGAAGAAAATTGGTAAAAAATAAGTCAAAATTTCAAACTCGTTCTCTGATGAGATGCCGTAAAATATTCATAGTTTTTGTGGCGATTTTTAAAAATGTTTTTTTAAAATTTATTTTTCAATAAGTTAATACATATTTACAGTTCCCTTCGGTGTTTTGTCAAAAGATGAAGTGATCGCCGTTTATCAGTTCATTTCCCTTCCAAATTGTCATGGGATTTCCGACGGAATTTTCCCAATGCCATTTTCGACTAATGGACGGATTTCCGATCGAAAAAAGGGCACACTTTTGCTGGACATTGAAAAAGTGTCGGAATTTGCACGAGAGGAGGTTGAGAGCAGTCGGTACAGCGAAAAAGTGTACATAAATGGATTGCCATGGGAAATTGAAGCAGAAATTACGAAAGGCATTGATGAGAAGAAATATTTGGGATTTTACTTATGGTGCGATGCAAAAGAAGGTCCAATTTTAATTACTATTTTAAAAATATAATCATTATTAAAATAGGAGGACCATGGAACTGCGTTTTTTCTGCAACCTTTCGAATTGTGTCAGAAAAGACCGAAGCGGAGAATTCCATTGGGACACGCTGTGACTGTGTTATTAACAGATCAAACATCGTTCGGGGATTTGAAAATTTCATTACTTTTGAGGTGAGTAATAATTTAACATATTTACTTAATTGATATAATTACGGTTAATCAAGGAATTGATGGACTCGAACAAGAGCTTTTACAACAAAGCAGAGGACAAATTGGCATTGGCCATTGATGTCATAACTGTTGATGAGCCAAAAATGGAGAAATTCATTTCCGATCCCAGCAAATCCAACGGCACACTTTCAATGGAAATTGAAAAAGTGTCGGAATTTGCGCGACCGCCAAAAATTAAAAATGATTTGGCTAATTTGAGGCGTGCTTTGAGGTCAAAGCGAATGCCGCCGCTGGCACCGTCAGCTAACAAATAAGCGATTGACATTTATGTTTTTTAAAAATAAATCCTTTTGTGTGATGCTCCAAAAGAAGGTGCAAAATTACTAATAATTAATATATATATTAACAACAATTAATTAATTGATATTGAGTTCCATTTTTTTGAGTAATTTAATAGCCGCAAAAAAATCAAATGCAAAATCAGTAGCTAAAGTATGTCAAAGTTTTCAACTTCTTCCATGGCATCGCCCATCGGTACCCTCAGACCCGTCCTGTTCCCAAGAAGCTTTTTGGAATAAACGCATGCAAAAAATCTGTGTGAAAAACAAAAAAATCGTCGGCTAGTTTTTTAGAAAAATCTTATTTTTGAGTTAAAATCTTAGAATTTGCGTATTTTTGTAGCATTTTCATTAAAATTGGTAGCGCATAGAACAAATGATGAGTTGTTGTTTAAAAGATTTCTTTTCTTTTCAGACATTGAATATCCTCCATCCTATGATGAACCTGTTTTTTTATTTATTAATTTTTCTTGATTATACTTTCAAAACTGCTGATATATGAATTAATTAATTGTCGGAGCTGTTTTAGTAGACGCTCATTTTTGAGTACCGAATTTCAATGATAAACATTTTAGTCATAAACCCAATTCAAATTTTACCATTTTAGGTCAATGTTTACAATTTTTTGGACTTGGATTTATTGCATTAATTTTGTTAGGATTTACGTAAACTTTTTTTTAAACTTTTTTTTTAAATTGAAACCATTCCTAATTGACTGATCATTTTTTCCTTTTATTTAAGCAGAATTTTTTGGGACCAGAAATTTGGGAACCGGGAAGTTTGGGCTTATTAAATTAAAAATTGAAAAACTATTACTAATTACGCTATGATTTCATTCTTTAATAATCCAAGCTGCGCTTAAAAATTTATATTTACTACAAAATTAAAAATTAAAATATGGAAAAGTGACAATTTTATTATTTAGTCAATTCTTACAGCTGTTTAAACGTGGTGTTGAGTGTCAATTGTACATAATTCCTTAATTGGCATAATTATTATTAATTAAGGAATTGATGGACCAAAGCAATGGTTTTTACAACAGAGAAGAGGACAAAGTGACATTGGCCATTGATTTCACAGTGAAAGATGATAAAAAGGAGAAATGCATTTCTGATCCCGACAAATCCAATGGAATAATTTCGATGGAAATTGAAAAAGTGTCGGAATTTGCGAGAGAAATCGACAGAAGTGAACGTAAAAGCGAATCTGTCACTTACATAAATGGGCTTCCATGGAAAATAAATTGAAAAGAAAAATGGAAGCACTGACAATGAGAAATGGTTGGGCTTTTACCTTATGCGTGAACAAGAAGGTGCAAATTAAATGCTAATTAATACTAATTATAATGAATTTCCATTAAGATAATTATTTTTTTTTAATTTTAATTTATTACAATATTTAAGGAACTGATGGATCCAAGCAAAGGATTTTACAATAAAAGCGAGGACAAAGTGACATTGGCCATTGATCCTTAATTACTATGATTTATAAGAATTACGCGATTTAAGCCATAATTTTGGGGTTGGCGAGGGCTGTGGAGGAAAAGCATCCCCCGGGGGAAAAGCCCCCCCTCCCACTGGTGGCGCAATGGGAAATAGTTCAACAGCAGCAGACAACAAGCAGGAGCAGGAAGGAGTTCCTCATTTGAACTTGAAATATGTGGATAATTTGCAGAAATGAGGTGGGAAAAAGTAACCCAAATGCGTATGAATTTTTGGACGGTGGGTTAATGCGCCGCATGTTCCACCGAGCTTTTGCTGAATTTCTTTCATTGATCAAAGCCGCTGACCCACGAAATGTCCAAGTCTCGAATTTGAGTTTTTTTATGCTATATAAATTTTTATAGGGATGTAAAATTTTTGAGTGGAAAATTTATTATTTCAGAAGTAGCAGACTATCAATATAAAAGGCAACTCAAATATCAAGAAATTACAACCAATTTTATTATTTTTGATTTTTTTTCTTTTTAAAATAAAGCTAAAGATTATAAAAATTCCTACTTTTTAAATGAATTTTATTATTTAAGAATTGTAGATCAAAAGTCCAAGTCCAGGTTCTAAAAAACCAAAAAATAGGCACTAAAAAAAAGAAACTAGGCTCTAAAAATCCTCAAATTTAGGGGTGTAAAATGACAAAATGTATTCAAAAAAGTAAAAAATAAGGCCAAATCATTATTGAGATAAATAATTTTTAAATCAAAAATTCTTGTTAAGAAAATAAAGAAATAAATTTTGGAGATGAATTTTTGAAAATTTTCGGGTCGATTCTTAGGGTGCATTTTTTGAAAAAAGTTTTATGTCTATTCTTAGAGGTGTATTTTTCGTTTTATTGCATTTTGTTCGTAATTTTGGGCAAAATGCCAAATAGGCAAAAATAGGTTCTTTCAAAAATTTTTGGCTTTTAGGCTCTAAAAATAAAAGCCTAGAAAATAGGCACAAATAACTCGAAATTTTGCCTAAAAATCCCAGCCCCTAAATCAGTAGTTGTACCACTATTTAGCGGTTTTTTAATATAATTGCAAAAATTTTTTGTGGTTTTTAAATTATGACCGCGAAAGGGACATTTTTTACGGGCGGCGAGCTGGTAGTTAAATGACCGGGTCAAACGACCATGGTTATTTGACCTAGTCAAATGACCACGAAGTTGGTGGTAAACCCGTAGAATAAGAAAATGACCACGAAGTGCCGTTTTTACCACCAACCTCCGTCAAACGACCATGAACTTATGATCTTATTCTACCGGGTTATTTGACTACATGCAATTTTGGGGCAGATTCACATAAAAATTTTGTTTTTTTCTTCTATTTATGTGATAATGAGGGATACATGGTCCTATTAGAGGGATAAAATTGATTTATAATTAGTTTATTTTAAAGAATTTTAAAAATGTTTAAATTGGCTCAAAAATTACCACAATTGATTATCGAGAAAAATTATTTTATGGAGGTGTTTTTGGTTAATTCTTTGTTATTTTCGTAAAAATTATTTGTCTCTCGAAATTTTTTTTGTCGAGTTTTGACTACCTTTGTAAAAAGTGGTTTTAAAAATACTTAGCATTAAGATAAATTTTTTATTTTGGTATCAGAAGAAATAGCACACTTCAATCTATAAGAATCTTATTTTTGTTAATTTTTAAGGAAGCAGTTCCGCATTTGAACTTGAAATATGTGGATAATTTGCAGAAATGAGGTGGGAAAAAGTAACCCAAATGCGTAGGAATTTTTGTTTGGACGGTGGGTTAAAGCTAATATATTACTCAAAAAATAATTAAAATAATAAATTTTGTTTGAATTTTGTTCAAAGAAAGTTAGCTAAACTAGTGTTAGTTTGGATCGCCTTTTTTGGTCAGTTTTTTTATCATATTTTTTTTATTCAAACACATGAAAATACATATGTTTTCGAAGGGTTTTCGGGATCACTGATTATGAATATCAGCATTCTTTGCCCGTTTGTGCTTCTTTCACTGTGACATCAATGGAAAATGTCACTTTGTCCACGCATTTGTCGTAAAAGCCATTTTTCGGGTCCACCAGTTTCTTAATTATAATAATTTTAATTAGAGAAAGACATTTAAATGCCACCCACAGCAAATTCAATGAAATCGAGGTATCTCCATCTAAAATCGCGGCATCCCCAGCTATCATATTCATTGTTTCCAAAATATGCATAAACTTCTCTTCTTAAATCCGCCACTCCACACTTTTGTGAGATAATTCGAATGGTTACCGAACATTTGCAACTCCAATTTTCTGCTCAATGCAAATTAATTGGTTAATTAATATTAATTAGCCCTTAATTTGCACCTTCTTTTGGAGCATCGCACAAAAGATAAATGCCGACCTTTCTATCATCGGATTCCATTTTCGTTCGAATTTCTGCCCTTATTTTCCATGACAATCCATTTATGTACATTTTTTGCTGCACCGACTACTATCTTCAGGCTCTTGTCCAAATTCCGACACTTTTTCAATGTCCAGCAAAAGTGTGCCCGTGTTCATAAACCGTTCATTTGTCGGAAATTGCATTGGGAAAAATCCGTCGGATATCCCATGACAATTTGGAATGGATTTGAACTGATAAACAGCGAGCACTTCATCTTTTGATAACACATTGGTTGGAACTGAAAAATAGAATAAAATTTTAAAAAAATATGTTTTATTTTGAATGCACTGAAAATATAAGAAAAATCATTTTAAATTTTTATTTTAATTTATTTAAATTAATTATTTTAAAAAGTTGGCAGTCGTTGTTGAAAGAGTTTAAACTTGGTTTTAATCTCTTTTTTTTACCAATATCCATCGCAAATTCCACGTTTGACAAAAGCGGAAAATGTATGTTGAACAGTGCCGGGCCAAGCATTTGACGGCGATTCTCTGCTGAACATTCAATGCCATTTTCACGGCACTTTTCGTCGGCCCAGCGGAGTGCCGAAAAATAAATTACAATTAAATAGGAAATTATTTTAAAAATAAATTGTAACTTTTTTTAATTAAAAAAAAATTACTGCTTGCCAAACAGAAATTTCTTCACGGATTTGCAATTGGCGTCCCAAAATTTCACACAACAATGTTTGATCAATTTGCAAAAATCCATCCGATTTGAGCAAAGCGTCCGCATTCCCATCAATATAATCCAAACAATCATTGCAATAGTCCTAAAATTTATAAAAAATATAAATATATAAATAATTATTACATTTAAATCATCTTAAATTCATTATCATTAAATTATTTATCTCCCACCTCAAAGTCGAAAAGACGAGCCTGGGCATACGCAAAGAAAACATTGCGCAATTCGGAGATGGGAATTTGCAAAGATCGTTCGACCAGGCCAGGGATGATGTATTTTTTGGCTAATAAAAAAATATTACTCATTAAATTTAATTTCAAACATTTAATTTATAAATATTTAATTTCCTTAAAATAAATTCACCGGTGTAAAAGAGTTATAACCAAAAAATTTCAAAAAATTCTATTTTTTTGTCACTTTCTTTTTTAAAATTTTAAAAATTTTAATTTCAAAATATGAAGTTTATTAAATTTATTTGAATCCCACTCACCGCAAAACTAATGAAATAAGGAAATCCAGGATTATTTAATTCTTTATTAAAAATGAAGTTATTGAATCTTGCAATTAAATCCTCCGTGCCGTTCTTTTGAGAAACAATTCGAAGTTTTGCCGAACTTTTACAAGACCAATTTTCTGTACAAATAAAAAAAATATTCACTAAAATTACCATTATCATTAAATCCGGTACTTATTTAAGTTGAAAGGGTACTTTTCACCTACATTTTCAATTTCCATTATTCTTGCATTCTTTTATTGTTTACACTTTGTCTAATTTGTCTGCATAATCGTTTATTATACATATTTAGTTTTGGTGAATTTAAATTCGGACAGATTTATGAAAAAGACTTTTTTTTACCATTTTCAAGGCCATCGTTGGAAAGGATAAAGCCCAACCATTTCTCAGTGCTTTCATTTTTTATTCCAATTTGTGCCCATATTTTCCAAAATAATCCCTGGGAATGTCCTAAATCCACAATCATAAATGTTTCAAAATGGTTCTTAACATCAGCAGGGGTGGGCGTAACTGGAATTTAAATTACTGAAATCCGTTATTAGTATTACGGGGGTCAAAAAGTGCCGTAATTTCCGTAATGCATCTTTTAAATATTAAGAAATTTCACAAACGACGGTAATGGGGGCACCGGCGGGAAATAATGCTAAAAAAATAGCATTTAAATTTGATTGAAATGGATAATTAATTAGACAATTAATTCATTCATAAAATGAGTCATCAATTAAGTTTGGCCTTGACCTGGGGCATTGTAATATTAAAAAAACGACATATGGTCTTTTAAATTTTAAGTCTATGGAATTAGGTTATTAGAATTATAATTAGTGCAAAATAAAATTTTGATTCCGATTCGATAAGAAATAAAGGCAATCTTATAGTGGAAAAAATTGCAGATTTTTTTTCGTATATTTCTTTCAAAAATACCTTTTCATAACAGTGATTTAATTATTTTCCGAAAAATGAATTTTTCCAAAATTTATTATCAGCTAACTTCTTCATTTTAAGCTAGAAAATCCTTAAAAAAAGTATAAATTCTCCAGATTTTTCTCTATTTTTAGTGCTTTTTTGCACTTTAATTGATCCATTTCGAAGTGAATTATGAATTTTCAAGCATTCGCCTAAATTTCCAAGGTTCCAAAAACTGAAAAATCTTTTTAATTTAAAAATTTCAGGTTAAGATTTAAATTGTAGCAAAAATTTTGACCAATTTCAAAAACTAATAAAAATTTGCTATTGGAAAAATTTGCATAAAACATTGAAATTTTGTAAAAAAGGGTTGAACATTAAAGCCCCACCCTCGAGTATAACCCCATTTTGAAGGGGGTTTTATTCGAGGAAAAACGGTATAATTATGAAAAGCCCTTAATCCAGACTTGGAACCATTACAGGTCCAGGTCCAACAAGGAATCCAAGCCAGGTTCAAGCATTTTCAACAAATTGCTCAAAATAATTGGGGGAAAACAAATTATTATTTTTCAACAAAACATTGTTGATTTGTGAGCAAGATATGAATTAACATATTTAGTTATTACGAAAAATAAATGGAGAAAAAATTATGTTTTTTTAAATCAAATTTATTTCTCTGTTTATTAATTTAAAATTAAACAATATATATATACTAGCGGGGTCAGCGCCTTCGGCGCATCCCCCGCTAGGCAGTACGATTGTGTTATAGAATTATGAATGATAAAATCGACTGGCTCGGCCGCTTCGAGCCCTCGCATCATTTTCTTGGCTTTTCTCCAATCTCTGGGACTCAAATCTGCGGCATTCTAAACATTGGGACTCAACCCACCAACTTTCAATGACATTCCAATCACTGAAACTAAACCCACCAGCATTTCAATCTCTGGGACTCAAATCTCCGGCATTACAAACACTGGGACTCAACCCACCAACTTTCAATGACATTCCAATCACTGAAACTAAACCCACCAGCATTTCAATCTCTGGGACTCAAATCTCCGGCATTACAAACACTGGGACTCAACCCACCAACTTTCAATGACATTCCAATCACTGAAACTAAACCCACCAGCATTTCAATCTCTGTGACTCAAATCTCCGGCATTACAAACACTGGGACTCAACCTCAGCAAATTTCTTTAGCATTTCCCACCAACATTCCAATCAACAGGACTCAACCCTCCAGCATTTCAAAAAAATGAGATATTAAAAATAATTTTTAAAATAATAAAAACTGATTTTAAGCCAATTTAGATAATTTTAAGGCATTTTGTCCTGCTTCACCCTTTACTAGGAATTTTTTTCCAAAAATAACCATTAAAAAAAAATTTATTTACATATTTTGGGTTTTTTGTACATTTTTCTTACATATTTTAACATTTTTTATACATATTTTATTTACATACATATTTCGCGATTTTTCTTACATAAAAAAACAATCCCTAATTATTACTTTAACTCGTCGGAGACCATACCATAGAATTTTACCGATGTTTTCGGTTGAGAATTTATCCTTAGGTTATTTATAGGACCCGGATTTATATTGGCAAAAAAAACACACACCAAAAATATAGATTATAATATAGCGAAAAAACGAAAAATATAGACAAAAAGCTGAAATGCCAGGTCCCGGTCGCGTATGGACAATAAATTTATGAAAATTGTCTTGAATTTTTGAAAAACTCGAACACCCGTAAATTTTTTGTCATTTTGTCAGCAATGAAGAATAATTTTTGATACATGAATTATAGGACATTAGAGTTTATTATTTGCAAAATTAGATATTTTTACTCGAATTTCGGTCATAAATTTTTGTTTTTCACAATTATGGTATTTTTCCAATTTTTTCGGTTTTAATGGCATGTTTTCAAAATTTTTTCTTTCTTTAGGGGTATATTTTTCGAATCAAATTTTTCATGAGAATCTGTGGGTCTCTGTACTTGATCTTTCCTGTCCGGGCTCTTATTATTAATCACATTTTTTTGTTTTCTCACCCCAAACTTTCAAGTCCCATTAATTAGTGTTAATGAGATTAATAATTAAAATTCTTTCCTCACCTCCATCATCAGCAACAAAGCCTGTTCAAAAGCCACAAAAACATTGGGCAACTTTTGAATTGAAACGTTGGCACAAAAGTTGGCACATTCTTTTACAAGGCCAGTGATGTTATATTTGTCAGCTATAATTAAATAGTAATTTATTTAAAATCCCAATCATAAATTTTCACCAGCTTTTAAAACTTCCAACAAATTATTGGCATTCAATCCGTTAAAACGCTTCGTGTAAGCAAATGTTAGCATCACTTTGAACGCACCAATTTCAATGTCGGGGATCTCAATTTGACCTTCATTGTAACGGAACATTGCTTTGAAAACATCGGAAGCACTGGAGAGAATCGCTTTATGAGCTGATACAATCTTAAAAAAGATCAAAAAATTCAATTTAAAATACTGACGGAAAAGTCTTGAGAATTTAGTAATTTTTCCTACAAATAAATAACTTTCAATGACATTCCAATCACTGAAACTAAACCCACCAGCATTTCAATCTCTGTGACTCAAATCTCCGGCATTACAAACACTGGGACTCAACCTCAGCAAATTTCTTTAGCATTTCCCACCAACATTCCAATCAACAGGACTCAACCCTCCAGCATTTCAATCAGTGGGACGCAATCCACCAACATTCCAATCAACGGGACTCAATCCACCAGCATTTCAATCAGTGGGACTCAATCCACCAGCATTTCAATCAGTGGGACTCAACCCTCCAGGACTCGCCTCCTTTTTGTCATCCTTCCCAACCTTCCAATCAACAGGACTCAACCCTCCAGCATTCCAATCAACGGGACTCAATCCACCAGCATTTCAATCAGTGGGACTCAACCCTCCAGCATTCAATCACTGGGACTCAACCCACCAACATTCCAATCAACGGGACTCAATCCACCAGCATTTCAAAGCCAGCGGATTTTCGTATTTTAGGAAATTCTTTATAACGCCATTTACAGCCCTGGTTGAATGATTGTTAAATTGTTAGACATTTCAACAGGAACTTAGAGAAAGTTCAACAAATATTTACAGATTTACCTGCTTCATCTTTTAGCGGCAATGCTTTTACATGCAAATCGGCAAATACGGCAAATATGACAAAATAATAAAAGGTATATTTCATTCTGTCACCTTAAATTAGAAATTCAAAAAAAATAAATGTTTGTTGATCTTAGAGCCCGGAATTTTGAAAAAAATCGGGGTTTGTGATTGGCAGAAGGCCGTAATAGGATTCCGTGATGAATACCCCGGTTTTGCTCGGATTCCAATCCCGATTTTGCCATGGTCCCGATCCGGGAGTCTTTTAGTGCTGGGATTCCAGCCGGGATATCTCACTATTTTTTCGAATTTAGCCTGAGTATTTTTTAGGTCAATTAGGTTTTTGTGTATAAAAAACAGAATCATTAATTTAAAAAGCGACGGACTTAACTCATCAATGTTAGATTGGGTTCTACCTAAAAGTTATCCTAGTGTAAGGCCTTGACCGGAAATGGCATTTTCCCACGCCCATTTATTACTCCGATAACTCCTCCCATCCCGAGGGGCGCTTAAAAGGCAATGGAGAGCCAGCCAACGGGATCAGTCGAGTCAGTTGGGAGCCATCTAAGAGACTTGGCCAATCGATCCCCGCCTGGGAGACGTCCCCAGGCATCCATCATCATCCCTTCCCTTCCAAGCCCTGAGGGGCCTAATTACGGACGCGTAAGAAGGTCTCCTGGAATTAATTCCCCTATTAGCACTGGGTAATGGGACCTCACGGCTTTATTCTAGCAAATTTATTTAATTTAAAAATTGAAAAAAAATTAATGTTAACTGTAAAGAATTAATGAAATTTTTTGTTTAATCATCAAATGAATTAAATGAAAAGGATTCAATGGAAATGACCAAAATGAGTGAAATTTGCTTTTTTATTAGCCAAAGAATTTAAAACGCCATAATTATTGCCACCCCCCCCCCCAAATTAGAAGCCCCTGAAAAGGAGCCCCTTGGAGAGGAATTAAAAAACAGCAGAAGCCCAGGGGGTTTATTTTAGGAAATACCGTATATGTATTATTTTAATTAAAATAATTTATTAATTAAGGCTTCACGTCGCCTCCAGTTGTATTTTCCATCTCTGGAAATTGAGTTTTCAATCACTGGGACTCAACCCAACAGCATTTCAATCACTGGGACTCAACCCAACAGCATTTCAATCACTGGGACTCAACCCAACAGCATTTCAATCACTGGGACTCAACCCAACAGCATTTCAATCACTGGGACTCAACCCAACAGCATTTCAATCACTGGGACTCAACCCACCAACATTTCAATCACTGGGACTCAACCCAACAGCATTTATAGTTTAATTTTCATAGTTTTAAACCTAAAATGGAAATTTTCCATATTCATAAAATTGTTTGCGTCATCAAAATATTGAAAAAATTGATTAAAAACATTGAGAAATAAACAGCATTTCAATCACTGGGACTCAACCCAACAGCATTTCAATCACTGGGACTCAACCCAACAGCATTTCAATCACTGGGACTCAACCCAACAGCATTTCAATCACTGGGACTCAATAGCAAATTCTTCTTTAATACTCCTTTCAATTGGATGTTGCTCTGTAACTTTTAGGAGAGTCATTGTCAGGAAGTTAACGAAGATAAACTTGTGCCTCACCTCATAAATCTGTTTTACCCCTTAACTTTTTGTGTGCCTTGGGATGTTTCCTATTGCGAAGCTGGGCAATGTGTTCATCTCTTTTGCCAAAGCTCGCTTCTGACCGAAAAAGTATAACATAAACTAACAAATTTACAGTTCAATTTTTTCCCTCATTTCATGATTTTGCCGACCGTTGTTTGGCTTACATTGATCGGAATGCGGACACCTTGTTCAAATCAGAGGCATTTTTGCAAATTGACCAGAAATTATTGTTCAAAATTCTGTGCCGGGATCAGTTGGTTGTAAGCCAAGAAATTGCCATATGGAATGCCGTAAATTTTTGCATTTTGTAAAAATTTAAAATTTTGCTTTTTTGGGTCGATTCTTAGGAGTCTATTTTTTGAAAAAAAAATTTTAGGTCGATTCTTAGGGGTGTATTTTTCGTTTTTATTGCATTTTTATTATAATTTTGGACAAAAGGCAAAAATAGGTTCTTTCAAAAAATTTCTAGGCTTTTAGGCTCTAAAAATAAAAACCTAGAAAATAGGCTCTAATAACTCGAAAAGTAGCTTAACAACATCCCAAAAAAACCATGTTTTTAGTGCGTTTCAGGCCACGGGGAGCTCAGGAAAAAATAGGCTTTTGCCTAAAAATTCCAGCCCTAGTGAGGACCGTGGAACCAAGCTACTTTAAGACCAATTAATTGTTGCTGTCTGATTGTGAGATCGAAAAACTCTTGACTTTAGAGACTTTTTTTTGTATGAAAATGCCGACACTTTGCTCAAATCGGAGGAATTTTTACAAATTGACCAAAAAACATTGTGTGAAATTTTGTCGCGTGACGAATTGCAAATCAATGGAGAAATTTCAATTTTGAACGCTGTAATTATTTTACAAATAAATTAAAACTCTAAATTTTATTATCTTTTACTCTCTTTTCTTTTCCATTGCAATTTACTCTCTTTTTTTCCCACTCCCTCCTTCTCCCACACACACGCACGCGTCCAACAGACTACTGCTGCACAGCAGCACGCGTCTGTTCACTGTATGCCCCTCTCACCCGCCGCTGCCCGCGTAGACAGACAATCAGACAGTGCACTATTTTCCCACCATCCCTCCCTCTAACCTCTACATCCTAGAAGGAGAAATCTTTTACCTTCTTTTTCTGTGCTATTTCTTTTGTCTTCTTCTTCTTCTTAACTATTTATTTTCGTCTCTTTTCTTTATATTCTCTTCTTTTTCAAAACAATTTCTTTTCATCTCTTTTCAAATCATTTTTTAACGCAAAAAACAAACAAAACGCCACACAAATTCAAAACTTGCCACACACATACATACACACACTCAACTTTATTATATAAGATATATATATATATATATATATAATTTATTCAACTTATGTACACAATAATTTCTCTTATTTTGTTGAAAAACAATGTTTTGTTTTTTTACAACATTTGCATTGATTTGGGATCAATTTTTTGAGCCGGGGCTAAAGCGATGAAAAATTGTGAAAATTGGTGGGGGGGGGGAGGAATACAACAAAACATTGTTTCATCTTTCTTCTAACACAATTTATGTAAAATATTTGAGCTTTGGTTTGATGAAGATGGGTAAAATTATTATAATATTTTTTTGCTAATAATTTGGGCTTTGAATTTCTTCTTCCGATTTCAAATTACTTTTTTTTAGAATTTTGAAATTTCCCTTAAAAATCAACTTACATACTTGCCATTTTATTTTTTAATATATTTAATTTAGCGAATTTTTGAAATTTCCATGCCCAAATCGCCGACTGATTGGATGAAGCTGTTGCTGAGCACGGGAGAGTACGCGGATGTGCACTTTTTTGTTGGGGACGGAGACGAAAAAGAGGCGAGTTTTGAAGAATGAATAATTTTATTTTAAATAATTTTAATTAATTTTATTTTATGTATTTTATTTATTTTTTTCCTACATTAGTTCATTTAAGCTTGTGCCAGCACATAAACTCATTTTGAAGCACGCGTCCGAAGTATTTGAGGCAATGTTCCGCTTTGATTCAAAGAATACAAAATCAGAAAATAGTAAAAAATATTTGGAATATTAATCTATTAAAATTAGGGATTAATGAGAGACCGGATTTTTATGTATTTCCATTTTTTCACATTTATTTCTTAAAAATTAATTTAAATAATTTTTTTTAGCTTAGTTTGAAGCGTTTAGGAATGTATTTTATGTTCAGTTTTACACATACCATTTTTTTCTATATTTAGATATTTTAATCATATTTCAGCAATGCTGGTGGGTTGAGTCCCAGAGATCGGAATGTCATTGAAAGTTGGTGGTTTGAGTCCCAGTGTTTGGAATGCCGGAGATTGAGTCCGAGAGATTAAAATGCTGGTGGGTTGAGTCCCAGTCTCAGAGATTGAAATGCTGGTGGGTTGAGTCCCAGAGATTGGAATGTCATTGAAAGTTGGTGGGTTGAGTTTCAGAGATTGAAATGTTGGTGGGTTGAGTCCCAATGTTTAGAATGCCGCAGATTTGAGTTCCAGTGTTTGGAATGCCGGAGATTTGAGTCCCAGTGTTTGGAATGCCGGAGAATTGAGTCCCAGAGATTGAAATGCTGGTGGGCCCTCCATTTTTGCTTCTTTCACAGTGAAATCGATGGCCAATTTCACGTTGTCCTCGCCTTTGTCGTAGAAACCGTTGCTTGGGTCCATCAATTCCTTAATTGTCATAATTGGATCAATTAAGGAAAAGTTTAATTGTCACTCACCACAAAGGAAATGAAATTGCATCCCCAGCCTCTGTTTTTATTGTCAAAAACATCGTCATTTAATTCTCTTCTGAAATCCGCCACATCGCACTTTTGTGAGACAATTCGAATGATTGCCGAACATTTGCAGCTCCAATTTTCTGTGCAAAACAAAATTTACTTTTCCATTTTTGGCAAGGATTTGAGACGCAAAGAATTTCACAGACTAAGCGCGAAAATTATTTTCTGGGTATAAGTAACACAATTTGAGCTTTCTTCAAATTGGCCGTGGCCAACAAATGTTTTTGCAATTCTGCGCTCCTTTTGATGCCTTTAAAAATATCAAATCCATGCCACAAAATGTACAAATAACGCAAATTAATATCGTTGTTAATTCTTATCAATTAGCATTTAATTTGCACCTTCTTGTGGAGCGGCACACAAAAGATAAATGCCCAAACATTTCTCAATATTGGCAGTGCTTTCCGTCAACTGACTTATTTCTGCCACTATTCCATGGCAGAGATTGAAATGCTGCTGGGTTGAGTCCCAGAGATTGGAATGTCATTGAAAGTTGGTGGGTTGAGTTTCAGAGATTGAAATGTTGGTGGGTTGAGTCCCAATGTTTAGAATGCCGCAGATTTGAGTTCCAGTGTTTGGAATGCCGGAGATTTGAGTCACAGTGTTTGGAATGCCGGAGAATTGAGTCCCAGAGATTGAAATGCTGGTGGGTTGATAATTAGTATTAATTAGCATTTAATTTGCACCTTCTTGTCACGCATAAGGTAAAAAAAAGCCCAACCATTTCTCATTGTCAGTGCTTCCATTTTTCTTGTCTCAGCGATTGGAAAGCCTGAGAATTGAGTCTCAGAGATTGAAATGCTGGTGGGTTGAGTCCCAGAGATTGTCGATTTCTCTCGCAAATTCCGACACTTTTTCAATTTCCATCGAAATTATTCCATTGGATTTGTCGGGATCAGAAATGCATTTCTCCTTTTTATCATCTTTCACTGTGACATCAATGGCCAATGTCACTAAATAAAAATTGAAAATGATCAGTCTGAGTCCCAGTGTTTCAATTTAAAAAAAAAAAGTTTAAAAAAATGTTTACGTAAATGGTTGAGTCCCAGAGATCGGAATGTCATTGCCACCAATGTCACTTTGTCCACTTCTCTGTTATAAAAACCATTGCTTTGGTCCATCAATTCCTTAATTAATAATAATTATGCCAATTAAGGAATTATGTACAATTGACACTCAACACCACGTTTAAACAGCTGTAAGAATTGACTAAATAATAAAATTGTCTTTCAGGACTTTTTAAACCAAAAAAGAAAGAATTGAAAAAAAATTAAAATTTTTTTAAAAGGCCTTTTTTCATGCCTTTTTCGGGATTTTTGTGCCTTTTAATTTTTAAATTTTTTGGTACCTATTTTAGTGCCTTTTTCGGGATTTTTGTGCCTTTTTTTGCGGTCTCTAGTAACATTTGTACATTTATTGGCATTTAAAAAATGTTTATGTGAAATATGTCCGATAAAAACTAGGAAAGTGAAAATTTTTTTACCTTTGAGTCCCAGTGTTTGGAATGCCGGAGATTGAGTCCGAGAGATTGAAATGCTGGTGGGTTGAGTCCCAGCGATTGGAATTCTATATCCAAATCCCATTATTTGCACAGTTTTGCTCAATCGGCGACTCCCCACAGCTTCACCCGCAAATTCGGAAAATTTTTCAATGTCCATCACAATTGTCCCATGAGGTGAAATTCGTACATGGCACGGAAATTGCAGTGGGTACAGTATGCCGTTGGACATCCCACGAAAATTTGGAGGGTTATGGTACTCTTCCATTCCAATCACTTCTTCCACCGTTAAATTGCGGGATGGAACTGTAAAAAGTGTGCTAATTAAATTAATAGGTGTATTTTTAGAATTCAACCCAATTACAAGGACCCGTAAATACGGTATTTTCGAGTTCTAATTATGATTAACCATATTTTTTATGCCATCGGACATCTCATAAAAATTCATTTGGTTATAGTACTGGTCTACTTCTTCCGCTGTCAACAAGCCGAAAGGAACTGAAATTTTGGTACAAAAATAAAAATCTGTTTTATTTTTATATCCCGATTCTTCGAACAACATCAATTTGAATTTTTTGTTTTAATTTAGTTGATTCTGCTTCGCATTGTGAAGGTGTTCGGCATAATTGTGGCTTTTTGTCTTTGCAATGCCATCGATTCGGAAGAGGCGACCAATTAGAGATTGAAATGCTGGTGGGTTAGTAGAATATATTCATACATAAATTATCGATTTTTTGCCAATCAAGTCAATCGATCTGATTGGCAAACCAGAAGATGTGGGTTTTGTCCAAAAGCCTATTGCTACATGCGGGTGCCGTGCCTCACACGCTGACTCCGCCCCCTTTATCATGATGCAATCAACTGACTCCGCCCCCTTTTTTAAAAGCAACATTTAGCTATTGATATGGGTCGAAAAATGAACTCAACTACCCATTGGCATTTGAATTGGATTTGCTTATCTTCCCCCTCCCCCACCTCCATTTTCCCATATAATTTTTATCGAAGTAAAATGGTGACCCAAAAAAATTAAAAGATTAAACTGAAGGAATTGTTGTTTCAAAAAAGAGCGGCGTGGCGGATTACCGAACAGAATTTAATGATGACCAATTGTTAAACAGTAGAAGGCACAGCAGGGGATATGCCAATTTCATTTCAATGCTTAAAAAAAGCCGCTTTAATAATCCATAAATCAATATTGTAAAACCCATCAACTGACTCCGCCCCCTTATTATGACGCAATCAACTGACTCCGCCCCCTTTAGCATGACGTAATCAACTGACTCCGCCCCCTTTATGGTGACGCAATCAATTGACCCCGCCCTTTGCTATGTTTATTATTTTTTAATGATTTTTTGAGCACTCTATATCAAATCGCTCTGTAAGGTCCTGGCTATAAAAGTGCCTCCCCTTGTGCTTCTAAATCATTCAACTTTTGCAAATGCCCCCAAGCGAAAATCTTTTTAATATCTCGTTAAATGTTAATGATCTGGAAGCGCGGCCGCTGCCTGAGCCCCAACAACCCGAACAGCAACAACAACCGCAACAACAACAAGCAGAATTATTGATTCAGATTGGGGATGTTGAGGATGCATTGCTTCTCAACGTTCATGAGGGAGAAGAAAGAGGAGAGGAAGCAGAACAAGAAGAGGAAGAACATAATGTTGAGCAAATTGAAGAATTGATGCGTTTACATGCCGAGTATGTAGCGCAAATTTTCAATGAAATTGCTGATGATGAAATAAACAATGAATGATTTTTTTGAATAATCGATAATGATGAAAAAATTTCCAATGTGTGGCAGGATAAAAAACTATGGATTGATCTTTGAGTTTTCAGCAGGGTAATCAATTGTATTGATCACGGGCGTCGCTTTGGCAATATAAATTGCTGTTCCCTAGTCCCGTTTGTCCAGTTATTTCATTTTTGTTAAATATCCAATGCGTCAAAAATCTATAAAAATTATATGGGAAAATGGAGGTGGGGGAGGGGGAAGATAAGCAAATCCAATTCAAATGCCAATGGGTAGTTGAGTTCATTTTTCGACCCATATCAATTAGCTAAATGTTGCTTTTAAAAAAAACGATGGGAAAACTGGCAGAAAAATGGAGAGAAAAGGGAGTATTCCTCCCGAAATTTACAACAACAAAAAAATTCAAAAAATCAAATTTTATTCACAAAATGTAAAAATTTAGACAAAAAGCAAAGAACGAACTAATGGAAAAAGGCAACATAAAATGAATGAGCACAGATACTTTTTCTGTTTTTGTTCTTGTTTGTCAATTGGTCGCCTCTTCCGAATCGATGGCATTGCAAAGACAAAAAGCCACAATTATGCCGAACACCTTCACAATGCGAAGCAGAAGCAAACCCAAATTTTCCAAAAAGTTTCACTGAATTTTTTCAAAAATACAAGAAATTTCTTCGTGAAAATCTGTTAAAAAAATGATTGAATTTCATTTTTTTCCGGCGGCGCCTGTCGGCACCGCGCAGGACCCCTCCTGGGTCCCCAAAAATTTTAAAAAAAGCGTGCCAACAAAAATTGGCGTAAAAAGTAACAAACAAAAAAATCGTCGCGCGGGGTGCGGTAGCGGCACCCCCGCCGAGAGATCTTGGGACCATCCCTGCCCTCGATACGGTAAAAAATTCATGTAAATTATTGTGTATTCAGAATATGCGTGAACAAAAACAACAAACAAGTGTGGTACTGTAAATGTGTGTGTAATGACGGAAATTGCTTTTCAAATTTAATCAACAAATTAACTGTGACGAAAAAGGCATATTGCCCCCGAGGCATATATTTATGCCCTCCCACTCACCCTGAAAGGCGAGCCCATGGACGAAGAAGCGGTTGTTGACATAGTGGTCGAGCCTCCAATGTCGTCATAGTATTTTCGAATGGAAATCTGAACAAATAAATGGGGACGGGTTTTATTGAAAGGGGATGAACACATTTTGGCAATGCGTAAAAAATGAAAAAAAAAATCCAAAAAATCTCATTAATTGGTGATTTATTGACACTTAGGTCAAATTAAAAAAATCACATGTAAGCAAAAAATTAATTAGTACAAATAAATTGAAAGTGAATAATTGGGAGAACCTTAAAAATTAATTAGTTACCTAATTAATGGTAATTAGGTCTAATTTAAAAAAATAGTTTTTAACAACACGTCGAACAGCTCGGGATTCCCACACTTTACCACTTTTACGGTGTGTGACAATTAAATGGCCAGAAGCATTAATTGACCAATCGAAAAAAAAAATTCTAATATCAAAAATTAGGAAAACGATCACTTATCACTGGTCTGATCACAAATCTGACTACAATTAGAAATTAAAAACTTTCGAATTTCGACTTTTTATTTGAATTTAGGTAAGGGATTTGTTTTGAAATTTATTGTATGTCAGAATTCATGTTCAGCTATCCCAAAAAATTTCCAGGAAAACATTTTAGACCAGATTCATTCAACCTAAACAACCTGAGAAAAAATTGTGCTTATTAGAATTCACGAGAGAAAATTTTGAACCAAAATTTAATTTTTTCAGGGAATTAATTTTGAAAAAAAAAATTTAAAAATAAAAAGTTATCAAATTTTCTCACTTTGTCCTGCGCAAATTTGGATGTCAACGCCTTTTTGTCGGGCAACAAGAAAAAGCCGCCCTCGTACAGCTTCACAGTGACATCACCCATCGGCAAATGCGACTGATGGTCATCATAGTGGAAGAAGCATTGTTGGCTGGACGTGGTGTGCTTAATTGGCGAGAAGAATTAAAATTGAAATGGAAAATTAAAAAAAAAATTATGAAAAAATTAATTAACCCGCAAAAATAAATGCATTAATTATGATTAATAAATAATGATAAAGGTGCAAAAATAATTGATGAATTAATTAATTCAATTAATTAAGGATAAGGCGAAAAATAATGACTTTAATGAATTAAAATTGTTTAAAGAAATTAAGTTAATAAAATTTAAATCCAAGGGAAAAAAAATTTTAAAATGAAAATATTCAAAAAAGAAATAAAGAAAATTTAAAATGAAAAAAACCAAGATTATTTTTTATGTATTAAGATGATAATTTAGGACTCTAAAAGATTTTTCAAATAAATATTTTTTTTACCAATTGTGCCATTTTCATCATTTTGACCAATGAGAAGCTCATGCCGCCAAGCAGTTCAGGCCTTAATAAATCAACTAAAATTTTTAACCAGAAAAGTTTTTTTTGGGGAAAAATTTTTTAAAAACAAAAAAATTCGTTTAAGATTGTAATAATTTATCTCCGGTGGCATCTTTCGGCACCATAGGAAACTCTCGGATTTGAGTTTTTAGCTAGGCCCTAGGTGATTAGATCAAATTTCAGCAAAACAATGTCTGCTAAACTATTATCTTTCCTTGTCATCCCAAAAGCCATTGATCAAGTAAGAAAAATCTTGGCCCTTTGATCACTGCCAGGAATACTAATTACCAAATATGGCATGGAAATCAAACGTGCCATGACTCCGCCCAGCTGTACCCCTTTGATCTGATCATTCCCAAATATGTCCCACTGATCAGAACAGTAATCATCCCAAATATGCCACGGATCAGATTAGCAAATCTTGACACGAGAAACCAATTGTGCCATGATTCGTCCCGCTGTGCCCATCTGATCTAATCATTCCCAAATATGTCCCACTGATCAGACCTGCAAATCTTTGCATGGAAAAGCCAAGCAATTAATGGCACTTACGTTTTTTCCTCCCAGCTGTGCTGGACGAACACGCTGATGCCCAGCTTGTCCCCGTGCTCCAGATGGGTTCTGGTCACCCGGAACATGAACTCCTCGTAGAACTCGGGCTGGTTGTTCTGCGACACGGGGTAGGTGACGCGGGAGCAGAAACGTTGCCGCTTCTCGTGGTGGTGCGCGTATTTGTCACGTCGCCGGTTGGAAATGCTGCGCCGAATTTCCACCTGCACAATGTAACATCCATCATGTACTCCGAGAATTTCAGATACAGTATTTACTGAATTAGAACCCCCTCTGAAATACTCCCCCCCCCCTCTCTGGTCGGCTCATAAAGCACCGCCCCGAATTAAACACTTGCCTTCATGAAATTAAAGCCCCCTTTTCGAGGGAGGTTGAAAAACAGGGTCGGGGTCGTTTTCGCGTGGGGCGAGTTTTTGAACTATAACTTTTTTCTTTGTCAACCAAATCCAATAATATTGGTATAATTCGATAGCCCTAAGTGTTCTCTATTAGCCTACAAAATTTGGAAAAATTTCGTTAAGGTTCAAAAAAGTTATGGTCAGAAGAGTTCAACTAACCAAATTTTCCAACTTTTTTTGGCTCGAACTTTTTTTATACTGAACGAAATTTTTTGGAATTTTGCAGGCTAATAGTGCATCTGAAGGGCTATCGAATGATACCAAGAATGTTGAATTTGGTTGGCAAAGAAAAAAGTTATAGTCCAAAAACTCCGCCCCACGCGAAAACGGCCTGGCCCGGAAAAACAAAAACCCACTGAATTAGAGCCACCTTTGAAAAAACCCCTTGAAAAAAAGAGCGCCTCTGGGGGCACTAATCCAATAAATATGGTAAATCGTGATTCATTTTTTACAACAAAATTTGAGTTGGCGAACGCGTATAAAAAAGTGAAAAATCAATGGGAGGAAGGATTATCCCGTCGCCCCCCTAGGACGTTCTGAGGCCCCCCTCAAAAAAAATTCCAAAAATTTTCAATGTTTGATCCCGAGGTTGCCCCAACAGGGAGGTCCAAGGAGTAAGGAAGGAATTTTGAGCTGAGGTAGGGGGAGGGGTATAACAATGAAAATTTTTTTTTTGCAAAATTTGGAGAGGGGTTCCCTACCCACTAGAATTGTCTCTGGACCCTCAAAAAAATTTAAAATTTTTAAAATTTTTCATAATTGGTTGGTTGCCCATAGCCGACAATTTTGTTTTGTTGACCTTGACAAATGAAGAGATTGGCAAACTCTTCAGGAAATAGGCGCCGTTTCGGATCTGCACTTTCAGTACGGAGTCGCCACTGACGCACAATTGGAGGAACAAAATGCCTGTGTGAGAATTAATGAACAAAATCAAAAATTTATTTTTAAATAAAACTTTATTAAGAAAAGCTGAAATTTAAAATAAAATCCATTTTTAAATTAAAATATTTTTTAATTTATTAAAAATACAAAATTTTTTCTTTTAAATAAAAAAACATATTTAAAACTGAAAATTAAAATAAAATTTCTTCATTCTTTAAATTAATAATAAAAAAAAAGCTGTTTAAAAATATTCACTTTTCTTTTAAATCTTCGATTAAAGAGAATTTGCACGAGAGAGTTGAGAGCAGTCGGTACAGCGAAAAATATACATATTAGCGCGGCTTTTAACTGTTTAAAAAACCCAAATTTAATTTGTAATTTAATTATTAAATTTTGGCTCACCTCGAATGCCTTTCGCTTTGGCCATCACTGAGGGCAAATTGAATTGTTCGGAACGGATAGGTTTGAACTCGTCCGAGGTCGTGCCAAAACACATCGCCGTGTACTGCGGGTCGAACAAACTCCGGGGCGGCTCCAGCGGCGCAATTGGGGGCTGAAAAATTAAATTTAATAATTACAGTACTACTACCTCTATTGTAGCCACCCCTCCATTAGCACCCTCGCCATTTGGGATTCACTAATTACGTTTCGTTTGCGGTAAGTGCCAATTCATAGAAAAAAAGATATTTGACATTCGTGGACCAGCCAATATTGAAGTTCATTTATCTATTTGCCTGGTGTAAAGAAATCATAACAAAATAAATTAATTTCTAAAACATAACCAATTGACCACGCATAAACAAAAATTAAATTAGATGATTTAAATTAAGGAATTGATGGACCTTAACAATGGTTTTTACGACAGGGAAGAAGACAAAGTGAAATTGACCATCGATCTCACAACTGTTGATGACCAAAAAGTGGACAAATTCAATTTGGATCAAAGCAATTCGAAAGGCACACTTTTTATGGAAATTGAAAAAACCATAATAATTTATAATAATTGAATTATTTTTTTTTTTACAAAACAAACTTTAAATACAAAATAATTATATTAAAAAATATATGAATAAATTAGATTTAAATAAAAATGTTTTTGCACCAATTTTGTGGCCAATGAATGGTGCGGGTTGGTCTTCGGAAGTGTGGCATGGAAATTTGTCAATGTGGACGTTTGCAGTGGACGCCATTCCTTGCTGAGCTTCAGCGGCCTGGGCAACGGCGGAATGTCCAAGTCATCGCGCACATCAACCGGTCTCGGCAAAATTGGAGAAATTTCCTGAAAAATTAATACAAAAAGATTAAAAGGCTAATGGATATGGGCTAATTAGTTGATTGACCATATTTGTAGTCAGAGATAAGTGATCAGAATTTGAAAAAAATAATTACGAGAATTTTGTGGTGCCGCGGTGACGGGGAAAATTTTTTTTGAAAATTTTTATGAAATTTTCCAATTGAAAAATTTTCAAAATAATTTTTTTTTTCAAAGACGAGGGCGGGGGGAAGTTTTTGTTTTGGTCCATAATCCTCGAGAATCGAGAGCGGGAGCCAAAACCCAGATAAATTACTCGTCTCGAGAACTCAGACCGAGATTATCGATCACCGCCAGCAATTACATATCAAATTACAACTAATTAAGGAATTAAGTGAAGGCGATGATACTTGATCACAAATAACGATCAGCGGTATAGAAAATTGTGATCAGAAGCAAAGAAACAAAACTATCAGTGAACAATTGAACAAAAGCTGATCAGCAGCAAAATCACTGGATGAATGGAAGAGGCCTGTTTATAAACCCACCTCGATCATTTCGAGCGCGGGCGGCACCGCGTGCCGTTGCGGTGTGCGCGGCGCGGATTGCGTGCCGCGCGATGGTGGCGGCGAGCCGCCATCATCCGCGCCCGCATTCATTCGTCGCTGGAGCATCCGGTGACTGCCGCTGCGGTACCGATAGGAGGGCGGCGCTCGGTCGGTCAGTTCCGCGTCACTTTTGGCGCCGCAATTTTCAGTACCGTCGTCGTCGTCAAAATCGTAATAATTTGCGCCAGTGCTGATCACCCCACGGCGCTGCTTTTGATTGGGCTGATGGCGATGGTAGCGTCTGACACCACCAAGTTTGATCGGCTGCTGGTAGATCATTTGCTGTTCAAGGTCCTCAAATGACAGCGACGAGTCGTCCGGGTTGATTGTGGACACTGATGGACACTTGATGCCCAGGCGATATGGTCTGAAAATTTTCCGAAATTTTTTGGGGGGAATTTTTGGGGTTTTAAAAAATTACAAAAATTTTAATTCGGTTTAAATTTTCGTGGAAATTTAAATTAATTAAAAATTTTGAAATAGAAAAAACCAAAAAAAATTAAATGGTAAAATCCAATAAATGCACAAAATTCCAAATAGTATGCAGAGAATGCAAATAATTAAAAGTGCCGAAATCTGAGCGAGAAATTTTTATTTTTATATTTAAAATAATGAAAACTATATAAAATAGCTTGGTGTTTTAAATTTAAATTTATTTCCATTTTAAATAAATAAATATTTTTTTTGTGCACTCTACATTTAAAAATGGACCCTAAATGCCAAAAAAAAGGATTCCGATTCTCACTTAAATTGCAAAAATGCCAAAGTGATGGGAGAGGAAAATGCCAAGCAGCAAAAAAGTGCCGAAATTTTGCCCCCCAACATCAAAAAATCTTATATATTTCATCGTCAAAAATAAAATATTTGCACATACATAAAAAGTGTGTGTGCCGAACCGAACCCCGCTGAATTATGCCGCCGGAAAATGCGATAAAAACAAAGAAAATTTAGCACATAAAAATGCTCGTGGCAAAACATATACCAAACGCGTGGGAAGGAGGGGGGGGGGAGGGAGAGGGCGGGCATTTGTCGGCTCTTTTCTTTGAAATTTTTCTTTTGTCGGCACACACAAAAAATAAATAATTTTCCAATTAAACGAAAGTGTCCAAAAGTGTCCGGCAGAATGAACAGTCAATCTCACATCACATTCATTCATCAATAAAAGAATGGAAAAGATTGGTCAGTTCTGTCATTCATTCATTTATTTATTCCTTCGATTTTTTGGGTTGATTTTCTGATAATTTTTTTTTTTTTTGGGGGAAAGGGCGGCGACGGCGGAGGAAAAAGCGGCAAAAAATTGATAAGGATCAATTAGAGTGCCGGAAACAAAAAAAAAGTGGGGAAATACGATACGCACGATTACCGTATGAAAAAGTGGTTGATGATGTCGTAAAGTTTACCCACTAAAAATGTTATCACATTATCTGTCTTTTTTTCTCTGAGCTAAATATACAACAAAACAGCAGATGGGGAGAACGGGTCATACTGTATCACGATTTGAAAAATTTAAATGTCATACCGTAACTTAAAGCTGCCAAATCTGAACAGATCGGAATCCCCCTGATTCCAGAGATCAGGGAATGTTTTCAAAAAAAAAAAAATTAGGTCGGGATCTTGGGAAAATTCTGTCATATCCTCTCAAATAAAGGTATCACAAAAATAAAACTTAATTCCATTAGATAATCTTAATGTGTATTGAGAAAAAATAAATAAATAAAATTAATTCATCCGAACGGAAGACATTTATTTTTTATTTTTTGTAAAAATTAAAGATTTTAAGTATTTCCGATTTAAGAAAAAACTCTCCCAAAGTCCAAGTCCAACCCTCTCAAAAAGTTGAAATTTCTCATATCAATCAAATCCATGAAAAAATTTTTTTGTTCTCATCACCACGAAGAGACACAACAAACAATATGATATGCAATTCTCATTATTCACTTGTTCATCTTTCTCAGATTTTCTCTAATTGTTTGGATAAAAAACGATGGGAAAAAATTTAAATTATTATTTCCTTTTAATTAATAAAATATTATTCCGCTCCTCTCACTCCGACATTTTTAATTAAACTAATAATTAATTAATTCATTCTAAAAATGCTATATTGGCAACATATTTATTTTCTTGACCAATTGCAATTGTGTGGGCGAAATTGATAAAAAATTAGTCGCTTTTGGAATTTTTGTACATAAAGACACAGGATTTTTCCAATTTTTAACACCTATTTTCGCACCTATTTTGGCCTTTTTGGGCGTTTTTAGCACCTATTTTGCACTTTTTTAGTACCTATTTTGGGATTTTTAGCACCTAAAAATCCCAGCTCTATTCATCTGTTATTTTAATTTTAAAAATTGAAAAAATTTAGGGCATGAAAATTGTGTTACACCATAAGTGTATGTATGTATAGGACAACTGAGCTAAATGAACAATTTTGAGAGGTGACAGATAACCAAATACATATTTGTACTATTTATGAAATGAAAGATTTGGCAACAAAAATAAAAATTATTAATTGAGAATTGTTTAAAAAAAAGCATTGTGCCAAACAATGCGCCAAAATTTAAAAAAAAATCCGCAAAACATTGCGCCAAAGAGTTAAAAAATTTTAAATTACGCGTGAATTTTTAAAAACCAAAAGAATTTGGAGGTTAAAAAATATGCCAACTTGCACAAAATGCCAAACTTGGGTTATTTCCACAGTGAAAGACATAATGCCAACAAAATTCAAAACTCACTTTCCAGTCCCTAAGCGTCCCAGCTCCGAGTCGGACGTCGTCAGGTCTGATGTACTGTAACGTCGGGCGTGCCAATCAAACCGTTCCCGTCGTCTGCGTTCAAAATCGCCTAAATATTCTTAAATTTCATGATTTTTTTGGTCTTTACTGAGAATTTTTTTTTTGATTTTTCTGGTTATGTTTCGGCATTTTTTGGAAAAAAATTTCGTGTTTATTAATAGTTTTCAAATTTTCTTCCTGTCTTATTTTACAATATATTTTAGTTCTAAAACACTATTTAATTTAAATATACTATTAAAAAATTTCCAAATATTTGCTTTAGAATCTTTTTTAAAATTCCAATATTTTCTTTTGAACTGGATTTTTTTATTTCGAAAATTTTTGATAACGTACTCGTCAGGGATGGCATTCCGAGGCCCAGAAATTTTCGGAAATCGGAATTCCGACCCAAAATGTCGGAAAGGAATTCCATGCCATCTCTGGTACCCAAAATAAAACTCAAAATTTCACGAATAAAATGTTTATTTAAACATCACCACACACCTTCATCGTAATATTCATCATCGGAACTGTCAAACGCATCATTATTTGGACGGCGCTGAAAAAAATAAATAAATTTCAAAAAAAAAAAGAAAATTCACAAATTTATTGACATATTTTTCCAATTTTTGGCAACTTTTTTCAAGCCCATGCTGTTCGGCGCCTGCTGTGCGCCTCAACGGACGGGGCGGAACGCGACGTGAAAAGCGACCGGCGGCCCAATTCTCCTTCTCTTTCACTAATTAGGGGCAAATTCAATCAATCAATTAATTAATTAACTAATTAAATTATTAAAGGCTCATTAAAAATATTTATGAAATTTACAGAAAAGACAAAAAAGTTTAAATTATTGGTATAATTTTGTATAGAAATTTTAAAAAAAAATACTGATCAGTAAAAAGAACCCTTATCATTTAAAATTATGTGTCTTAAACGAGGCTAATAAATTATGTATACCCCATCTAAATACGGACTGATTAATTGGCCATATCAAAAATTGGTTCATAAAAACCGAAATTAATTAATTAAAATTTGTGACTCCACAAAAAAATGATCAAAAGAAAAATATGAACCGTATAGCAAAAAATAATACTAATTAGAAAATGTGATAATGATCCGGTCATCAGCCCTGCTTTTAATTAGCGACAAAATAATTCGATTCATTAGTTTAATTGACTACCCACCAAAATACTGTTCAGTGGCCAGATCAAGGCTGATCGGCTCCGACACAACCGACGATGTTGCGGCGGATGATGAGCAACAATTTGGGGACGGCACCCGTTGGGGCGGCGGTGGTGGCATCGGTGGTCCGACTGCATGTCGTCCAGCAACTGCGGCTGATCCGTGTTGCCGATGATTGCGCTGGCGATGCTGATCAGGATGATCATAATGATTGGGATGGGGCAAAAAGAAATTGGGCTGTTGTTTGTATGGATCAAGCATTTTCACAATAAAATTGCTTTGTACATTTGGGGGTGGGTGATCAATTTGAGCTGCAAAAAAAAAGAGAGAAAATTATTACAATTACTGTAAAGATTACTGTATAAACTATATAATTGAGGGATTGTTGTATATCAAAGGATTTATTACATTGTAGCAAGTCTTATTGTACAGAATTTGCGTATCATTTTGCTAATTACTATCACTAATTAATTGGTTATGTGGTACACACAGATCAGTGCTGTTCTTGAACCAAAAGTCCCTGAGAGTTGGTCACATGAATTGGTACCTAGACTCCAAAACAGCCAATTTTTGTCGAGAATTTCGAACAAATTACAGTATCTTAAGGTTACTGTGTCCATAATTTTTAATAGACTTACATGTAAGCGCGGTAGAAAATAAAAGGAAAATTGGGCTGTATTTTTTAAAAGTGAACTTTTCGGAACCTTGGCCGGACGAACGCAAAAAAAAAAAAGAAAAAAAAGCTAGAATAAGAAAAATTCGTAATAACAATGAATTTTATATTCTGGATAAAAACAAAACTCGTCGCATCTGTGTGCATGGGTTTTCCCGTCAAAAGCTGCTTTTCCTATCCAAGTAATTAATCACTGATCCGGGCCATAAATCCCGATCGGTTTTTCATCCAAAATAAATGGCTAAGAAAAAGAATGGAGAGAGTGAGAGAGAGAAGATTAATGAAAATAAATATTTTTTGATCAGTCCCATATTTTTGTAAAAGGCTTTTAATTAGATAAAAAAAAATTTTCCCAACATTAAAAATCTAAAAATAAATAAATTTTGGTCCAAATTACAATTAAAAAATTTAAAAAAATAAATAAATTATTCAGTCAAAAAGTTAATCACACGAATTCACGTGTTTTTAATCAAATTTTTCTTATTTTTAAATAAATAAATTAAAATTAAAATTTTATTGATTTTTAAAAGGCCTTTCTGGGCCCTAAAAGTTCAATTTAACCCCATTTAATGGCTGGCTAAATGTGTGCAATGGAAGTTGGAACGGGGCGCTTCATTTGTTCGGCGAACCGATGAAGATCAAACGGTTAAATTGGATGGAAGAAGAGGAGGAAGAAGAAGAAAGACGAGTGAAAGTGGAAGGAGCGGGGAAGACATAAAAGAATCGGGGACGGGGATTTGGGGCGGGGGCCGACAAATAAAATTTATCCCCCCCTTATCCCCCCCCCCCATCCATTCATTCATCCGCCCGATTCGTTGTTGTTGGTGGATGATGAAAACTTCATCCTTCCGACAAAAGAATGGGACGACGAACGATGGCGGGGATTTGCTGGTTGTAAAAATAAAAACTGTGTTTTTTTTGTGTCCCCGGAGGCGCAATATAAAAAAAAAGCGGGTAAAATTGCGGCGGGGAAACGGTGGTACGGTATTATAATTAAACAACATTACGGTAGGGGAGATGAGTTAGTCGAAGAACCATAAATTTGAATTAATTGCCAAGAATAATATATCCGATTTAAAAGCAAAAAAATTGAAATTTTTAAATAATGATAAGAGAATTTGTTTTTCCGGTTCGGTTTAAAAACATCGCCTAAGGCAATCATTTGAGGGGACGGAATGCCTCGGGCAAAATGGCTATAAGTGAATGATTTGCTTCCGGGAAAAACTTTCGGGGAAACTTTGCGGGGAATAGGAGATGACAAATGCAATTAAAACTTTTAAAAAATAGATATAAAAATAACTTTTTTTTTCAACCCCCCCCCTGCCCCCGAGCAACTTAATGAGTCACCAGCCCGTCCAATAGGCAAAAATGAATGATTTTTTCGGGGAATATCGCTTCGGGGAAATTAGGAGGGGAAAATGAGATGGCTGTGCGATCAAAAGCTTTTAAAAAATAAATATAATAAAAAAATTTATTCTCAATCTTCTTCCGCGCAACATTAATGAGTCACCCCGTCAGATAGGCAAAAGTGAATCATTTGCTTCGGGGAAATTTTGCGGGGAAAAGATGGACCGCCGTGTCGCCTCGGGGCAAAATCCCATTCATCAGAGAGCAAGCAGCAAGCGGATGAATGCGATTTCCCCACAATGATAGGCAAATTTTGCAAAAAGTTATAGCATCCGCAGCAGCAGGAGCAAGTGGCAGGTGTTTGGGGGCAGAGAGAATCCAATAAATTTTTGAATTTATTGCATTTGGCGCGCCATTTCAAAAAGATGAGGAAGGGGGGGGGGAGACAAATTCAAAAAATTATGATGGATTTATTTGATCCGGTGCAAGAGAAGCAGAATTTATTGGAAAATGGGGCTTTATTTTCCGACAATTTTATCCAAATGGCCCTAATTTTTCACTCAAAATGTAATGTTTTTGGCAAATTGTCATTCGTTGGTAAAATGTCCCTGCTGTGTATGGGACAAATTGTCACAGAATTGACATAAGGTCTACATGACCCAATCTTGGAAAAATTACCAAAAATTGAAGTTAATTTTTTGTTCGCCATGCCGGACATTTGGTCGACAGCCAAGTATTTGGTCAACAAATTCGTTGGTGAAATGTCCCAGATGATGTTTGGGACAAATTAACACAGGGACCAAATGTCCACTGGACAATGAAAGAATTACAAAAAAAGTGATTTGACAAAAATTTTTTGTCGACATTTTGCCCATTCCGCCTGGACATTTGGTCGACAGCCCAGACATTTGGTGGACATTTTATTTGGTCATTTTCTCTGCGTTTATTGCATCTAAAGTGCCCTGCTGTCCTCCTTCCGCCGGTGGCGCCGTCGGTTTTCGTGGATCACATGGCAATAAAATTTTATGCCAATTGGCCACAATTTTAGTGGGGGACGGATTTTGTGGGGATTGTTGGGATTATATCTCACAAATGGGTGCTCTGTGTGGCGTTATTATCCCAGCGCCATTATATGGCTTGGGAAAGTTGGTGGTGTATTTGTTGTGTTTATTTGGCACTGTATGGAAATTTTCGTCCGTCGTAATTAAATTTGTTTAAAAATTAGGGCAATTTTGGAAGCGATCCAAAATTTAAATTGGCAATTAAATTATTGTTTTCGGATTGAAAACATTTTTGGAAATAAAATTTTTAAAATTCGCCAAACAGACAGTGAGAGTGATTAATGTAAATTTTGATTGTTTTTTTTTGAACTCGAGATTCTCGAAGATGACCTAATAATTGGGAGAGAGACAAAAAGGCAGAACTTTTTTTTCCAATTTATTTTGGCCGTTTTGGCCATTGTTTATCCAATTCAATCTTGTGGGTCCATGGTACACCCATATGGGGCCAGTGGCCGGGGATTTGGGGATGGATGCCTTTTCCATTACGACGAGAATGTCAATTTGAGGGAATAAAACTCTTAAAAAGCTGCGGAGGATTCGGGAGTCGTTCAGGATGATGCCATGAATCGAAATTACCTGAAAAGGTGAAGGATTCGAGTTGTGGTTTCGGTTTTAAAAATATATGCTACTGAAAAAGGTGCAAATTAACTGTTATTAAATGCTAATTAACAACGATGAGTAATAATCATTAAGATTCGAATTGGCGCTGCTTCGTTCGTTCGGCAACTTTTCGAATTATCTCGCAAAACAACGTGTCTAAGAATTCCATTGGGACATTTGATCGAAATCACCCAAAAAGATTTGGAATCCAAAGCTCGGATGGGTCAGAGTCGGGTGCATCAAACAATTAACTATATGTGGGGACAAAAGAAAGGTAAAAAATCAAAAACCAAAACTCAAAAATTTGCACATTTTTATTAATAATTTTAATAATCAGCACCAAAAAATGCGTCCATCGGATTTTCAGCAGCATAAAAATGTGCGGCGGGGGGGGGGCGAGGGTATGCGCCGATCCGTCGTCGCCGACGATGCCCAAAAAGGGGGACGACGACGACCACTAATCTCCACTTGTCCCATTAATGGGAGGGCGGCGAAACGCCAAAACAAAAAAAAAATGAAAAATTTTTGGACAGAAATTATACATTGAAACTTTAATAACAGGCATAAAGGAGAGAGGAGTACACACAACAGCAACAAAATGAGATTAGTTTTTGCATTTAATAGTGAACAGTGGCAAAAATCGAAATTTTTGTGGCGCCAAAAATTAATTAGAAATGCAAAATCGGATGATTAATTGAGGGTAATTAGTGAACTTTGAAATAAAATGTAAAAATAATTTTAAAACAACTAATTTAATCAGATTTTTGATCTTGAAAAAGTCAAAAATCAGATTTATGTAGTGCCAAAAATTAATTAGGAATGGAAATTCGGATAGGTAATTAATGTGTATTTAGTGAACATGAATTAAAAATGATAAAAAAATTTTTTCTAAAATGTGCAAATTATCAAATTAAAATGTTTGCTTTTTAAAATAGTGACAAAAGATAAGTTTTTATAGTGACAAAAATTAATTTAAAATAGAAAAGCGGATAAGTAATTAGTTAATATAATTGATTAATAGTGAACAATTAAATAAAAATGGAAAAATATGAAATAACCATAAGTTAATAACTAATTTGAACTTTTAATTCACAAACAAATTTTCTTTTTTTTTTGTTTACAAAGAAAAATATAATAATTTAAAATAAAACCCTTAATTATTTATTTATTTTTTCAATTTTTATTTATTTATTTTATTTAATAATAATGGGAACAATTTGTTATGAATGAAAAGAACACAGCACCAACAGCAGAAGAGCGAAAGATAAATAAATTCATTTATGAGGCGAAAACCGGGGGAAATTAAATGAAGAATGAAAATGCGATTAATTGGGGTGAACAAAGGGAATTTTTTCTTTTGCCTCCAAATAATTTTTTTGGTAAACAAATCGGCAAAAGAGTGGAGGCGGTGGGGAGGGGAGCATTTGGTGAGTCTGAAAATGTGTAAAGGTTTAAAAGTTCAAAAAAATGCGCTTTTTTTAATATATTTTTGGCAATTTGAATTTTTGAATAAATTAAATTTGAAAAATATTTTGTATTTTAAATTACACAAAAAGTAATATAATAATTTTTGGTACTCTTTAAGTTTAAGGGGCAGATTTCACATACATTTTCAAATGCCTATAAATGTATTCATTTTTTAATGAAAATAGGTTTTAAGGGGTTTTTGGGGTCGCTGATCACGAATCCGGGCTCAGATCAGCGCTACCGTTCACTACATGAGCTGTACAGGGACAAAGAATTGATAGGCTTCCTGTACCAATAATACCCTCATTGGCAAGATGCCCATGAGTATACCATCAATACAATTTTCGAGTTTAATGCTTCCTGTACCAAGGTTACCCTCATGGGTAAGATGCCAATGGGGATATCATTCATACAAATTTTTTAATTTTATTTTTGTTCGAATTTACCACCGGAGGTCAATGTTTACAATTTGTGGACTTGGATTTATTGCATTAAACCCCAAAAACCCCTTAAAACCTATTTTCATTAAAAAATGAATACATTTATAGGCATTTGAAAATGTATGTGAAATCTGTCCCTTAAACTTAAAGAGTACTTGGGACCAGAAATTTGGGAACCGGGAAGTCACTTTTTGCTGACAAAATGAGGGGAAAAAATTGAAAAAAACAATTGCATTAGAAGCGAATATTGAGGAGAATTCATAAATACCCAATATGATCTGGCAAAAATCTCGTCATTGAATTATCATCCTATGGACATTTTTTATCATATTTCTTAACTGTTTACATTTTTTTTTTAATTTAAATACTTTTTGCACAAAATGCCAAAAAAACAAATGTTGTAAAAATAAATTGTAAAACTAATTGAATAAAAAAAAAATGCAAGATCTAATCAGCAACAACTTTGAATTTCAAAGGAAATGTGCACACAACACCGCACTCTCGAAACTAATCGCTCAAATTAAAAAAATTGAAAAAATAAAGCGGAAATTACTGATTTAATTAAAGCGATGTCCTCTAATTTGTAAGGCATGTTTTGCGCATGATCAAAGAAATTGTGCACAACACAATTATCATTTGGACAGAATGCCAAAAACCAAAAAAAAAATTAAAATTTATTCCGGTTATTTTCCTAAATAATTCCATTGAATGATTAAAAGGAAGCGCGACGACGATACACGCTTTGACATTTTGAACACTTCGCCAAAATAAATGAAAAAAACTCAATTAGTCTGATCAAAGGCGGTGCCTCTCTTTGATCTATGTAAATGCAAAAACACCGGAGGGAAATTTATTTAAAAAATAATTGAAAAAAGAAAATAAAAGCTTTATAAAAATTATGTTGCTGAACAGGAGTCAGAAATTTCATTAAAAATCCCGAAAGTATGGAATAAATAACAAAGCGCCAAAGATAAAAAAAAAAAATCAAAAATTGATTGCCGAAAAATCAGCTCCTCCGATCAGTGACGGACGTTCTCAATTACATATGTTCAACAAACATAGTCAAACAGCCCCAAAAATTGAGTAGGGAAATTACAAAAAACAGTTTCGCCGTTTGTCCGTTTGTCTGTCTGCTGATCAGCAGCGATTGACGGACATTAATTTTTGCTGCTGGTACACTTTATGACATAATGCCAAAATGAAAAAATTTCAAAAAATAAAAAACAAAAATTAATGGCTCCCCCGCCGACGACGACGACGACATCAGACACCGCTTGGTGCGCAGAGTTTTCTTATTTAATTCTAATATATTTTTCGGCACTCCGTTGGGCCGATGAAAAGTGCCGTGAAAATGGCATTGAATGTTCATCAGAGAATCGCCGTCAAATGATTAGCCCAGCATTGTTCAAAATTCGCTTTCCGCTCTTCTCAAAAGAGGATTTCTTGGAGAAAATTGGTAAAAAAAATATATAATTTATGATCTTGGTCCGCCTCTTTTTCGAATTTTTTTTGTACAAATTATTTATATTAATTTATCTTAGATTTTTTCAACGAAATATTTTATTTATCATCAGTATTTCCATATTTACAGTTCGAGTGTCAACGGGTGGATTTGTGAAAATTTTTCGATTTTTAAGACGTAAATGGCTCTAGGACTGTTTTGTCTCGGGATTCAGGTCGGGAAATTAAAAATTGCACATTTTCGGCTCCGTCCTGACCCAAATCCCATACTTTTTCCCGTCCTGCGGCACTTTAGATTCTTGGACGCGAAATGCTAGCACAGCGAGTCAGACCGTGAATTTGCTGTAAATTGGTACTGAACTCCGACAAATAAAAATTGTATTTGTCACCATGCTCGAGAGTGAGTACGAGTTTCGAGACTTAACAGTAACCCGAGAATGAGCGGGAGAGTCGATCGCCGAGAATCAAATAAAGGATAATTATTTTCGTGGTTTTCAAGACCGAAAATTAGGCTATGATGGTTGGTTTGACTCCATGAGTCGGGAAAATCGGCGACTTTTTTTAAGAGCGAGACTCTCGAACAGACACAATTTGTTGCCAAGGATTGAAAGGAATTTAAATGGAAAAAATAAAAAAAATTAAAAAAGAAAACGAAATTTCTACACTTTTTAAATTTGCTCTCTGTTACTTCACATTTTCAAAACTTGTGAAAAATGCAATTTGCTGCTGTGTTTTACGCCTCCGGGAGCCCTTTAATATGTTGCGGTGGGGCGGGGGGGGGGGGGGGGAAATTTACATTGGCCATTGATGTCACAGAAAAAGATGAAAAAACGGAGAAATTCATTTTGGTCAAAACAAATCCAACGGGACATTAAAAACGGAAAATTTTTTTCAAAAATTAGCACACAATGATGAGCAGAAGAAAGATAAATTTTAATTAGAATAAAAAAATAAAAATTAAATAACAAAAAATGAATATTATGAATAGGGATGGGATTTTTAAGGGTGAAAAAGTCCAAAATAAGGCCGTAAATAAGGGCGAAAAATTCGCGAAATAAGGGCGAAAATAAGGTCGAAAAAGTCAAATTTAGGGTATAATTTTTAAAATTGCTGTTTTTTACATGAAATAATTTCAGACTAAGGCAAACAATTTTATTCACTGATTGCAGTTACAAATAAGCTATATTTTAGAAAATTTTTTTCATTTCTTAGGGTCTATTTTTGAAAAATTTAGTGTCGATTCAAAGGGTATATTTTTTCGAAATTTTTTTGGGTCGATTCTTAGGGGTATATTTTTTCGAAATTTTTTTGGGTCGATTCTTAGGGGTGTATTTTTCGTTTTTTATTGCATTTTTGTTAATAAATTTTGGACAAAACGCCAAATAAGGGCAAAAACTTATTTTAAGGGCGAACATCCAAAATAAGGATTTTTAAGGGCGAACATCAAAAATAAGGATTTCTAAGGTCGAATAAGGGCGTGAAAACGCAAAATTTTCAGACAAAAAATGTGTTTTTCGTGTATTTCTCGTTGAGTTAAAGCCGCAGAAAAAATAAGTAAAAACTTAGAAATCCCATCCCTAATTATGAATAGGGATCGGATTTGTAGTTGCTAAAAACTTTCAAATTTAGGGGTGTAAAATCGTAAAATTTTAACAAAAAAAGGTAACAATATTAAGCCAAATCAGTATTGAGATAAAAATTTTTAAAATAAAAATTCTTGTCAAGAAAATAAATAAATAAATTTGGAGATGAATTTTTGAGAAATTTTCCATTTCTTTGTGGTGCATTTTTGAAAAAATTTTTGAGTCGATTCTTAGGGGTGTATTTTTGAAAATTTTCAAAAAGTTAATCCTTAGGGGTGTGTTTTTCCTTTTTATTGCATTTTTGTTAACAAATTTTGGGCAAAACGCCAAAATAGTTGAAAATAGTTTTTTTCAAAATTTTATAATTTTTTTAGTTGCTAAAATATAAAACTATAAAATAGTTGCTAATAACTCGAAAAGTAGCTTAACAACCGCCGAAAAAAAACATGTTTTTCGTGCATTTCAGGCTATGGGGAGCTCAGGAAAAAAATAGTGAAAAAACTATAAATCCGATCCATAATTAGGAAGCTAAGAAAGTCCAATGAAATTTGAAAAATTTTTTAAAAATTCTTTCTTAAAAAAGAAACAAAATTTTACGTAATAAATTTGGCAAAAAATGAGATTAGTTGTTGAAAAATTAGCGCATTGACTCTGCTGATAAGCCGTAAAAATGTTGGACTAAAGTCTCAGGAAAATTTGGATTTAAAAACAAAAAATTAATTTTTTTTTATCGTTGACCTTTGAAAAATGCTTTCGAAAATTTATTAATAACATTTAAAATTTATTTATGAAAAATGCAAAATTTTTAGGGGTTAAAAACGCCCAATTTTTGGACAAAATGCTTTAAAAATTTAGAAATAAAAATTTTATGTAAAAATTAAAATTTCCGGGGTTAAATGCTTTAAAAACGCCCAAAATTTTAAACATTTGTTAGCTATATCGTTGTTATTTTTTTTTTAACTGAATTGCTGCAAATGTTTGCAGAGCTAATTCAATTTGGCATTTTGCACAAAGCTGAAGCAAGCTTCTCCTCCCTAGCCCAAAAATAAATAAATAAATAAAAACGATAAACATAAAAAATGTTTCTTCTTCCCCCGCCCCCTTTTTTGCCACGCTTTTCGGCATTGGATATATTATTATTTAGAGGCTTTGGCAAAATAGCCCCCTTAAGCCCACGGCATTTAGCCCTCGGGGGAATCCAAATTGAATATTTTGCCTTGGGGCATCCCCCGCCCGTGCCGGCGGCGATGCCTTGGCATTTCGCCGCCGCCGGCACATGCCAAAATGTGGACTTTGTTGTTGTTGGGGCCCGCGGGGTTGGAGACCAGCAGCAGTTAGTGAGGCCACTTTGAACTTTTTGTCGGCATCAACAGCAGCTGATGATGAATGCGCTTTTGTTGTGGTGGCTTAACAGAAAGGAGGATGAGCAAAGGATGTGACAGAAGAAGCAAGAAAATCCTTGGCCTTTTGTTTTTGCGGGTATGAAAATTTAAAAAATATATTTTTTAATAGAGAAGGCGAGAGAGTATGTGAGAGAGAGAGAAAGAGAGAGAGAGAGAGAGAGAGAGAGAGATAGGTGGGAGAAAGTATGTATTTGGCATAACAAGAAAAACTGTTGGGCCTCTTGTTTTTGTTGTTGTAAATTCTTAAAAAAATATTTTTTTCAAGGGAGAGAGAGAGAGAGAGAGAAGTAGAGAGTTTGGGAACGGGAAGGAGAGTGAAAAATCACATATGAATGAAAAACGGTTACCGTACCATTATGAGTAATACCGTATTTACGAAAAAACTTATCTCGCAATGATACTCAAGTTTTTTGCGGGATGTCATATGACTAATTAGGACTAATGAGGTCATCGGAAATTCTTAAAAAATTCTTACAGGTCTAAACACTTTTAAAATTTCTTGTTTGTCAAAACTTTAATTTTTTCCATTTCTTTTAATTAGTCCAAAATTGAAAAATTCCTTTCCTCTCCCAAATTTGGGGCTCGCGAAAAGTGCAGCACCCGAAATGAGAGCACCACCACTTCATTCATTGCCCAATTTAGTGGGACGGGGGGGGGACGGGGAAGAGCACGATCACATTTGGAGCACATTTTTTTGTTTTATTTGATTGTGTCTGCAGACAGGGCCGAAACACATTTTAGCATTTTTCTTTAGCATTCTGACAGGGTCTGTACTGACGAGTGTGTTCAGTTCTCAAATTCCTTGAAGAAAATAATTTTTTTCGGAACGGGGAATCGGGGACGGGGAAAACAACAATTAATATTTTAATGTTTCCTAGTCGGGAGAATTTAAGTCTTTGAAAAGAGAATCAATTTAAAAAAATTTTCGAAATCAAATTTGGATTAGCCAGGGACGGATCTACGGGGAATCGGGGGACAAATCACAGGACGAACGAACTAATATGGAATCTCTCAAAGTACGAGGATCGGGGACGGGGAATCATTTTATTTTTCATAACCGAGAGAATTTAAGTGGTTGAATTGGAAGTGGACCTTTGAAGGGGAATTTGATTAAAAAAATTTTGAAATTTAAATAGGTTAAAACTAGAATAGTGTCCAGTTGGAAGGCGGGGACGGATCTTCGGGGAATCGGGGGATAAATCACCGGATGAACGAACTATTTTTGGGATCTCTCAAAGTTTTTTTTTATTGTATTTTTTTCTAAAAATTTAGAAAATGAGTGATGGCATAGATTCTGGTGGGAAAGAGGTAAATTCAGCATTTACGGGGAAAAAAACTTCGGGGACAATTGGTCGGAGAACCGGGGAAGGGAAAAAGAAAATTTTAAGTTTAAATATGGTATAAGTTTGATGAATTTTTTAATAAGAAATGATGGATGAATTATCGAATTGAAAAAAATTGAGAATAAAAACTGTAGGAATTCGGCGGTGATTTGTTTTCGGGGAATCGGGGATGGAGAAAAATACCCAAATTTCATTATAATGGAATAATAAAAGAAAAATTAATTTAAAATTTGAGTAGAGAGGGGAAATGTTTATAAATTAAAAAAAAATCATCTTTTCATTTCAGCCACAAAATAGGGTCACCACAAAACATAGAATAAAAATTACAAAAAAAAAATATTTACTGTATAAAAATAATTAAATTTATTTAATAGGTAATTTCTCCAACATTTTTTTTACCCAAAAATAGTTTAAATTAAAATCAACATTTAAAAAAAATAATTAACAGGGAATTTAATTTGGCATTAAAGAAAAAAGGCGTGATTTCATTTAACATTAATATTATCAATTAAATTTAATTATTAAAATAATTTAACAAAAAAAAAACGAAATTTACCCAATTTAATTAGGACAGTGTAAAAACAGTAAAAATGGGTGAGCCGTCACTTTAAAAAATTGTAAAATTCATTTCATTTCAGCCCCAAAAATCGGGCCACCAAGTGAATTATTGCTGTCCTCCGAGCCAACAAATTCCTCCATTTTTGCTCTTCTGCTGTTGAGCGGTCTCCGCGTTAAAATCTCTTTTTTTGTGAGCGTCTTTTACAAAATCCTTTGTGGTACAGGGAGGGGGTCCGGCGGTGCCGATAGGCGCCGCCGGGGAAAATTAAAATTTAAAAGGAGGTCCCCAGCCCAGCCCAAAGCCGCCACTTTACGACAAAAATTGACCCCGAAAATTGGGGAAAATTGAAAATTTATTGGTTTTTTTGGAGAAAATAAAATTAGTGGACGGTTTGGGGGGGGGGGAAGCAATTGTCGGCGGATACTTTTCAAAGTCAGGGGAGTTAAATTGGATGTTTTGATGCAAAAGGATAAAAATGAAATTTGGAAACGCAAAAATTCAAAAAAAAAATGATGGGTTTTCAACTAAAATTTGCACCGGTTGAAAATCTTTTAAAAAATGCGTAAGAAGTTTTTCTATAAAATAAATTTTATTTGAATAGGAAAAAGAGCTTTTGGTTTTAAATTCATAAAAAATTAAAATACTTAAAGACTTTCAGTGCCATCTAATTTAATTAAAAATAAATTAAAAAGTTTGTACAAATTAAAAATTTATTTTTAAATTTCATCATAGGCAAATGAAGAATTTTTGGTTTTAAATAATCTCATTAAAAAATGAAAAATATTATTTATGGCATTAAAATTGCAATTTTCCCATGCCATAAATAGAGATTTCCACGAAAAAAAATTTAACCCAAATTAATCAAAATGTCAACAAAAAAAAATTGCCAAACAAAAAAAAATTCCAATGCCAATGCCATCATAAAATTGCAACAACACAGAAACGGGCGCAACAATGAATGATTGTGCCGATTTTGCACACATCCACCAGCATTCATCCATTCTCAAATCTGCTGCAGCATCGTGCCCGCCTTTTTGTCAATGAATTAATGGGTCGGTTGGATTGTCCCTCGCCCCCGTTTTCCTTCCGTTTTCACTGAATTTTAATTGCTCCTCCTCTCTGCTGGGGCGGGGTGCATTTTTGTCCCCGATTTTTCGGGGATAAAATGGACGCCGAAAACTTTCCCACAAGGTTTGATTGTTTCAACATAAACGGATTTTTTTCAATATTCTCTGAATTTTCGGGGTAAATCGTTGTCCCCGAGGGCTCCCCCGATTTTTTCGGGGAATTATTAGGGTTTGGTCGTCCCTAACTTTTTCTTTCAATTCGCATAATTTTCGGGGTAAATCTTTCTGCAAGGGTTCCCGATTGTTCGGGGGTGAAATATGCAGGCACCTAACCATCTACAGTGCTTGAGTTTCTTCCATTTTTTCATAGTATACTTCGAATTTCCGTACTAAATCTTCTTCCCCGTCCCGGGTCCCCGATTTTTCGGACGCCAAACCACCCATGTAGTTTTATCCTCCCGCCGGTTACATTCCGCTTTCACTGACTGCATTTTCGTCCCCGATTTTCGGGGATGAAATGGACGCCGAATCATCCGCCTCACAACAACCACTCAGTCAGTCACTCATTCATTCACTCATCAATTTGTATCCCACTTTTCAAATAATGGGGGCGGGGGGCTAATTGTAAAATAATGTTTTCAATATTTGCTTTAAAATAGAAAATATTAACATAGTTTTGGGAGTGCCGAGGATAGCTACCTTTTTTGGAAAAAGAAAGAATTTTTAATGTTACAAAAATAGGTTTTTAGGGGTTTTCGGGGACGCTGAGCAAGAATCTGACATCCATTTCGCCCACGTTCGAAGCCCGGACCGAATTCGAACAAAAAGTGTAAATTCAAATTTTTTTAAAAATTCACATTTATGCAACAAAATCACTTCAATTAGACAGCGGTATATTAGGCCATTCAAATGAATAAACTCAGAGACATGCAACCAACACTTACAAAAGGCATTTTCAGGGCCACCAAATTCGCTGACGCCAAAAAAAATCAGGAAAATATATATAATACTTTTCTCTTGTATTTCTAAAATGCTGCATAACATTGGGATGTGATCAATTGTAATAAATTGCAAGAAAAATTCCAAGAAATCTTGATCATTTTTCAAGTGAAATTGCTAAAAAAAATGGAAATCGTCGGAAACTTTTTTAAAAAGCTAATTCACTTGGGAATAAATGTTCATCAAAATAATGGAAAAAGAGAGGTAATTATTTTGAATTCAAACAAAAAAAACAATGATAGAAATATTTAAATCGTTTTTGTTAGGGTTGGGACCCAATTGTCCGATACCCATTTTGACCCTTTACTTTATTTGTTTTCTCCTTTAAAATAAATATTATTATTTCGATAGGAAAATTGGTCGAAATTTCGAAATATAAATTGTGTGCTTGTTCGGAATTGGATCACGACCAAAGGACATATCTAACAAACTCCGATTCCGGTCCCGATTTATTGAAGTGAGATCCCTATCCTGACCCAGATGAAATGAAAATCCAGACCTCCAATTTTCAATCCCGACGCGGGGAGGGGATAATTAATTGAAATTCTAAAATTTGCCACTGGCAAATTATTAGCATTATTATAATTAGTAAATTGAATTAAAAAATAACCTCGCTTAAAAATGAAATCAATCATTGTTAATTTAATTACAGTTTTAAAGCAAAATTGTTTGTTTAATAAAAAGGAAATTTTTTGAAATCAAAATTTTATCTAAAAATAAAATCTTAAATATCAAACACAACCAACTAAAAGGGAAGCAAGCGAACAAAGATGGAAGAACAAATAACAATAATTAAACATGACAAAATTTATGACCGGCAAAATTTTGGGTGGTCTTTTTATGCTTTAATTTACAAAATATTTTATTACAATAATTAAAATAAATAAAATAATAAATATTATTACAAAAATAACTTAATTAAATGAAATTTTGCCTATTTATCCATTTCCCAAGGTCACTATTTTCTCTTTTTTTAAAAAGAAAACAATGACGGGAAATATTTTCTGTTTTTTTATTTAAAAAAATTTTTATTTGTCAAAATAATGAAATAAGTTAAATTTTATTTTTGGAAAAGAGAATAATTAAAAATTCATTAGTCATTTAATAATTAGGTAGCATAATTACAATGATTAGATAGCGTAATTAGAAAATAGATAGCATAATTAGAATAATTCGGTAGCATAATTAGAATATATTTAAAAATATATATAATTAGAATTTATTTAAAAATATATATATATATATATAAAAAAAAGATTAATTCCGAAATTTCAATGGCATTTTTTTTATTGGTGTAAAAGTTTTTTTTTATGTTTGCCATTTGTTGCTGAGCAAATAAACTACCATCAAAAGGAGAGGATTTTCTCGACGAAGGTCACACCAATTGCTGTTCCCGAGCCCGCCAATTGCGCAACACAAAGGCACTCTCAGCGGGACCATTTTTCAATGATTTTGGGCAAAAGTTGACATTTTGTGACTATCGGAATGCTTTTTTTTTGTTTCATTTAAAACGGTTTCAAAGCTTGTTTTAAAAATTGAAAACATATAAAAAAAATTCAATAGAGAAAAATTAAAATTTTCTAAAATTTATTTTCGGATGAAAATTCAAAAAAATTTTTTGACGGCTTAAAATAATTCAATACTAAACATTAAATTTAACTTTTTTATTTTAATTTTAAAATTCAATAAATGATGCAAGTGCAAAAATATTGGCACAATTAGCATGGAAAGTATGGCATTTCATGGTGACAATCCGAACAATTTTGGCTCTATAAGTGCCGCGTATGGTGCTGAGCCAACAATTCCGGCAGCGCCCGTCCCGGAAGACCATGCCGCAATTGTTGATCCAATAACCATTAATAAATTAAACATAAATTCAATAATTTCAGCCAGATGATTTTTTTAAATGAGAGGAGAAGGCCAACAAGCAATTTTCGCCAATACCACTTCCTAACGATGTAAAAATAATGCCAATTAATGAAAGTGTGAATGATTTGGAAAATTCCACAATGACAAAGCTGACAAATGAGTGCCTGCATTATGCACAGAAGTATAAATGATGGAATAATGTCAGCCAATAAAATTACGCCTATTGTATGTGATATGATAACGTGGTTTTGGTAAAACCTGCTAAAATTCGCAATTTTTAGACAAAAAATCTGTTAATAGGTCGCATTAAAAATTTTTGACCTCAAAATGCGATTTTTTGAATTTGATGTTCTGATTTTGTAAAAAATTTGACAGATCAATGGATAAATTGGAACAGAATAACCCTTGCTTTTTCTCACAACTTTTGTTTTTAATTAGGCATATTTTCATTTTGTTCTCTGCAATTTTTTCCTAATTAATTTACATAATTAAATATACATTTATGATTTTTTCCATTGGCTAACATGATCCTCTTATTTCCTTTTCAGTTTTTATTTTATAAACAAAAACTTTACGAATAAAAGGCTGACCCATAAAATTAAATTAATTTTACGCTTTATTCTAATCCAAAATTATAAATTATCTGTTTCATTAATATTAATATCCCTATCGCCGCCCGCCGTCCAACGAAAATGTGAACGACCCCCGAGGCGACGGCGTCGGCGAATTTACGAGTGCTGGTGGGTGACCAATACCGAGAATTTTTTTTTTTGAATGTTTGTTCGTTCTTTGGTTGTTCCATGTTTGGTCAATAAAACAAAGAATAGAGAGATTTTTTGAGAGGGATTTGGGTGGGAAATTTGAATTTGGTGGATTCGGGATTATAAAAGAGGATTAAAGCAATAATAATAATTTTTACTTTTTGGTATTAAATTAAGCATTATAATTTGAATAGTGTAAAATTTTTGGGCTATTTGACTATTTTGAAAGTAAAAAAAAGAGAAATGAAAAAAATGAAAATTGTAATTATTAGGGCTTCCTTTTTTAGGCACAAAAAATCGCGAAATAGGCACCTAAAAAGGCATAAAAAAATCGCAAAATAGGCATTAAATAGGCACAAAAATCCTCAAATAGGCACTAAAATAGGCAAATAAAATTTTTTATTAACGCTTTTTAGTTAACAAAACACGTTAAAACTTAAATATTTCAATTGTAAATGAAATTATAAAATATTTTAAAGTTTTTTTCAAATATGAACAAATTTTTAAACCAAAAAATTTTTATTAAGAAAAAATATTTAATTTTGGGAACAAATTTTTCAATTCTTAATGGTGTATTTCCTGAAATTTTTTTTGGGTCATTTCTTAGGGGTGTGTTTTTCGTTTTTATTGCATTTTTGTTAAGGATTTTTTCGAAAATCCTTAAATAGGCACTTTAGGCACAAAAACCCCGAAATAGGCAAAAATAGGCATTATAAAAGTCATCGTAGAACACCTCAAACCAAGCGGAAAACGCGTTTTTCGTGCTTATCTATGCGTATCAAGTGCGCAAAAATTTTAGGCATTTGCCTAAAAAAGGAAGCCCTAGTAATTATCACATAAATCCTAATAAATTTTCAATTAGCCGCCGCTAATTACACTAATAATTTTCAATTAGCTTCTGCTGATTGTCCCGTGGAGATCCCCGACGTTGAAGCAGCAGCATTCAAAGTGATGTTGAGCTTCATTTAATTTTATTCAATTATTAATTGTTTTGGAAGCTATAATTAGACAATTACTACCGTATAAGGAACCCAAATAATTACTATCGTATAAATAGCAAAAACAATTATTACTGTATAAAAACAGAAATTACAGAGAACATTATTGTATTTTTTCTTAAATAAGGACATAAGATGCAGGAAAAAAAGGGTAAAGGACAAAAAATAAGTACTTTATTGCATTTTTGAGCCTTGAATCATATAAAAATGCCAAAAACAAACAATGAACGGGTCCATCCATCCGTGACCTTTCTTGAAGGATTTATGGGCATTATTTTAAATATTCAAGAATGAATGGATGGCATGGCTTATTTTAGGTAGAAGAAGAGAGCATATTTTCATGATGAATAGAAAAAAAGAATGATATTAAGGACAAAAGAAATCAGAGACATAAAAGAATTTATGTACAAAAATGGCTTAATTTTTCTCGTAGAGAAATTTAAAATACGGTATATATATAATGTGTTAGATTACGGTAGAAAAAATATTTACGCTTACTAATATTCCGATTCTAGTCTCATAAAAATAACCATTTTTATCTTCATAATTCTTAAGAGTGATTCTATCCTCGGCGGGAGGGCATAATGCCAAACATAAATTAAAAAAAAATTCGAATTTTGAGTATTTTGTTGCATTTCTGTCTCCCTTCAATTGCTATGGATCCCCGGTAATTGCCCCCTAATTTATAATTAATTCGTCCCCATCATCTCATTATAATTTCCTCCCATTGCCCATTTGAAGGGCGACCCATCGGCCGCGGTGGATGGACAACAAATATTTAAATGCAAATTAAGCTTGGCGCTTGGAATTGGCGTTGCGTCCTATTCATTTTTATTGGAAATGAAAATTCAATGGGCCGATTATATTTGAAAATTGTTTCATTGAAGGAAATAGAAACCTCACCACATCTCATTGTGTAATAATTGTTAAAATGATTAAAATTTAAACTTAGCATTTAAATTATTATTTTTTATTATTATTTAAATAAATTTATTTACCAAAATTATTTATTGTTGGTAATTCCTTAAATTGATAATTAATGGGGACCGTATTTTTAATCAGAAAAATGATAATTAAGCATAAAAAAATCCCTAAATTAAACACTAAAAAGCATAAAAATATGGCAAATCGATGATTAGGCATAAAATTGCCATGATTTTGGTTTATTAAAAAAAAATTAGAATTACAGAAAAAAATATGAAAAAAATGTCAATGTTTTCGAAATGAAGTTCTTTAACCTGCGAGAACATTGAAGCAATTCTCTTCAAAACCACAAAATTCTTTTTATAATTTAAAATTTTAATGAAATTTTGAAAAAACCAAAATAAAAGTGAAAATCTAAAAATTAAAAAAAAATTAATCGAAAAATTCCTAAATGAATTTTTTTTTCAGCTCTTCCCCATTCACCATGGGCATTTTTGGTCCATCTTTTGCTGTGCCGAAATGCGCTGCCAAACCTTCTTCGACCACTTCACAATTGGATTGGCTTTAGGGGGGTCACCCTCCCCCCGGGGGCCAAGCCGAAGCTTCTTCCTTCCTCAGGGCGGGGGAGGACAAATTGTGGTGGCGCGGCACCACCACAAATTTGGCAATTGAAAATGGACTTACCAAAGTAGAAATTGTTGCTAAACAATTGAAAAAAAAGAAAAATGAATTTTTGATTTTGAATAAATTTGAATGATTTAAGTTTTTTAATAAAATTCAAAATTAAAAATGATGGAATCACAAATTTTGACAAATAAAAATGAAATTGTTAAATTAAAAATTTGCAAAATATGACAGCCTGTGAAAGTAGAAAACTTGTCAAATTCATTTTGTTAATTTGATCTAGTGAATTCTCATTAAAATAAATACAAAAAAACTTTTTCTAAAAATTTGGAAATTTCTGTAAATTTGGTAAAATTTTTATTTAAGAATGCTAAAGCTTAAAAAATCTTTTTCAATTAACAGGTTTTCGTTATTATAAAGATACAAAAATTAAAACTCGAATTTTAAATTAATTTTCATATTTTAAAGAAATTTTTAAATTTTTCCATTTTGATAGAATTAAAATTACTTTCGCATAAATTTAAAAAAAAATTAAGTTCATGGTACGAAATTAGTCATAACTACTTAAAAAATGTATAAAATTCCCGAATTTCCCATCTGTTGGCAGGGGAGTAGTGAATTCTAAGAATGGCATGAATCGCAAATATTGGCTTTTTGCCCCCCAAATATGTCGCCCAAAACATGGGGCCAGATGAGCGCCTAATTAGGTTTTTCCTTTCAATGGCACTCTCTGAGGAGGGGGGACAAAGATTTGGTTCGGTTGTGCCAATGTTTTGGCTGCGGTTGGTCCAATTGAAATAATGAGGATCGAATGACCATAGAAGGACAGCACAAATAAATGCTGGAATTATTTATATATTAATATTTTGCTTAAGAGTTCATAAAAGAAAATTTATATAACTTTAAATTTGATAAAATAATATTTTTAAAGAGATAAAAAATATATATATATAAAAAATAATAATTTCTTCTTTTAATGATAAAAATTTATATGTTCTCGATTTCATAAACAACATGAATGTATGTGGTAAAAAATTTTAGTTTTAATTTTAATAAAAATTATAATTTTAAAAAGATAAAAAAATTAAATAAAAAAGAATTTAATTTTCTTATTTAATGGTGAATTATTTATATTATTTATTTCATTTATAAATTTCATAAAGAAAATATAAGTGATAGAAAATTTAAATTTAATTAAAATTAATATTTATAAAAATATATTAATTTCTTATTTTGATGATGAAATTATTTATATGTTATTATTTCATTTTAATTTCAATATAAAATATTAATTTCTTTTAACTAGTTAAATTCGAGTTAAAAAGTAAAATTTTTATTTCCAAAAAATTCTTAATACAAAAAACTAAGCTTTTCATAATATAGGCCATTTTCATTCTTTTAAAACTTTATTTTTTTCCAATGAAATTTCAAAAAAAAAATTTTAATTTCAAAAAATTTACCAAAAAATTGTACGAAGTACAGGGGAATGAATGCACTAAACATATATGCATGAAAAGAGGAGGATGAGTCCATATTCCCGTCCAGCATTCACTAATCCGTCCCCTTCCATCCCTCCGGGGGCGCCATTCTTTGGCCACCCCATAAATCCAATTACGACGGCACCCACCCCTTGGCCCCCACCACCGTCTTCGGTGGGATTTGGCCAAAACCAATTTCCTGGGCTTGGCCATTCCCCCGTCCGAAATGGCATTGTTATAGTGTTTTGTTGTTACACCGCTTTGCTACTATATGTGTGTGTTTGGTTTGTGTTAGTTATGTGGCATGTTCATTCAATTGGTGCCGGCCAGACAAACTTTGAGGACGAAAGATTTTGTCGGTATGGAAAAGTTAGCGCAGCGCCATTAGTGGGACAGGGACATTAGCGATTGCCATTAGCGGACCGCCGTTAGTGGGATAGAGTACAAAGCGGACCACCATTAGCGGCCGGAGGATTTTAACAGACCGCCGTTAGCGGACCTGGGATGTTAGCGGACCGCCGTTAAAATTTTGTTGCCAATTATTTGTCATTGGAACGGGGTTTTTATCATAAATACTTGTCAAACTGATTGATGGTTAACTGGTTAAAAGCATCGATCAAAATAAGGGTGTTGTCGCATCAAAAATCCGATCGAATAATTCTTAGTGATTGATTTTCTCATTCTTCAAAATCGTCTTTTCTGATCCACTGATCAGCGGTCCTGCGGGCGCTGCTTCAAATACTTCTGAAGTTGGGGCAGAGCATGGACACGGTCAACGTATTTGATCAGCTCCGGGAACGCATTGATGGTGTCCGGCTCCAACATGGTAAAGGTGTACAGAAAGTTGGCCACCTGATGAAAAAACAGCGATTGTTACGGTATTTATGGTACGGTACTGTAACAAAAATTTTATGCAATTCACCTTAAATACAAACTCATAAAATTTTTATAACTCCATGACAAAAGGTTTTGAAATTTAAAAATTTACGCCTCGCACCCGAGAAATTCAAAAAATTTGAAAATTTCAATTCCGACGGTTTCGATGACTGCCGTCGAGAAAATTTTCCAATTTTTTCAAAAAAAATTTTACTTGAAAGTCCACCATTGAGAGGCCGGACTTGAGCATGCAGCCCGACCCGGACTCCTTCAAAAGTTTCACAAAAAGTGGCAAAACGCGTTTGGCCATCGGCTCGAACACTTCGCCGCGCAATTTGTCCTTGAAGAATGGAAAAATTTAAAAGGAAATTAAATTTTTAAATAAATAATATAAAAGTATAATTTGAAAAATATTTAAAGTAAAAATGCATTTATAAAAAATTAATTTTTATTAATCAAATTATAAAATAAAAGTTATCTTCACAAAAAATTATTTCTTATTAATGAACGAATTAAAAAAATAATTACTTAATTAATGAATGATCTAATTATAATTGAATGATTAAATAATTAATTATTAATTAAAATTTTTTTTTAATTTAATTTGCATTATTTTTTTCACCAAATCGCCTTCTTGGCGTCCAATTTTGACCATCAAATAGGGCATCAATTCGGAGTTAGCATCCTTTTGAAAGTCAATGATTTCGTTAGCCTTCGCCTTCTCCCATTTATCTTTGCCGTCCAAGCCTTAAAATTAAATAAATTAAAATAAATAACTATTAAATTATATAATTAATTTACCAAATTTTTCGGCAAGGTAGCGCAAAATTGCCGAGCTTTGTGCCAATGGCTTCCCGTCAACCTCCAAAACTGGGGCTTTTCCGTAGAAAAATTCTGAAAAAGTTTTTGTTTTTTTTAATTTGGCATTTATTTCTATGGCATTATGCCACATGTTTTAATTACTCACTCGGTTTGTACGTTTTCTCCCATTCTTCAAAGTCTTTAAAGCGGATGTCCTCAAATGGTTGGCCAACATAGTGAAGCAAAAGGCGGATGGGTTCAACCACACCGCGCAAATCAAAATAGTACAATTTGTATTGTTGGACCATTTTTTAAATAATAATTTTTTATTTAATTTTTCCAAATTAAAAATTCGATCACTTAAAATTAATTAGCAAATCTTCGTTTATTTGTGATCAGTGATTTTTACTGGGCGGCGCAATTGTCGAGGCGCAAATGTCTATTTTACTGGGTGGCGCAAATGTCTATTATACTGGGCGGCGCAAATGTCTATTTTTACTGGGCGGCTCAAATGTCTATTATACCTGGGCGGCGAAAATGTCTATTATACTGGGCGGCGCAAATGTCTATTTTTAGTGGGTGGCGCAATTGTGGAGGCGCAAATGTCTATTTTTACGGGTTGCGTAATTGTCGAGGCGCCAATGTCGGTACACCTTCGCTTGCGGCCATCTCGTTAAAAAATTACCCACTTTTTTTATTTGAGTAAGGTTATGAATAATTTTTCTCAAAAAAAAGGCAAGAAAAAAAATAAAATTCATACAATTGAGACTTTTGTGTGTGCTGCCTATTTGTCCATTTTGTGCCCATTTTTGCGCCTTTTAGGGTATTTTAAACTGAAGCCCTATTAATATCGTCATGGAAACGGAACATAAATTAATTGTCATTTAATCAAAAGCCGCTCCATTCGCTGGGCCTATAGTAGTAACAAGCATTGTTTGTATGTTGAAGTACAGATGAACAAATTACGATTTCTTCCGTCATTTTTGGGGACGAAATTATCGCAGAATTCCGACTTTCAATTCCCGCAAAAAATTGGAGTAGAAATTCCGATTTTCGACATTTTGGGGTCAGAATTAGGGTTAAATTTTTGCCGGCCCCCAAAATTGCCTAAAATTTGGAAAGGGGCGGGGTTTACGTCGACCCCCCGCCCCCTCCCCTTTGACCTGGATGCCGACGTTTTGGCGTCATCCTCAGTTTTTTGATTATAACTCTTTTTTCTTTGTCGACCAAATCAATTGATCATGATATCATTCGAAAGACCTTCACATGCTCTATTAGTCTTACAAAAAGCGAAAAGACTTTATAGCCGGTAGCCGGTAAAAAATGTATTAAGAACAAACTTCAAAAACCGACTTTTAGCAATTTCATGTTATAACTTTTTTGATAATTGTCTATTCGCTAAGCAATAGCTTAGAAATAGCTTCTAAACAAGTTAAGCTTTCGTATGATATCAAGTTTGTAGGATTTGGTTAACAACAAAAAACAAGGTTAGAGCCCAAAAACTTGGGTTGGCGCAAAAACGTCGGCGCCAAAACGCCTACTATTTTGCTAAGCACTGAGAAATGAGCTAAAATTTTCCGAGAAAACGTGTACAATAGTGTTATTATGTTAGTCAAAAACCATTATTTTGAAAAAAAATAAATTTTATTTAAATATTTAATTCAATTGGGATTTTTTCAGTGCTGCCTATTTGTCCATTTTGTGCCTTAAACTGAGACATCCTATTAATATAGTCATGGAAACGTAAAATAAATTAATTATTGTCATTTAATTAAAAGTAAAGCTCCATTGCTGGGCCAGTTACAAGCGATTAGCAAAAATTTTGTTGCCAATGATTTTGCCATAGAAAATCTTGAGCGCAAAATTTTTAAATTTTCTTTCATTTAATTTCATTCAATTAATTTTGTTTTTTCTAAAATTCACTCAGTTTCAATAAATCATATAGATAATGAAATTCTTTAGTTCATACTGATTTTTATCACAAATACTTGTCAAACTGATTGATGGTTAACTGGTTAAAAGCATCGATCAAAAATAAGGGTGTTGTCGCATCAAAAATCCGATCGAATAATTCTTAGTGATTGATTTTCTCATTCTTCAAAATCGTCTTTTCTGATCACTGATCAGCGGTCCTGCGGGCGCTGCTTCAAATACTTCTGAAGTTGGGGCAGCGCATGGACACGGTCAACGTATTTGATCAGCTCCGGGAACGCATTGATGGTGTCCGGCTCCAACATGGTAAACGTGTACAGAAAGTTGGCCACCTGTTGGAAAAACAGCGATTGTTACGGTATTTATGGTACGGTACTGTAACAAAAATTTGAAAATTTCAACTCCGACGGTTTCGATGACTGCCGTCGAGAAAATTTTCCAATTTTTTCAAAAAAAATTTTACTTGAAAGTCCACCATTGAGAGGCCGGACTTGAGCATGTAGCCCGACCCGGACTCCTTCAAAAGTTTCACAAAATTGGCAAAACGCGTTTGGCCATCGGCTCGAACACTTCGCCGCGCAATTTGTCCTTGGAGAATTATTAAAAATTCAAAAAAATATTTTATTTTTTAAATAAATATTACAAAAAATAATGATTTTATATTTTAAAAATAATAATTGTTTGAGTAAAAATGTTAAATTATTTATTTTTTATTAATTAAATTACGAATTAAACAAATTTCTATTATGAAATAACTAGACAAAAAATTGAAAATATGGGACCGATTTTTGAAATGATTTTTACAGAAAAATCTTAATTAATTGATTAATAATTAATTTAATTAGAAATAATCTTTGTATAAATAATATTAAATTGGCTTTTATTTATTTTTTTTCACAAAATCGCCTTCTTTGTATCCCATTTTGACCATCAAATAGGGGACTAAATCGGTGTTGGCATCTTTCTGAAAGTCCATGATTTCGTTAGCCTTCGCCTTTTCCCATTCATCTTTGCCGGCCAAGCCTTAAAATTCTTTCCTTGGCTTTTGCCCGCCATTAACACTTTCTTGGCCGATTCTTTTCATTATAATAAAATAGTTTTTTTCCTTAATTTAATACAACAAATTTGTAATGAAATGCACAAAAATGAAACAGAAAAAAGGTTTTTGAAAAATATTTTGTCAAAGCAACAAAAAAACAATCTCACATTTAAAAATAACAAATTCAAAAGAATAAATTAAAATAAAAAATTAATTTTTAACAATTTAATTAAAGATTGCAAAATTTATATTAAAACAATTTTAAAAATCAAAATCTGATTATTAATGGCAATTTTTGGCAATGAAAATATTTAAGATGCTTTTATTTTTTAAATTTTTTTTTTTTGAATTTTGTTTCATAAAAAAACCAAATTATGGACTTGCATAAAATAAAATTCATACAAATTGAAAAATTCATATAATCCGAATTGTGCCAATTCGCAAGTTGTTGTTTTTTCTGCCGCAAATTTAACCTTCTCAAGGAAATTTGAAAAAGGAATTTTCGATTGTAGTACAATAAGGCCAAAATTGCATAAGAGCCTCGGTCTGGTCTCGAACCAATAATTTGTTTATGATACGAGCATCACTAATAATTATACAAAAAGAAAGATAATAGGTCAACTTAAACGAGCAAAATTTTAATTTTTACAAATTTTATCACTTTGAGTCAAGACTTCTTTCCACCACTGTATATGCTGATTGTGAATTAGAATAATAATTGATAATAATTGAACTATTTTTATAAATCATAAATATGTATGTTTTTAATCGAACCATTTTAAACCGACTCAAAAATAGACATTTTCTAAGCTCAGATTCGTAATCAGCACATTTTTCACCGCAGGAAAAACAAAATAAATTTTTATGTTTATTATTCGTTGGGACCGCACAGAATTAAATTGGGCTTCGATTTTAAGCAGTAAATTCATAAGCTGCAAAACCCGAAATATACACAAAAAGGCAAAAAAATTTTTTTTAATTAACGCTTTTTACATTAAAAGTTTTTTGAAGAGATTTCACATTTTATGGATTTGTTCTTCTAAAAATTTTCCGACGGCCGGTTTTCTTTTTATTACTTCTTTAAGAAATGAATTTGTTAAAATATCAAAAAAAAGTACCAAAAATGCGAAATAGAAAAACACTGAAACTAAACCCACCAGCATTTCAATCTCTGGGACTCAAATCTCCGGCATTACAAACACTGGGACTCAACCCACCAACTTTCAATGACATTCCAATCACTGAAACTAAACCCACCAGCATTTCAATCTCTGTGACTCAAATCTCCGGCATTACAAACACTGGGACTCAACCTCAGCAAATTTCTTTAGCATTTCCCACCAACATTCCAATCAACAGGACTCAACCCTCCAGCATTTCAATCAGTGGCACGCAATCCACCAACATTCCAATCAACGGGACTCAATCCACCAGCATTTCAATCAGTGGGACTCAATCCACCAGCATTTCAATCAGTGGGACTCAACCCTCCAGCATTTCAATCAGTGGGACTCAACCCACCAACATTCCAATCAACAGGACTCAACCCTCCAGCATTCCAATCAACGGGACTCAATCCACCAGCATTTCAATCAGTGGGACTCAACCCTCCAGCATTCAATCACTGGGACTCAACCCACCAACATTCCAATCAACGGGACTCAATCCACCAGCATTTCAATCAGTGGGACTCAACCCTCCAGCATTTCAATCACTGGCACTCAACCCACCAGCATTTCAATCACTGGGACTCAATCCACCAACATTCCAATCGCCGGGACTCAATCCACCAACATTCCAATCGCCGGGACTCAATCCACCAGCATTTCAATCAGTGGGACTCAACCCTCCAGCATTTCAATCAGTGGGACTCAATCCACCAACATTCCAATCAACGGGACTCAATCCACCAGCATTTCAATCAGTGGGACTCAACCCTCCAGCATTCAATCACTGGGACTCAATCCACCAACATTCCAATCAACGGGACTCAATCCACCAGCATTTCAATCAGTGGGACTCAACCCTCCAGCATTCAATCACTGGGACTCAACCCACCAACATTCCAATCAACAGGACTCAACCCTCCAGCATTCGTTTTTTTTTGATCAACCCAACAGCATTTCAATCACTGGCACTCAACCCTCCAGCATTTCAATCAGTGGGACTCAATCCACCAACATTCCAATCAACGGGACTCAATCCACCAGCATTTCAATCAGTGGGACTCAACCCTCCAGCATTTCAATCAGTGGGACTCAACCCACCAACATTCCAATCAACAGGACTCAACCCTCCAGCATTCAATCACTGGGACTCAATCCACCAGCATTTCAATCAGTGGGACTCAACCCTCCAGCATTTCAATCAGTGGGACTCAATCCACCAACATTCCAATCAACGGGACTCAATCCACCAACATTCCAATCAACGGGACTCAATCCACCAGCATTTCAATCAGTGGGACTCAACCCTCCAGCATTCAATCACTGGGACTCAACCCACCAACATTCCAATCAACAGGACTCAACCCTCCAGCATTCAATCACTGGGACTCAACCCAACAGCATTTCAATCACTGGCACTCAACCCTCCAGCATTTCAATCAGTGGGACTCAATCCACCAACATTCCAATCAACGGGACTCAATCCACCAGCATTTCAATCAGTGGGACTCAACCCACCAACTTTCAATGACATTCCAATCACTGAAACTAAACCCACCAGCATTTCAATCTCTGTGACTCAAATCTCCGGCATTACAAACACTGGGACTCAACCTCAGCAAATTTCTTTAGCATTTCCCACCAACATTCCAATCAACAGGACTCAACCCTCCAGCATTTCAATCAGTGGGACGCAATCCACCAACATTCCAATCAACGGGACTCAATCCACCAGCATTTCAATCAGTGGGACTCAATCCACCAGCATTTCAATCAGTGGGACTCAACCCTCCAGCATTTCAATCAGTGGGACTCAACCCACCAACATTCCAATCAACAGGACTCAACCCTCCAGCATTCCAATGAAAAAAATTTCGGAGCATGGAGAGAAAAATTTACTTTTATTTCATTTAAAGTATTTGTTCATATACATATTTTGTCTAGTGGCTAAAATGTTTTCTTTACATTATTCCAATTGAAATTTAATCAATAAAAATATTTCAATTTTTAGTTTTGCAGGAGCCCAAATGGCTAAAATAAATATTATCGACTCCTCTCGGTCTGTAATGAACGAATCTGAAAGATTTTTTGTTTGAAGAGTTACAGACCCGGGACTGAAATGGCCAAATGCCTTTAGGACTTAACCCTCCAAAGCCTAAAACGCACAAAAGCCAAAAAACTAAAAACAATTTCCATCAGGGATTGGGTGCCGCAAAAACGTGGTGCGACATTTGGGGATTTGCAAAACAGAGTTAATTTTAAAAATATTATTTAATTTTTTCTTGCAATTGAATTAATTCTGGCTAAAGCAGACGTAATTTTGTCTAATTTTGGGCATAAAATTAAATTTTAAATATTTTTTGTTTTAGTTAAATCCACAAATGTCGGGTTCCCTAAGTGTCGGATACCCAAGTGTCGTTCGGTCCCCAAATGTCGGGTCCCCACCCTCCAGCATTTCAATCAGTGGGACTCAATCCACCAACATTCCAATCAACGGGACTCAATCCACCAGCATTTCAATCAGTGGGACTCAACCCTCCAGCATTTCAATCAGTGGGACTCAACCCACCAACATTCCAATCAACAGGAACCGATGTTTTCCCTAATCATAATAGCAAAATGAATTTAATTACTATGTTCGTTTCAGCAATTTTGTGCTTCATCAAAAGGTTCGGATCGACCAATGTGGTCGCGAGTGAAACCGATCGCCTCGCCTCATATAACTTCGAATTGTTTCGCAAAGACTTGGCCACTATTCGCTACATGCTTCTGGATGACATCGAACTTTTCCAGAGCGTGCCTCGATGTAAGTTGTTGAGGCCGCATTTTTCCGCGTTTTGCGACCGCGGTGAAATTAGGCCACGTTCTACATCAATTTTCAAAAATTTAAATGATATTTTTTCCAAAATATATGTAATTAATTAGTTGTTGTACAGGGACCGGGAATTTGTTATTTTCAAGTAAAATTATAAAAATTAATAATTTAACGCAAAATTAAATTATAATATATTTAATCAATATTTCAAACCAAATTTATTTCAAATATTTCAAACAATAATCATTTTGGACTAAATGGTCGAATATTATTAGAAATCCAGATTTACATTTCAAATCACTTTTTTCTGCGCGCTTTTTTCAAAAAACTTTTGGGAAAGAAGGGGGTCCGGCAAAATTCAAAATATTTTAATTTCTGTAGAGGGATTGAACCATGGGAAGAAGATTATCGATATCGGAACCGGGAAATAAATTTTAAAATCCGGGAATTGGGACCGGGACCTCGGATGTCCGGGAATCGCCCGGTACCGGACCCGTACAACTCTAGTAATTAGGCTTCAGATTTCCTAATTTTTTTTAAAGATTACAGTAATTTTTATTTTTTCTTCGAAATTTATTGTATTTCTTTCAGGAAAGGTACTAGGGAATTGCCCATAAACATAAAAATTGTTATATTTTGTTCATTACAATTGAAAAATTTTCTTGTATTTTGTCATTTATAACCTATATATATATTTTTGCTAAATTTGAGTGAATAGCAACACGTATAATAAAAAATTACAAAAGAAAGCCTAAGCTTAGACCCAAGAAACCTATCCAAACCTAAAGCTTAGACCTAACACCCTAAATTTTACGCATTTAATAATATTTTGGTCTTTTTTCGTAATATTTTTAAAAATATTTATTATTTTTCAGTTAATCCCAATCCTAGATAATTAAAATTAAAATTTTATATTTGCATGATTCTTTCCCATTAATTTTTAGACTTAGACTGCATTTCCGCGTTCTATGAGGAGGAAGATGAATGGACACAAAGATTCTGGGAAAAATGAAGAAATTCTTCATTTGACCGTTGGAAATTCTCATTAAAATTTGGATTTTTTAAAAATCTTAAAAAATTATGCACAAAAATATGAACTGAAAATTTTTGAATATTTTTGTTTAAACTTTTTTTTAACTTTACATTCAGAAAATTCATGGTAATTAATAAATTAATTACATAAAGACTTAAATGATACAAAATTATAAATTGTCAATTTTGGTAATGCTCTGAATTTATTTCATTTTCTTTTCCCCTGGCGGAATTTTAACTAATTTTTATTAAGAAGATTTCTAGAATTATCGAAAAAAATTTCATGTAAACATATTGCATAATTGAAGCATTTTATGCAGGAATCTCGGATTTGCTGATAAAATTTTACTTACTCTGAAGGCCTCTGGTTTCCAAAACTTTTTCAGAGCAACTAAATTGAAATTATTTTTCGGGTTTGAAATCCATTGCATCCAGCCACCACCATTGAAATACAAAAAACTTTTTTTAAGTAACAAACCTTTTTCATTCAAACGAATTCTAATGTATTTTTTTAATCAAAAAATTCTCCATTATCGTTTACATAAGCAAAACAAAAGCTTTCACATCAAAATGGAAATCAATTAACAAAAACGAAAATTTAGACAAAAAATAATAATAACAGCAAAACCACAAATTTTTTCTTACACACAAAAACAGAACCTTCATATACCGGATTTTCCACTCAAACAAACACAAAAATTTGAATTGTCAGAAAAGGGGATTAAATTTGGCAAACAAAATTTTTTTCTATCCGTTTTTAGGACTTTTACGTGCCATTTTACTCACCAACCTGTTTGATCATATATACTTTTATTAGATTTGAATACAAATATTTAAAATTATTAAATTAATTTTCACAGAGCACAATGATCACTCCTTTTTAAATCCGTCACCGTCAATCATTCATTCTCCTTCATACTCGGTCGCTAAGTTGTTCAAGACTAAAAAAAATTAATTAAAGAAAAATAATTTAATGTATGGAAAAGGAAGCCTAAAGGTTAACTCCTAGTTTTCTTAGGGTTTTGCACTGATTCTCTCGCCATAATTGAATGCATTTTCTAAAATTTTCTTAAACAATTTCTAGGGCTTGCAAAAACATTACAAATAATGGTAAAATAGGTACAAAATAGCATAAAAATAACCTAAATAGGATTAAAATCACATTTTTGTATATTAAAAAAAATAATAATTTTTATTATCTTTTTTTGAAAAAAAAACTAATTCTTTAGTGGTACATTTTCAAAAATTTTTTTTTAATTTTCACAAGAATTTTTTTTTATAAATTCTTTAAAATTTAGGAAAAGACTAAAATGCCCAAATGTTTGTTAAAAAAACCAAAATATGTACAAAAACTCCTAAATATATAAATAGAAGTATTTTTCCTACTATTTAGACCATGTAGAATCTAAGAAAAAATATGTATTTAAATAAAAATTACCAGCCCTAACAATTAGAATCTTTTATTCAATTAAATTTAATTTTCTCTCTCTCTTTCCCTCGATGACTCATTCCTCTCTTTTTCTGCCGCTCCCTCTCCTCTTCTCTCCATCCCTTCCTCACTCTTTCTGTTCCACTCTCTCTCCCATGGTTGGGCGACCAACAAAAGCGCAAAATTTGCTAAATTTTTGACTAAATTTATTTGATAAATTTGAACGAAAAGATGAATCAATAGAGAGTAGAGTTGCACGGGACCGGGAATTTTGACAAAAACCGGGACCGTGACTTGTTGGGGACGGAGACGAAAAAGAGGCGAGTTTTGAAGAATGAATAATTTTATTTTAAATAATTTTAATTAATTTTATTTTATGTATTTTATTTATTTTTTTCCTACATTAGTTCATTTAAGCTTGTGCCAGCACATAAACTCATTTTGAAGCACGCGTCCGAAGTATTTGAGGCAATGTTCCGCTTTGATTCAAAGAATACAAAATCAGAAAATAGTAAAAAATATTTGGAATATTAATCTATTAAAATTAGGGATTAATGAGAGACCGGATTTTTATGTATTTCCATTTTTTCACATTTATTTCTTAAAAATTAATTTAAATAATTTTTTTTAGCTTAGTTTGAAGCGTTTAGGAATGTATTTTATGTTCAGTTTTACACATACCATTTTTTTCTATATTTAGATATTTTAATCATATTTCAGCAATGCTGGTGGGTTGAGTCCCAGAGATCGGAATGTCATTGAAAGTTGGTGTGGCTAAAATATTTTCTTTACATTATTCCAATTGAAATTTAATCAATAAAAATATTTCAATTTTTATTTTTCTTTCATTTTAAACAGTCTAAAAATCAACTAATTAACAAAACATTTTATTAATTTTTGACAAATTCTGTTAACATAGGTATTACACTCAAAATTTCAATTTTCCGGCGGCGCCTATCGGCACCGCCGGACCCCGCCCCCATTGTTCCCAAAAAGTTTTTTTGGAAAAACCGCGCAACAAAAAGAGCAATTTTAAAGCAAAAAATTTAAGAAATTGTAAATTTTTTAAAAAATCCAGAATTATATGACTCAGAAAATTCTAAGATCCCCCCCCCCCCCGAAATTTTTAAAAATTTTCCTACGAATAATGGAAAAATTCATCCTAAACGAAAATTAAAAAATTTTAATGGTACATTTATGAATATAGGAAAATTTTCGTAACAAAATGCACTCAAATTTTCAAATTATTTTCAAAAAATTTTCTCGAAAATTCCCGGTTGGTCCCAGCTTTTCTCGCGGTTCCAGACGAAAATCGAGGTCCCGCTTCCGACTTTTCTGGTCCCGGTCCCGGTTTTTGTCAAAATTTCCGGTCTCGTGCAACTCTACTCTCTATTGATTCATCTTTTCGTTCAAATTTATCAAATAATATAACAGATATGTTTTTTTGGTATATTTTGGGTCTTTGCTTGGTAAAAAGCAATTGTTTGTGGCTATGTTAAAAATTATTATGTTCTAAGTCAATTAACTCACAATTGGCATATCCAATAAGCTCCTCAATGTTTTCTTCTACGAATGCCATGCCCTGTGCAGCCCAAAATAAATCACCACGAAACAGAGTGAAAGTGTAGGCAGTCGGCAGCAACCCATTTTGATCGGGTCCGTGCAATTCGAAATGGTCGTAAATCACTGTAACAAAAATGCATAATTAGTTTAATTGTACCCATTTGTCTTTTTTGTCAATAATTTCAGCATTTTTTTCAATATTAAAAAAAAAATTCTTTTGGAATTCTTCATTGAGCTTTTTTATTTTTTTATTATAAGCTAAAACAAAAGCATATTTTTATCAAATCAAAAAATTATAACGAAGAAATGCTATTTTTGAGTCCCTTTCTTTTTAGCATATGCGCTGAAAAATATGTTAATCCTTACAATTTACAACCCAATTCATTATATTGTATTTTACTGACAATTTATTAAAAATTACAGAGTCCAAAATAATACCGATGGTTCCCCCACATTTTTTGGGTATTTTTTTTTGTTTCAAAAATTGAAAATTAGCTTGTTTTAATCAATTTTAGAAAAAAGTAAGAATTGTAAAATTTGTATTTTCGACTTTTAGAAAGTTATCAAAATAAAGTGAAAGGGACAAAAAGTAAAGATGGTGAAAGGTGAAAATAGCGAAGGTAAAGTAACATTAGTTAACAAAACGGGTCTGAACTCTAAAAATTTTCCCTTGTGGCTAAATAACCGCGAAAGTATTCATTTTGTGGATAAAACTAAGAAATTGCAATAATAATTTTCAAAATTTTTCTGGCGACACCTATCGGCAACCGTTGGACCCAATATGTATCATACGAAGGGCTCCAAGATGTTAGGCTTTAGCCTCATTTTGTGGTTTTTTGTTAATTTTTCATAAAAACTAGAAAATAACAAAAAAAATTTTTTTTGCGAAAATTCACTCAAATAAGAATTTTTTCAATGAAAATCAACTAAAAATATAGTCAAAATTCTTAATTTTCCCCCGGCGGCGCCTATCGGCACCGCCGGACCCTAAAAATTGGGTTCGGACCCCGTGGGCGGGGGTGGCTTTTCGCGGGGCGGGGGATGGCAGGGGTCAGAGTCGCGGGGGCGGGGACGGGGGCACGAAAATTCCGCCCCCGCGGGGGGCGGGGGCGGGTTGATTTGTTAATTCCAAAAAATTTCACAAAAAAATTAATTTTTATGAATGGTGTGTTGGCTCCACATTCCTTTAGTCAATGTTTCGCCTCGATTCAATTCCTTTGGCATAAATTACACAGATTTTGTCTAAAGAATTACCAAATTTAGGGATTTTGGGCGAATTTTTTAAGATTTATGGGGTTTTTTTAAGGATTAAATCCGGAAAAATATGGAATCACTCGAAATCTCTTGAGCTAAATCTAAAAAACAGAGGCTGATATCGATCTAGCGCCAATTAATCGGGTTTCAAACCGATTAAAATCACAAATGTTGACCCAGCTTAGACATAATCATATGAAAATGAAAATTTCTGAACAAAATTCGTAACAGTGGATAGTTCTCGACGAGAAAAATCGTTCTAACTAAATTAAACTTCGATCAGATATTGTTTTGACAATGGGAAGGAAAGTTTAACAATTAAAGCTGCAAAATCAACTCATTGACAAATTTTTTTTGTCAATTTAAAACATAATTAATTAAAAATGATGAATTGTTTAAAACATTTTGAAATTAAAAAAGATGAGTTAAACTTTTTTGCATTTGATTGCTCCGGCACTGAAGTGTCGTTTTCGTCGGGACTCAGTTTTCCATTGTAAAAATGACACCTGATCGACTTTTAATAGCTAGGTCGAATGTTTGAGAACAGTCGATTGATACAAATATTCTTGAAAAAAAATTAAATTTTGATCAAATAAAATAAATCCCAAAATTTATTTTAGTTCCACATTGAGTGCCATTGTTCACAAACACCCATGAAATTTTTAAGGTTCAGGGGGTTTTTTAAAATGAAATCTTTAGTTTCAAAAAATTACAAATCATCTTGTTACATACACCCCATTCATAACAAGCATATACTTATTGAGTGTGTTGAACTTACCATGGATAATATCCATAAGTCGCCTTCCGGGAAAAGTCATAACAGAAGCCAAAATGCGATCAATTGCGGCGTTAAAGCGGACCGTCTAATTAAAAAAAAACAAAATTAAATTACCACAATTTAATGAATAAACATTATGGGACAGTTGGTCCGCTTTTGCATGACAGATTTTCGAGTTTTGTCGAAATCATTGTTGGTGTACAACGCATTTTTGGAGCAGAAAATTAATTTTTTTAAAAATTATTATTTGGAGAAATTTTCTTAAAACAAGTTTGTGCATAAGTTTGTTTTAAAAATATATGTATAAGAAAAAAAGAACAAATTAAAACCTACTGCTTCTCCAACATTTGCCATTCCTGTCACAGAGAAAATGATCAAAAGTAGGACAAACGTGGCTTAAATAAAGTTAATTATTTTATTAAAAATAGCAAAAAATGATTGAATTTGGAAAAAAAGGTAAGAGACAAAATGGATAGTCAATTGGTAACAACAAAAAAATTTTTTGCCGCATCTACAACCATATATTGATGAAAAAATTGTGCGACAATTAAATTTTGGTGTGGTAAGAAAATTGTGAGATAAAATTTAATCTCAAAAATTTGTTATTTCTATCAGTTTTGGAAAATCTTTTTAATATCTCGTTAAATGTTAATGATCTGGAAGCGCGGCCGCTGCCTGAGCCCCAACAACCCGAACAGCAACAACAACCGCAACAACAACAAGCAGAATTATTGATTCAGATTGGGGATGTTGAGGATGCATTGCTTCTCAACGTTCATGAGGGAGAATTGTTTGTCGGGATTTTGCTGTATAAAGAAAATGAGCAACAAAAAAAAATTGTCCGGCAGTGCCAGTGTCTTAATAGTATTTTTTAAATTTTTGGCCTAAATATTGGAATTCTCCACAAAAAATGATAATTAATTGCCATGCTATATAATTCCATTTTTAAAAGTTGCCTCTGTGGGATTGGAATTCAAATAATTTTTTCTTAAATTAAAAGAAATTTTATTCATCCATAAATGCCTTGGAGATAATTATCAATGGGATCAATTAGATGAATGTTGTTAATGCTGTAATGTGGGAGACCAGAAAAGGTGAATGTCCGCTCCCTTTCATTGTAAATGAACTGAGGGGGGGGGGGACGGATCAGTGCGGGGCCAAGCGGAGGAATTGGAGAAAAGCGAAGCGCTTAAACATGGTCCGCCATGGAATTGGCGACCCTTTTTTTTGCTTTTCTAAAAAGCTTTTTTTGCGGCGCGCTTTTTAAAAAATTATTTTTTTTTTTTGTAGGTAGGCGGTGCCGCTAGACGCCGCCGGGGGAAAATTTTCAAAATTTCAAATGAATTTGGTTAAGAAAATAGCAAATTTTCCAGAAATTTCCCTCTTTTCCCTTCGCCGGCGACCCCCCTCCCCCCCACCTCTTTTACACCGGCCCACCTCGATGCGAAATGTTCAGACATTTTGGGATCTTTGCCAATGGCTATATGATGCGCTGCCCACCTTGAAATCGTCAATCAGTGGGCGAGGGTGTGGGAAGAAATGTTGCGGCATCGGAAATGCCATCTGAGCGTGGAATGACTGTTGTTGCTGTTGCTGGCCCATTTCGACGCCACATTGTTGCGGGCCCCAAATGTTGTTGTTGTTGTTAATGTTGCCGTTCTCTTGGGCGGCCGTCTCGGCGCCGTCGGCTCCGTTTTGAGGCTCCACCTCAATGATGGACACTTGCATGGTGCCGTCAAAGCTGCAAATTAAATTTAAATGAGTCGTGCTTAATTTTATATATTATAAATATATATATTATTCTTATTTGGTGAAAAGCGGTAAATTTTTATGGAAAATTTTTCAAAATCAAACCCATATCACGGCAAATTCTGTGTAAAAAAATTACTGTATTCTATAAGGGAAACTGTAATATCATTTATTTTTTAAATGGAATTGTGCGTGTTTATCCAAAAATGAATATGTCAGTGGCCGTTGGTTTGATCTTTTATTAATCCCTGTTGGTCATGCCGTTGCTGCCGAACATTTTTGGCATCGGTTACTCCATCTAAACGAAAAAAAAACACTTGGAAATGATTGTTAATCCGTACCTAATTCAAACTGAAGTTTTTAAAATTTTACTAAAATATGAAACTCTGGCGCAATGCCCAATTCCCATTAGTCTCTTCCCATATTTTCGGATAAATCTTTTGCAAATTTATTTATTTCACACCTCCACAGAGTTTTGCTGGGGTCCAAATGGCTGGTGCACTCTGCCGCCGTTCAGTCCCATCAGTGATTGCGGGAAGGAGTCGATGGCCACCACGGGCTCCGGTGCTGATGTGGTGCTGGTGGTGATGGTCGGGTCGCGGTCCATGGACGCCGAAATGGGCAGCGATGGTGGCAATTCATTACTGCAAAAATAAAAATTTTTATAGGTTTTTATTAAATAGTAAATTGATATGTAGGGCTTCCAATTATATGCACATGCATATTTTTTCCTGGACTGTGGGAGGTCTGAAACGCACGAAAAACATGTTTTTTTGCTTGGTTTGAAGCTTCTAGGAAGGATTTCTATATCCATATTTTTCCATATTTCGCGATTTATGTCCATATTTCCATAATTTTTTTTTTTTGTAGGTAGGCGGTGCCGCTAGACGCCGCCGGGGGAAAATTTTCAAAATTTCAAATGAATTTGGTTAAGAAAATAGCAAATTTTCCAGAAATTTCCCTCTTTTCCCTTCGCCGGCGACCCCCCTCCCCCCCACCTCTTTTACACCGGCCCACCTCGATGCGAAATGTTCAGACATTTTGGGATCTTTGCCAATGGCTATATGATGCGCTGCCCACCTTGAAATCGTCAATCAGTGGGCGAGGGTGTGGGAAGAAATGTTGCGGCATCGGAAATGCCATCTGAGCGTGGAATGACTGTTGTTGCTGTTGCTGGCCCATTTCGACGCCACATTGTTGCGGGCCCCAAATGTTGTTGTTGTTGTTAATGTTGCCGTTCTCTTGGGCGGCCGTCTCGGCGCCGTCGGCTCCGTTTTGAGGCTCCACCTCAATGATGGACACTTGCATGGTGCCGTCAAAGCTGCAAATTAAATTTAAATGAGTCGTGCTTAATTTTATATATTATAAATATATATATTATTCTTATTTGGTGAAAAGCGGTAAATTTTTATGGAAAATTTTTCAAAATCAAACCCATATCACGGCAAATTCTGTGTAAAAAAATTACTGTATTCTATAAGGGAAACTGTAATATCATTTATTTTTTAAATGGAATTGTGCGTGTTTATCCAAAAATGAATATGTCAGTGGCCGTTGGTTTGATCTTTTATTAATCCCTGTTGGTCATGCCGTTGCTGCCGAACATTTTTGGCATCGGTTACTCCATCTAAACGAAAAAAAAACACTTGGAAATGATTGTTAATCCGTACCTAATTCAAACTGAAGTTTTTAAAATTTTACTAAAATATGAAACTCTGGCGCAATGCCCAATTCCCATTAGTCTCTTCCCATATTTTCGGATAAATCTTTTGCAAATTTATTTATTTCACACCTCCACAGAGTTTTGCTGGGGTCCAAATGGCTGGTGCACTCTGCCGCCGTTCAGTCCCATCAGTGATTGCGGGAAGGAGTCGATGGCCACCACGGGCTCCGGTGCTGATGTGGTGCTGGTGGTGATGGTCGGGTCGCGGTCCATGGACGCCGAAATGGGCAGCGATGGTGGCAATTCATTACTGCAAAAATAAAAATTTTTATAGGTTTTTATTAAATAGTAAATTGATATGTAGGGCTTCCAATTATATGCACATGCATATTTTTTCCTGGACTGTGGGAGGTCTGAAACGCACGAAAAACATGTTTTTTTGCTTGGTTTGAAGCTTCTAGGAAGGATTTCTATATCCATATTTTTCCATATTTCGCGATTTATGTCCATATTTCCATATTTTGGCATTTAATTCCATATTTGATGCCCATATTTTGGCATTTTTCTAAAAAACCTCTATTAGAACGGCCCCCATCAACTAAATTGGGATTTTGACACCAAATCGGAAAATTTTTCCGAAAAAGGCATTTTTTATCAAAATTTTGTCGAAAATATTGATTAATGTATCGTTGTTTTTTCTTCAAAAATAATTTTTAATAATATATTTAGCAATTCTTGAAAGTTTTACTTTGCATTTAGCGAATTTGAGGAAATTTTGAGAAATTATACGCCTAATTTTGAAAAATTTATCCATATTTTTTCCATTTATGTCCATATTTTGAGATTTTTGCTATTTTATGTCCATATTTCGCGATTTTTGTCAATATTTTATGGCCATATTTAGCGATGCCCTATTGATATGTTGTCAAAATTTTAATGCCACACTCTCTGTTACTGTGTTTTATTTCCCTAAAAGATTATGAAAATATTTATTTTCAATGCTATTCGCTACATACCAGCAGAGTAATTCATTGGCGACATGAAGTTTGAGCACCAGAGTAAGGGATTTAAAAAAAATAAATATGTAAGATGCTAAATAAATCGTTAAAATCTAGTAAATTTTAAGAACCCTTGTGCTTAAAAATGGATATTTTCTTGAAAATTAAAATTTTATGTATGAAAACCTGGAATCTTATTATTTAGTTAATTCTTACAGCTGTTTAAACGTAGAGTTAAACATGTACTTATTTCTGTTTCTGAATATCCGGCTTAATTGGGCCCGAAATGTCAAGAGACCCGTTAATTCTATTTAAACTCATAAAGTTTTCTTTGAACAGACCGAGCCTTGTAATGATACAAATATTACATATGCATGGCATTGATATAGAATGAATGGTAATTACTAATTAGTCTAGCAAAATAAGCAGGTTAATTGAGCGGATGTTCGTTCAAAAATTTTCGATTCCGAGCTTGATTAAAATTTACTATGGTTTTAAATTAAACGATTGCAATTATAGTCAATTAAAACTATTTTTATTTTTAAAATCCTTAATTTAGTGCCAAACTTCCCGGTGCCCAAATTTCTGGTGCCCAAACTTCCTGGCGCCCAGACTTCCCGGTGCCCAAACTTCCCCCTCCCAATTCATTTACATTAGATCTGCACGGGACCGGGACCTGGTACTGAAAAAAGCGGAACAACTGATTACCAAGGTCGTCCCGGTTTTGACCAATTTTGACCGGGACCGGGAAATTCCTGGGTTTTCCAGCCAAAAAATCCCGTTTTTCAATCATAAAAATCCCGGTCCCGGTTTTTATCAAAATTCCCGGTCCCGTGCAGCTCTAATTTACATACAATTGTCAATTACAGAAATTTCAGTTACAGTAACCCATATAGAAAACTTTTTATTAAGAAATAAATTAAAACGCAATTTACCTTTTGGCTAGGCTGAACAATCTGTCAAATTTCTCGCCAATGGCCGATGATGCTCGATGGTAATAGTCGTAGGGACCGGCGTTTTCATAGCCCATGCGATGCTTCAGCTCGGCCCTGAAATGAACATTCAAAATTTAATTTATATACAAATATTAAACAAAATTCTGATCACTATGTACTAGTTTATGACCATTAAAATAGACGTAATATGTGCAAAATGATCAGGACCATATGCAAGCAAGATTAAAGCTGATCATCATGGTCAGACCAATTATTTCAACACGGAAATAAATTGACCAGTGAGATAAAAGAAAAACAGCAAATGAAATTTGCGGCAGGAAACTTAAGCCTGAAGAAACGAAAACTAAAGATTCGGAGTAGGTTCAATTTGGCAAAGATCATCTCAAGCACAGATCGATTAAATACCAAACCGATAAACAAAAATATGGATATATGCTATGTCTGATGAGAAATGTCACAAAACTGAAATAGGGCCAAAAGTTGTTTGGCTTTTCGTAAAACAATTTAGCCCCCCCCCCCTCAATTTTCCAAATTTATCCGTCAGCGGACAATTCGTCAGCAAATTTTTTTTGAGCAATGATCAAAAATTTTGCAAAAATAATTGTTAAATTTAATAAAAATAATTTTTTATAAATTCTTAACATTTCTAATTACTTTATAATTTATTTAATTGACCATCTCGATAAATAATCATTTATTTCTTTTAAGATCATTTCACATTTTTATAAAATAACACAAATTATTAATTCACATTTTTAGCGACTTAAATAATTTTCACATTATTTTAAATAAATCTGGTTATTTTAAAAATAAATTTGCTTATGGGTTAGTTACTGACGGATTGTCCACTGACGGATTGGATTGTCCACTTACTGACGGATTGATCACTGGTCCTAAAAACGGATAGAAAAAAATTTTGTTTGCCAAATTTAATCCCCTTTTCTGACAATTCAAATGAGTGTAAAATGAATTCACCCTCAGCCACTCTCCAAATTGTTCATCCCACCATTTTTTGAATTTTGGACACTAAAACTTTTAATGTTTTATTAATTATATAAAAATATGGTTGTTAATCTCTCCCGAGTTCCCTTTTCCTCGTCCCCTATCCTCGACCTGTCCTCCCCGACGATCTCCGATCACCGAGATGCGTTCCCCCCAGGCTTTTATTCGATTTGAAAAATTGTTTTAACCAAGCCAGCCACTTATTTTCAATGGTGGTGGCTGGATGCAATGGATTTCAAACCCGAAAAATAATTTCAATTTAGTTGCTCTGAAAAAGTTTTGGAAACCAGAGGCCTTCAGAGTAAGTAAAATTTTATCAGCAAATCCGAGATTCCTGCATAAAATGCTTCAATTATGCAATATGTTTACATGAAATTTTTTTTCGATAATTCTAGAAATCTTCTTAATAAAAATTAGTTAAAATTCCGCCAGGGGAAAAGAAAATGAAATAAATTCAGAGCATTACCAAAATTGACAATTTATAATTTTGTATCATTTAAGTCTTTATGTAATTAATTTATTAATTACCATGAATTTTCTGAATGTAAAGTTAAAAAAAAGTTTAAACAAAAATATTCAACAATTTTCAGTTCATATTTTTGTGCATAATTTTTTAAGATTTTTAAAAAATCCAAATTTTAATGAGAATTTCCAACGGTCAAATGAAGAATTTCTTCATTTTTCCCAGAATCTTTGTGTCCATTCATCTTCCTCCTCATAGAACGCGGAAATGCAGTCTAAGTCTAAAAATTAATGGGAAAGAATCATGCAAATATAAAATTTTAATTTTAATTATCTAGGATTGGGATTAACTGAAAAATAATAAATATTTTTAAAAATATTACGAAAAAAGACCAAAATATTATTAAATGCGTAAAATTTAGGGTGTTAGGTCTAAGCTTTAGGTTTGGATAGGTTTCTTGGGTCTAAGCTTAGGCTTTCTTTTGTAATTTTTTATTATACGTGTTGCTATTCACTCAAATTTAGCAAAAATATATATATAGGTTATAAATGACAAAATACAAGAAAATTTTTCAATTGTAATGAACAAAATATAACAATTTTTATGTTTATGGGCAATTCCCTAGTACCTTTCCTGAAAGAAATACAATAAATTTCGAAGAAAAAATAAAAATTACTGTAATCTTTAAAAAAAATTAGGAAATCTGAAGCCTAATTACTAGAGTTGTACGGGTCCGGTACCGGGCGATTCCCGGACATCCGAGGTCCCGGTCCCAATTCCCGGATTTTAAAATTTATTTCCCGGTTCCGATATCGATAATCTTCTTCCCATGGTTCAATCCCTCTACAGAAATTAAAATATTTTGAATTTTCCCGGACCCCCTTCTTTCCCAAAAGTTTTTTGAAAAAAGCGCGCAGAAAAAAGTGATTTGAAATGTAAATCTGGATTTCTAATAATATTCGACCAGAAATTTCCTGAAAAATTAATACAAAAAGATTAAAAGGCTAATGGATATGGGCTAATTAGTTGATTGACCAAATTTATTTTGCGTTAAATTATTAATTTTTATAATTTTACTTGAAAATAACAAATTCCCGGTCCCTGTACAACAACTAATTAATTACATATATTTTGGAAAAAATATCATTTAAATTTTTGAAAATTGATGTAGAACGTGGCCTAATTTCACCGCGGTCGCAAAACGCGGAAAAATGCGGCCTCAACAACTTACATCGAGGCACGCTCTGGAAAAGTTCGATGTCATCCAGAAGCATGTAGCGAATAGTGGCCAAGTCTTTGCGAAACAATTCGAAGTTATATGAGGCGAGGCGATCGGTTTCACTCGCGACCACATTGGTCGATCCGAACCTTTTGATGAAGCACAAAATTGCTGAAACGAACATAGTAATTAAATTCATTTTGCTATTATGATTAGGGAAAACATCGGTCATATGGGCCGAAGCCCAAAATGGCTAAATAAAAACCAATCGACTCCTCTCGGTTTGTATGAACGAAGCCAATAGATTTTTTGCTGGGCTACCCGACTTTTTGGGGATTTGCAACTTGGGGACCCGCCATTTGGGCACCCGACATTTGGGGACCCGCCATGTCGACTCGACACTTAGGGAACCCGACATTTGTGGATTTAACTAAAACAAAAAATATTTAAAATTTAATTTTATGCCCAAAATTAGACAAAATTACGTCTGCTTTAGCCAGAATTAATTCAATTGCAAGAAAAAATTAAATAATATTTTTAAAATTAACTCTGGATTGGGCTGATGATTTGTTTTGCAAGTGAGTCACAAAAAATTTAATTTAAAGCACCCGACAGTGTCACCCGAAAGATAAGAAACAGAAAAGATGACCTCCGGCATTTTGTTGCTGTACGCAATTAGACAGCAAAGTCGTCTGGAACTTTTGGAATGCCCTTGACGAATTTCTGTTCCCGTTGGCCCTTGGGAAAGGCGTTTTAAAAAAAATAGAGAGGTGTACTGAACATAAAACATATTGTGATTTGTCTATTGTGTTGTGGTTAGCATGGGCTCAAAATCCTGCTACCTCCTCGCGGTGAGTCCGGAAACAGAGTTAATTTTAAAAATATTATTTAATTTTTTCTTGCAATGGAATTAATTCTGGCTAAAGCAGACGTATTTTTGTCTAATTTTGGGCATAAAATTAAATTTTAAATATTTTTTTTGTTTTAGTTAAATCCCCAAATGTCGGGTCCCCAGATGTCGGGTTCCCTAAGTGTCGAATCCCAAAATGTCGTTCGGTCCCCAAATGTCGGGTCCTTAAAAGTCGGGTCCCCAAATGTCGGGTTCCCTGGGAGAGGAAAATGCCAAGCAGCAAAAAAGTGCCGAAATTTTGCCCCCCAACATCAAAAAATCTTATATATTTCATCGTCAAAAATGATCCCCAAATGTCGTTCGGTCCCCAAATGTCGGGTCCTTAAAAGTCGGGTCCCCAAATGTCGGGATCCCCAAATGTCGTTCGGTCCCCAAATGTCGGGTCCTTAAAAGTCGGGTCCCCAAATCCAAACGCGTGGGAAGGAGGGGGGGGGGAGGGAGAGGGCGGGCATTTGTCGGCTCTTTTCTTTGAAATTTTTCTTTTGTCGGCACACACAAAAAATAAATAATTTTCCAATTAAACGAAAGTGTCCAAAAGTGTCCGGCAGAATGAACAGTCAATCTCACATCACATTCATTCATCAATAAAAGAATGGAAAAGATTGGTCAGTTCTGTCATTCATTCATTGTCGGGATCCCCAAATGTCGGGTTCCCTAAATTTCGGATCCCCAAATGTCGTTCGGTCCCCAAATGTCGGGTCCCCAAGTTGCAAATCCCCAAATGTCGCACCACGTTTTTGCGGCACCCAATCCCTGATGGTTATTGTTTTTAGTTTTTTGGCTTTTGTGCGTTTTAGGCTTTGGAGGGTTAAGTCCTAAAGGCATTTGGCCATTTCAGTCCCGGGTCTGTAACTCTTCAAACAAAAAAATCTTTCAGATTCGTTCATTACAGACCGAGAGGAGTCGATAATATTTATTTTAGCCATTTGGGCTCCTGCAAAACTAAAAATTGAAATATTTTTATTGATTAAATTTCAATTGGAATAATGTAAAGAAAACATTTTAGCCACTAGACCAAATATGTATATGAACAAATACTTTAAATGAAATAAAAGTAAATTTTTCTCTCCATGCTCCGAAATTTTTTTCATTTAAAATTAAAAAGCCCATAAACCCGAATATTTACAAATTTACGTGCAAAATAATTAAGCCAAAAATCACAAAAATGGATATTTTACTTGGATATTTTACTGCAAAATATATTTAATCATGCCAAAATTCAAAATTTTCAGGCAGAGCGTGTAGGCGCCGCTGCCTGCCCCCCCCCCCCAATAGCATAAAAATAAAGATAAATTCAATTTTTTTAACTAGAAAATTAATTATTTTTGATTTTCCCGGAAAACTCCCGGTTGTTTCCGAGCCCCAAGTTCCGTTTGAAAATCCGGCTACCGATCCTGGCCTTTCTGCTCCGGAAGTACCGGCCCAGTTTTGCACAAAATTCTTGTTCACATCAAAATTTAGTTTTAGATCGTTAACCTAATATCTATTAATTATGGTATAACATTTACTCCGTATTATGCGAAAAAGAATCACGCCTTTAACTCTGAAAACACATTTCATGAGACGCTCAACAGCGGCATCAAATTGGCCAGCCTAAATTAATTAATTTGAGTGAAAAAACGTACACTCAAAATGTATTTAAGTAAAATACTTTAAAATTAATCGCATACTATGAATAAACACATTGTGTGCCAGTCGGATTGCCTTCGTAAGACAAAATTGTCGAATTTTGCCGAAACTCTTGTTGTTGCCCAACGCCTTTTGGGTGGTAGAAAATTAATTAATTCGAAAATTAATTCCGCCGGGAGAAATTTTCTTTTTAAAATTGCGTTCATATTTCAATGGATTCAGTTAATATTGTACAAAATACTGAAATGCCATTGGATGAATTTGCCTTCATCCAAAAGTTATTCGTCTTTTTTTATCAATTAAGGCATCGTTTTCACTTTATCTATTTCTGACAGAAAATGCTTTTTTTGGAAAACTTTCTTTATCAATTCCAATCAAAAAAAACTAACCATCAAAGTTTAATGCAATATGTTCTGTGTTGTAGAAAACGGTGTTTGAAGTTATAATTAAAGCAGATAAAGCTTGATCAATAAATTTTCAATTAAACAATGTGAAAAGCTAAAAACTCAATATTGCAATAGGAATCTTATATTAAAAAATGATCAATGATATGCTTATTTTAAAAAGTTTACTTTTAATTCTGCTTTTAATAACTTTTTTGGAAAGCTAAACACAATTATTTAAGAGAAACTTAAAAAAAATTGTAAATTAATTCTAAAAAATGTTAGAGTTCTGGTTAAGGATTCGGAATTGGCTGAAATGGAGGCCGGATTCGTGCTCAGCGCCTCAAAACACCCCTAGAAAAGTGTTTAAAAAATTTTCAGAAAAAAAAAATTAAAAAATTTCGCTACCATTGATCTTTTACTTTCGACTACATCCTGTTCTCACACGCATTTTGTATTTAGAAGGGACAAAAAGTATCTATTTACCCATCAAAATGCATTTGGTACACTCCATTTTTCAATTAAAAAATGAACAGAAGAAGAGAGAGAGGGTTACGGTATTTAACTGATTACTGTAGTTAGTTTTCTTTCGTCTGTCGCTTTCCAATTTTATTCGGGATTTGTCCAATGTTCACATGTCTTCTGCTGAGGTTAACATTCTTTCAGCGAAAAGGTAACAAGACATTTAAGAAAATTTGGCATTTTTATTAAGTTTTTTTAAATTGGTTAAATTAAAAATGATAATTCCGAATCACTTCTCTTCAATAAAAATGAGTGACAAAATCATGGACATGAGAACAGTGACTTTTGTAAAAAGTGGCAACAATTGCAACTTTGACGGGCGCAAAGAAAAATTGTGATTTCTTAATTGGGCTTTGATTTTAGGCAACAGCAAATATTTGAGTTCATATTTAGTCGAAATAATCAAAAAATGGCATTTTAGATCAATTTAATTATGTCCTATTTTTTCTATTTCGCATTTTTGGTACTTTTTTTTGATATTTTAACAAATTCATTTCTTAAAGAAGTAATAAAAAGAAAACCGGCCGTCGGAAAATTTTTAGAAGAACAAATCCATAAAATGTGAAATCTCTTCAAAAAACTTTTAATGTAAAAAGCGTTAATTAAAAAAAATTTTTTTGCCTTTTTGTGTATATTTCGGGTTTTGCAGCTTATGAATTTACTGCTTAAAATCGAAGCCCAATTTAATTCTGTGCGGTCCCAACGAATAATAAACATAAAAATTTATTTTGTTTTTCCTGCGGTGAAAAATGTGCTTTATTTAATTATCCTACTAATAAATAATTATTATTTTAATTTTTTTAATTTATCTAATATTAAGCCAAAAAAAAATCCAAAAATTGCATTATCCCTATACAACTAATTTTGAACTCCATTTTTTATCGAAAATTTACTTTTTTGGAGTTTGTCGTTAAAGAGATTTTGTAGTTTGAAAAAATAAATATTTTGTTAATCGTTAATTATTGACAAGATAATTTACATTTTTGTTTTGTTGATAAATGAAAAAGGAATTATCCGAAATTATGAGATATGAGATTTTTTGAAAATAATGAAAAAATAAATTAAACATATTCACGCTCTGATTTTTTTGTTAAAAACTTTGTTCGCCATAACATTTTGAAGCAGGAATTTTTATAAAATTTAAAAATAATTTATTAAAAACATTAATTGTTTTTCATTCAATGGATTTTTTTCGTGCTCCATTTTAAATATAGAGCCCGGCGCGTGGGACGGGATCTCGCGCGGGATTTTGCGGGATCCCAGTTAGCAATGCCGCATTTTTTGGAAAAAGCGGGCTTTGCGGGATATTGCGGAATTAGTCCCTGCGCGATCCGGTCCCGCAAAATGAATTGGGTCCGCAAATTTGTGTTTTTTTTTTGTGCGGGATCCGCAATGCATATTTTGAAAATTGCAAAGACAGAATGCCAAATGTTCTCAATACATTTATAATAAATTCAATTAGAATGAAAGCAGAGATGCGGTAGGGGTCAACTCCGTCTGGCCAACTCCGTCTCAGCAATGTTCAAAAAGCTATAACTTTTTTCTTTGTTGGCCAAACTTCACAATCATGGTATCATTCGAAAGCCCTAGATGTTTAGAAGATATTTATAAGCTATTTCTCAGTGATTAATCAGCTCTCAAAAAAGTTGTCAGTTTAAAACCGCAAAAAAGGCAGAATTTTCAAAGTTTTTTATTTCTATCTTTTTTTATAGTTCGAAATTTTCTGTAATTTTTAGTAGGCTAATAGAGCCTGTGAAGAGCTTTCGAATGATATCAAGATTGTTTGATTCGGTCAATAACTTCAAGAGTTATATTGACTCAAAGTTGGCTCAGACGGAGTTGGCACGTTCCGCAGAGATGCGATATCTGAGGATTTTTCCTCATTTTTTGGTCTTTTAGAGGGTCAAAGAGGATTTTTTGGAAAATGAGGATTTGCGGATTTTTGTGGTCTTTTGATAAATTTAAGGATTTTTGTGGTCTTTTGAAAATGTCAAATCAAAACTAAACTTATAATATTCTTCAGAATTTTCCCTTCAAAATGAGCACATAATTGCTTTTTTTTAAGAAAAAATAGGAATTATGGGGTCCGGCGGCGCTGATAGGCGCCGGTTGTTTCAAACGAAAATATGACTCTTAATTGATTTTGTTTGCCTTTTTTTGTGTTTTAAAAAATGAGGATTTTCAAAATTTTGAGATCGAAACTCTGAGTTAAAGTCATTTTTCATCGCAAATAGAATTTAAAAAGTGCGACATTTGCTCATTTTTCGGACAAAATTTGTTAAGAAACCGGTTCAAACCTTCAAAAAATTTTTATATGAAATTTCCGTTTTTATTTTAAATATTTATTTCACGCGTTATCTTTATGTAATTCGGTCTCCCAATTCTCTTCTAAAAGTGTTCAGAAGCGCACCAAATTATAAAGGGATGAAAGCAGGAGGATTAACTTATCTTAAAATTTGGCAGTGATAAATTATGCTCAAAATTTTTTTTTGGATTTTCCACTTTTAATTAATTATTAGGATAATTTTTTTTTTCAAAAAATTGATCACTCTTATCTCTTCTAAAAGTGATCAGAAACGCAGAAAATTTGAAAAGTGAATTTTTGTGGGACCTTTAAACTGATTGTGATGAAGTGTGGCATTCATAAGCGAGACATAGTTTTTTGGCACTGATTAGCCAGTCACAAATTGAACACATTGAAATGTTTGTTTTTGAAATAAAGCGCTAATATTAAATTAATTTTGTTTTCTTTTTTTGATAATTCACTCATTTGAATAAATCTCAAAGATATTGAAATTCTTAGTTCAAACTGATTTTTATCATAAAATAATGGTCAAACTAAATGTTGATAAACAGTAAGAAGCAACAATCAAAATAAGCATTTTGTCTCATCAAAAAGCTGATCGGATAATTATTCTCAATTATTGATTTTTCTCATTAAAAAATCGGTAATTATGATTGATTTTCTTTTCTCATTCAATCTCGACTTTTCTGATCACTGATCAGCGGTCCTGCGGGCGCTGCTTCAAATACTGCTGCAGTTGGGGCAGCGCATGGACACGGTCAACGTATTTGATCAGCTCCGGGTACGCATTGATGGTGTCCGGCTCCAACTTTGTAAACATGTACAGAAAGTTGGCCACCTGTTGAAAACCAGCGATTGTTACGGTATTTATGGTACGGTACTGTAACAAAAATTTTTCAAGCAATTCACCGTAAATAGCAGATTATTTTCGTATCAGCAAAAGAATTAAATCTAATTTATAAATCAATTTTTAAGGACTCATAAAACGGCTTAAAATTTAAAAAATTACCTAAAAATTCAAAAAATTTGAAAATTTCAACTCCGACGGTTTCGATGACTGCCGTCGAGAAAATTTTCCAATTTTTTCAAAAAAAAATTTACTTGAAAGTCCACCATTGAGAGGCCAGACTTAAGCATGTACCCTGACCCGGACTCCTTCAAAAGTTTCTCAAAAAGTGGAAAAATGCGCTTGACTCCCGGCTCGAACACTTCGCCGCGCAATTTGTCCTTGGAGAATGGAAAAATTTAAAAGAAAAAAAAGTTTCTATTAAATAATATATAAAAAGAATTTTAATTCATTAAAAAGAATGAAATTTTTTCTTTTAAAATGGTTTAAATATACAAATTTATTTATTAAAATTACAAATTAAAATATTTTTTATATGAAATTAATTGCCAAAAATTTTTAAAAAATTTGGCAAATTTGGGTGATTTTTGAATTGATTTTTATAAAAATATTAAATTAAAATTAAATTAATAATTTAATTTAATGAATGAATAAATTAATGAATTGCTTAATTATTAATTAATAAAATTAGAAATAATTAAATTTTGCTTCATTTTCTTCACCAAATCGCCTTCTTGACGTCCCATTTTGACCATCAAATACGGGAGCAAATCAGTGGTAGCATCCTTCAGAAAGTCAATGATTTCGTTAGCCTTCGCCTTTTCCCATTCATCTTTGCCGGCCAAGTCTTAAATTTTAAAATTTAGTAAATTTAAAAAATAAATTGTATCACATAAATTTACCAAATTTTTCGGCAAGGTAGCGCAAAATTGCCGAGCTTTGTGCCAATGGCTTCCCGTCAACCTCCAAAACTGGGGCTTTTCCGTAGAAAAATTCTGAAAAAGTTTTTGTTTTTTTTTAATTTGGCATTTATTTCTATGGCATTATGCCACATGTTTTAATTACTCACTCGGTTTGTACGTTTTCTCCCATTCTTCAAAGTCTTTAAAGCGGATGTCCTCAAATGGTTGGCCAACATAGTGAAGCAAAAGGCGGATTGGTTCACCCAAACCACGCAGGTCAAAATAATACAATTTGTATTGTTGGACCATTTTTTAATTAAAATTAATTGTTTTATTTCTCTAGATTTAAATTCGTCAATTAAAATTAATTAGCAAATCTTTGTTTATTTGTGATCAATGACTGCAATTAAAAGCAATTAGTATTAATTAGTAAGCGCATCAATAAACATTTGGCGAATAATTTTACTCTGTAATTTGAGCAATTTAAAAAAATATTGAATTTTGTTTTTAAATTTAAAATTCGACCAGTTAAAAATTAATTGGGACAATGATGACATTTTTAAAAGAAAATAAAGCAATAAGTAATTAGTAAGCACATCAATAAACGGGACCAGAGCGTTTGGGCCCCCGTTTTTGGGCCCCCGCGTTTGGGCCCCCGTTTTTGGGCCCCCGCGTTTGGGCCACCGTTTTTGGGCCCCGGGGTCGTTTGGGCCCCAACCCAAAAATAGAAAAATGTGCTTTTTTAAAAATTAAGATTCTAAAAACTAAGCCTGAGGGATCCCTCGCCACTTGGCATAAGTTAGGCTTAATTAACATTCGCTCATTTTTTACAATTTTACTTATTCCAAATCCTATTATTTTTTAATAGTTAACCAATTTGATGTACATTCTGATTTGGACATTTTTCAGAAATGGCTAACCCAATTGCAACCAAAAAACAAAAAGTAAAATTGTCTTACGAAGGCCACCTTTACAGTAGAGACCGGACGGGATCGGGATCCCGCGGGATTTCTTCGGGATTCCGCGGGATTAAATTCGGGATCCCGACCTCGGGATCCGTCCCGAGCAATTTTTTAAATTCATCGGGATTGATCGGGATTCGGTCGGGATCCCGACCCGGGATCCGTCCCGATCGTTTTTCCAAAATGTTCGGGATTGATCGGGATCGGGATTCAGTCGGGATCCCGACTCGGGATCCCTCCGACCCCAGTTGTCCGGTCTCTACTTTACACCTTCGCTTAAATGAGTTCTGATGGGATGACAAAATTTTGGAGATGCGAGTTCAAAAAATCAATTTCACATTATTTTGGAGTTTCTCCGGGGGAATTTCTCGCAACTATCGAATGAACCCGTGATTTTTTGTTTTATTGTCCAAATTACCGTATGAACCCGTGAATTTCTGTTAATTTTTACATTTTTTATTGTTAAAATTATTGTTGAATTTATTTTTAAAATGTTTATTTTACATTTTTATGCTGAAATTTAAAAAGTTGTTTTTACTGTGATTTTTCATTTTTCTGTACTTGGGGCCCAAACGACCCTGGGGCCCAAACGCGGAGGCCCAAAAACGAGGGCCCAAAAACGGGGGCCAAACGCGGGGGCCCAAAAACTGGGGCCCAAACGCCCCCGACTCTCGATAAACAAATGATGACGAATCGATTTGCTAAGCACGAGAAATGAGCAAAATTTTTTGAATGTGTACAAATGGTATTATGGAGTTACTCAAAAATCATCAAAATGAAAAATTTTTGATTATAATTTTCAAAATTTTTAATTCATGGTATTTTTTCAGTAGCCTTTAGTTTACACTATTGGCCTGCAAAATTTGAAACTAATTGGTTAAGTCTCGAAAAAGTTATGATCAAAAATGCTCGAAAATGGTTGTTTCTTGAGTAAAGGTATGAATAATTTTTTTACAAAAAAAAATGCAAATAAAAATATAAATTTTTCATTTCAAATATTTATGTTATTCAATTGGGATTTTTGAGTGCCTGTTTCTCCATTTTGTGCCTATTATGGCGCTTTTATGGGTGCCTAAAACTGAAGCCTTTTTGCATATAGTCATGGAAACGAAATATAAATTAATTGTCATTTAATCAAAAAGCCGATCCATTCGGTGGGCCTATAGTAACACAAGCATTTTTTGTATATTGAAGTACTGAGGGACAAAATGTGTACATGGTTTTTATGTGGTACATCACCAGGGAACGGACAGAATTTAGGGTTTTCCAACATTTTTGGGGACAAAATTACGATTCCAATTCCAGAAAAAATTAATTGAACCTCAGAATTCCGATTTTTAATTCCCGTAAAATTTTTAGGGTCTGATTTTTCGGCTCGAAATTCCCCGGTTTCTAATTTCCGTAAAACTTGTCGAGTCGCAGAATTCCGATTTTCAATTCCCGTAAAAAATGGGAGTCGAAATATATATATTTATTGAATTTTTGGGCTCGGAATTTCGGTTATCAATTTCCGCAACATATTTGAAGCCTCGGAATCGTTTTTTTTTTTGCGATTTCCTAAAAATTTGTTGATGAGGCGCAAAATCCATCCCTGCTGTTGTTGTACATGAATGAAGAGTGAGTGAGTGTAGTCAGTCAGTCATCAGCAGTCGGCTGGCAGCAGTAATTCTGTCGCTTCGTCGGCTGTCACCATTTTATATTCCCGCAAAATTTGTGGTCCACAAAATACACAAATCTTTCGTCGAGGTCGTCATAATTATTTTTGTTGTGTTATTGTTGTACATTGTATGTGAATGTGTAGTTTTGTACATGGGCAAAAAATAAATTGTAAAACTAATTGAATAAAAAAAAAATGCAAGATCTTATCAGCAACAACTTTGAATTTCAAAGGAAATGTGCACACAACACCGCACTCTCGAAACTAATCGCTCAAATTAAAAAAATTGAAAAAATAAAGCGGAAATTACTGATTTAATTTAAAGCGATGTCCTCTAATTTGTAAGGCATGTTTTGCGCATGATCAAAGAAATTGTGCACAACACAATTATCATTTGGACAGAATGCCAAAAACCAAAAAAAAAATTAAAATTTATTCCGGTTTTATTCACTCATAACAATAAGATTTTAAATTAATTTTAATGTTTTCACTTATTGGAAATGTATAGTTTTTTTGTTTTCCTATTAAAAGGATATGAAATAGGGAAAATTAGATTAAATTTATTCAAATCTGATAAAACTTGCCTTCGTCTACAGATTATTTTGTAGTTTTTAATTAGCTATTGATAATTAATTAAGTTTTTAAATTTACCTAAAATTTTAGCCAAAAATTCCTAAAATTACATTTTCCCTGTAGCATCTCTTTGAAATCCATTTATTATAGAAAATTTACTTTTTTTAGAATTTGTCTTTAAAAGATTTTGTAGTATTTTGAAAGAAAAATATTTTGTTATCATTAATTGCTGACAAATTAATTACATTTTTGTCTTGAAGTGCCGACTTTATCAGAGATTCTAAAAACACATCTTGCTTGAACTTTTATAAAATTTTCGTTTATAAAAAAACATTTATTTATTTTTTCTGTGAAAATTTTTTTTTGATTTGAATTTTTAAATTTTAGTGCCAGTATTAAATACAAATGAAAATGTAAACTGAGCGATCAATCATCGGCGGTCAGAAAGGGGCGGTCCAATAAACGGATAAATGAAATGCATAATACAATAAAATGGAATGTCAGAGAATAATTCCTAGGGCTTCGACAGGATAAATAGCGAATTTTAGACAATCTCTTACAATAGAGAGTCAAAGACAAACGAATAAACCGAAAATGTTTGGATGGGTTGCGCGCGGGAGAGACTGGCAAATTTTGTTGCCAATGATTTTACCATTGAAATTTTTGAACGCAAATGTTTAAAAAATTTTCTTTCATGAAATTGCATTCAAATTTTTTATTTTTTTTAACCCAAAATTCATCTCACTTTGTAAAACTCATAGCCATTGATCAATCATTTAGTTCAAAAACTGATTGAAAAGCATTAGACCAAAAAAATATTACTAAGTTCATTTGAAAATTTCTTAATAATTTTATAGCAGAAAATGCACAAATTAAATTTATTCAAGAATTAATTACGTGAAAAAGATATTTGTATTTAAAATTGAAAAAATTATATCTTCAACGAAGCTGTTTGCTCTGAGCATCCCAAAATTTGTTCAAGCAACAGTTGGCATTTGTCGCTGCTTTTTGCGTTCCGTTATCACATTGTTTTGCTCATTTGGTCCTTTCACCGATGCCACGCAATTTGTCGCGCGAATTTCGAATCGAATTCGTGGTATACGGTAGTCGAGCAATAATTGGCCCCGGAATGAGTCGCTTGCCCACAGGAGGAGCCAGCTGGACAACACCACACTGCCCGTGTCAACTACCCACGGGTAATGAGTGAACAGTGCAGAAACCATTTGAAAATTAACCGTATTTGTCGCAATGAAAATGCCGATCTGCAAGCAAACAGTCATTTGTTTTTTATTACAATTATCGATAATTAATTGAAATTGACACTAACAAACAGACAGGCGATTAACGCATGGCCACAAAAGGTGATGAAAGCGTAAATGAACAGTTTCCTTTCCAAATTGTTGGGAGCCGCGTTCTGCTGCTGGTTAAACTTGTGCTTATTCATTTGCCATTTGTAAGCGGAAACAGCGAAAATGTTGATCAGAATGCAGACGACCATGAAAACGACAGACACACCAGTGTCAAAACAACTCAAAAAGTTCACATATGGGGCCGCCTAAAAGAGCAAAAATAAAAATTATCGAAAAAAAAATTTTAAATTAAAAAAAATGCACAAACGAACATTATCTTCTTCGTACAGAAAGAAACTGAGAACATCAGCAGTTGAAGCAGCATTAGAAGCAGCTGATGGGCTGCTGTCATTAGCTTCAACTTGGAGCTTGCCTTTCATTAGGAACGTGCGAGAAATCATTTTTACCATGAATTGGAACCAAGACTGAGATCAGGAAACGACGAAAAAAGCATAGAAACCGAAACCAAAATAAGTACGGGAAAAATTTTCCGAGTCGGGAACCGGGAATTTCTGCACTATTCTTTCTACCTGTCATTTTGAACATTGGCCAATTAGTACAAATTGGCAAGACGAAAACAACCAACCCAAACAGCGGAAGACAACATTTCCACAACTGAAAAAAGATAATGCCATCCTCACAATCAACTATATTAGGGCAGAAATGCCTGACGACGCATTCATTAATTCAAAGCAGTTTTTCAAAAATTTTCAACAATTTTTGCTGGATTTTTAAGGGCGAACATCAAAAATAAGGATTTCTAAGGTCGAATAAGGGCGTGAAAACGCAAAATTTTCATGAGCAAGATATGTATGTCCGGGGAGACTTGGGACAAGTCCTGTACTTTGTCATGTTTCAATGGGGCGGCAATCGCGGTAAGTCGGTTGAGAAGGATGAAAGCGGTGGCTAAATTGTTGGCCTGGAAAGTGTAACCGGTGATAAAAAAAGGTAATCCGCCGATCATCCAATTGGGCAACAGAGAATAGAGAGGGAAAAGGACGGAGCCGAACAGAATGGGCAAGCGGAAGCAGTAGAAGGAGTCGAGCAGGTACAGCAAATCCTAAGTGGAAGCAGCCAAACGAATTGAAACTGCACAACCAAAGCAATCACCGGCACGGCACGGATGATGAACAGTGCGTAGAATGAATTGTGGAATTGTTTATGCCGCAGAATGGTGACAATTTCGGCCACGTAAAGCAGCGCCGACGGGATGCTCAGACAAATGGCCAAATAGAGAAAAGAGTCCCGCGCTGAGATAGACCACTCGAGAAAGCCCATGAGCGAGTTGAAAAAAGAGACGCAAATGTATGCTCAATTGGATCTCGCCTTAAAAAAGTGTCGCCGTTATTCGTCAATGCTTTTTAAATTATTTTATCATGGCGAATGCTTGTTCCTTCCTCGGTATTGTTATTTTGTTGACCAATTACTCAATTTCATATTGTATTGTATTTTTTTGTCACGATTGTTCACTTAATAATGTAAATTGGCGAAAGAACTAACAAAAAGGGGAGAACTATTCATTTAACCAATACAATTTTTTATTTGTTAGCGAAATTTCACAAGTGAGAAATGTACTTAGCCAAAGCAAAAATCGGACGAAATATTTTTATATCAAATCGGCGTCTCTCGGTTATAATGGAAGAATCTGAAAAAATTCAAATTTTGTTGGCAACCAGTCCCTGAATGGTTACAGACCCCGGGCTGAAATGCCCAAATACATTAAAAGAATTTAGGTCAGCTTAAAACAAAAAAATGGTGCCGGGTCGTTACTCAAAAATGTGCCAGATCCGACGGTTCACGTTGGAAACTGCTAATCGCACTCTTGACTTCATCGTTTGTGCCATCCTTGCCGTCATTTGTTTTATTGCAACATTAATTAGCTGTTGCTGTGCATGTTCAGGAAATGATTGAGTGATTAGTGTGGTTTCCAGCAGATCAAAACACTGCAAAAATGGGTGGAGCGTTTTGGTAACAAATTATACAGTATGCAAAACAAAAAATTCCACAAAAATCCTCAATCTTTTCCCAAAATGTAAACAAACAAAAAACAACAACAACAAAAAACCTACATTCTTTTTTATACAGTACACTGAGAATTCATGGATATCATTTATTTCATTAAAAAAAACATTATGCCAAATAATCTTTTTATCTTATTTTTAAAACGAAAGCATCATGGAAAATTATTTGGCATAATGTCGCTTTGCTCATAGGTCAAGATTATTTTTTTTCGTAATTTTCATTGAAAACAATCATTTTTCTTTTGCTTGTCCTTATTTCTTCGATCTGTAATTGCTTCTATAAAATTTGTCAATTTTCCTAAAGCTTTTGTCATTATTGTATCGTAATTCTCTTGATTGGATGATAAATTTTGAGATTAAATATTAAAGCGAGAAAATATTTGCATTAAAAGCTATACGCGACAGTTAAAATTTGGACATTTTCCATAAAATTTGTTACTTTTTACGGTGAAATGACGGCATTTTACCATTATAACATTGTTCAAGTCATGTCAGATAATATTTTTGTTAATTGCTTTATGGTCCCGCCCTTCTCACTTAAAAATTCCGGAAAAATTTTGAAATATGAAGGAGAGTGAAAAATCACATATGAATGAAAAACGGTTACCGTACCATTATGAGTAATACCGTATTTACGAAAAAACTTATTGAAAAATTTTGATAATAAGAATTCTTAGAGCGATTGAGAACGATTTTGGTCGAGCAAGCATGAGAAACAGGCTGCACCTAACCGGGTTTTCAATTACGGAAACCCGTAACCCCTATTATGGCGATTTTTCAATTATAGAAACCCGTAACCCCTAATTATGGCGATTTTTTCAATTAAGGAATTCCGTAATCTATTAATTACAGGTACAAAAACCCCGTAGGCTGCTGCCCAGCTTACAACTGCCATCCACATCAAAAAATATTTAAAAATTTTATTTAAGTTTTTTTACATTATTTTAAAGCAAGTTATATTATTAATATTGATTATCAATGGTGAGTTTTTCAATGGTGGAATTGTTTATGCCGCAGAATGGTGACAATTTCGGCCACGTAAAGCAGCGCCGAAGGGATGCTCAGACAAATGGCCAAATAGAGAAAAGAGTCCCGCGCTGAGATAGACCACTCGAGAAAGCCCATGAGCGAGTTGAAAAAAGAGACGCAAATGTATGCTCAATTGGATCTCGCCTTAAAAAAGTGTCGCCGTTATTCGTCAATGCTTTTTAAATTATTTTATCATGGCGAATGCTTGTTCCTTCCTCGGTATTGTTATTTTGTTGACCAATCTCAAAGTACGAGGATGTATTGTATTTTTTTGTCACGATTGTTCACTTCCGAGAGAATTTAAGTGGTTGAATTGGAAGTGGACCTTTGAAGGGGAATTTGATTAAAAAAATTTTGAAATTTAAATAGGTTAAAACTAGAATAGTGTCCAGTTGGAAGGCGGGGACGGATCTTCGGGGAATCGGGGGATAAATCACCGGATGAACGAACTATTTTTGGGATCTCTCAAAGTTTTTTTTTATTGTATTTTTTTCTAAAAATTTAGAAAATGAGTGATGGCATAAATGCCCAAATACATTAAAAGAATTTAGGTCAGCTTAAAACAAAAAAATGGTGCCGGGTCGTTACTCAAAAACCATCAAAATGAAAATTTTTGACAGAAAATCATTCATAACTTCGCCCAAAATTAATCAAATTACTAATTCTTGTTTTATCGAATTGAAAAAAAATTGAGAATAAAAACTGTAGGAATTCGGCGGTGATTTGTTTGACTTGTGAAACTCAAAAGCAAGTTTTCTTGAACATTTTTGGTCTGGAATAATAAAAGAAAAATTAATTTAAAATTTGAGTAGAGAGGGGAAATGTTTATAAATTAAAAAAAATCATCTTTTCATTTCAGCCACAAAATAGGGTCACGAAGGTTATGACTAAAATGTTCAAAAAAAAAACTTGGTTTTTTGAGCTTCTCAGGTCATAACTTTTTTTAAACTTAAAGAATTTTTTTTGAAATTTTGTATGCTAATAGAAAACACTTAGGGCTATCTACTAATATCAAGAATTAAAAATTTAGATGCTTTTGAGCAAAGTTATATCAATAAAGACAACACCTGGTTTTTATAAAATAACTTTGTTCATATTCGAACAAACCCTATCCTTTTGGTATCATTCGAAAGCACAAAGTCTAACGAAGCTAAAACATATAAAATCTCAGCGTTTAGGCAATTACCAAAAAGGATGTGTTTAATTAAGTAATTGTTGACTTTTTTCGTTTGTAACTTACTTTCTTGAAATGTTAGAATTATCTTGTTTTCTCTAATTATTACATTATTCAGACTTTGTGCTTTCGATTGATACCAAAAAGTTAGGGTTTGTTCGAACATGAACAAAGTTATTGTATAAAAACCGAGAATTTTCAATTGATTGGACTCATAAAGTGCATTAGAGCCCAAAATTTAATAATTCTTTAAAAAAAAATTTTTTTTTTTTTTGTATATAAACAAAATTTAAACCATTGAAAACCTTAGAAAACGGTGTGGGAATTTGGGAGAATTATTTATTTTTTGAAAGAAAAAAGGTGAAATTTAATACCGAATTGAAATTTTAAAACAAAAGTGCGTATGTTTATTTAAAATATATTGGGCTTTTTTTTTGAAATTTATTTAAAATATAAAATAGCCCCGAAGAACAGCATCACCAGGCATATATATATATATATAGAACACAATCACCACTAGTGACAATAATTTTGAACATTTTTTTTATACTCATTTTCGGTGCCATCAAAAATTTAAAATTATCAAATTTCTCAATTTCAATTATTCATTAATTTAATTAAAATACATATAAAAATCTGCAAAAAACTTATTTTGATAGAAGTGAAAAAACCACCGAGCATGGATAGCCCAGCTGGAGGGGGCCAAGACGCCTCCCACTCGAAATTTTTAATGGAAATTAATATTTTGTACTGAACTTTCAATTTTTCCTTATTTGGTACCCATCCAGACCTCCGGAACCCAAATTTTCCAAAAAGTTTCACTGAATTTTTTCAAAATACAAGAAATTTCTTCGTGAAAATCTGTTAAAAAAATGATTGAATTTCATTTTTTTCCGGCGGCGCCTGTCGGCACCGCGCAGGACCCCTCCTGGGTCCCCAAAAATTTAAAAAAAGCGTGCCAACAAAAATTGGCGTAAAAATGTGTGTGTAATGACGGAAATTGCTTTTCAAATTTAATCAACAAATTAACTGTGACGAAAAAGGCATATTGCCCCCGAGGCATATATATTTATGCCCTCCCACTCACCCTGAAAGGCGAGCCCATGGACGAAGAAGCGGTTGTTGACATAGTGGTCGAGCCTCCAATGTCGTCATAGTATTTTCGAATGGAAATCTGAACAAATAAATGGGGACGGGTTTTATTGAAAGGGGATGAACACATTTTGGCAATGCGTAAAAATGAAAAAAAAATCCAAAAAATCTCATTAATTGGTGATTTATTGACACTTAGGTCAAATTAAAAAAATCACATGTAAGCAAAAAATTAATTAGTACAAATAAATTGAAAGTGAATAATTGGAAGAACCTTAAAAATTAATTAGTTACCTAATTAATGGTAATTAGGTCCAAATTAAAAAAATAAATCAAAGCCATTATGTAGTAAATTTAAATTTAAGGATAATTGAGCACACTTAGTCCTGTAGTTTTATCCTCCCGCCGGTTACATTCCGCTTTCACTGACTGCATTTTCGTCCCCGATAGGAAGACGATCACTTATCACTGGTCTGATCACAAATCTGACTACAATTGGAAATTAAAAACTTTCGAATTTCGACTTTTTATTTGAATTTAGGTAAGGGATTTGTTTTGAAATGTATTGTATGTCAGAATTAATGTTCAGCTATCCCAAAAAATTTCCAGGAAAACATTTTAGACCAGATTCATTCAACCTAAACAACCTGAGAAAAAATTGTGCTTATTAGAATTCACGAGAGAAAATTTTGAACCAAAATTAATTTTTTCAGGGAATTAATTTTGAAAAAAAAAATTTAAAAATAAAAAGTTATCAAATTTTCTCACTTTGTCCTGCGCAAATTTGGATGTCAACGCCTTTTTGTCGGGCAACAAGAAAAAGCCGCCCTCGTACAGCTTCACAGTGACATCACCCATCGGCAAATGCGACTGATGGTCATCATAGTGGAAGAAGCATTGTTGGCTGGACGTGGTGTGCTTAATTGGCGAGAAGAATTAAAATTGAAATGGAAAATTAAAAAAAAAATTATGAAAAAATTAATTAACCCGCAAAAATAAATGCATTAATTATGATTAATAAATAATGATAAAGGTGCAAAAATAATTGATGAATTAATTAATTCAATTAATTAAGGATAAGGCGAAAAATAATGACTTTAATGAATTAAAATTGTTTAAAGAAATTAAGTTAATAAAATTTAAATCCAAGGGAAAAAAAATTTTAAAATGAAAATATCAAAAAAGAAATAAAGAAAATTTAAAATGAAAAAAACCAAGATTATTTTAATGTATTAAGATGATAATTTAGGGATTTTTCAAATAAATATTTTTTTTACCAATTGTGCCATTTTCATCATTTTGACCAATGAGAAGCTCATGCCGCCAAGCAGTTCAGGCCTTAATAAATCAACCAAAATTTTTAACCAGAAAAGTTTTTTTTGGGGAAAAATTTTTAAAAACAAAAAAATTCGTTTAAGATTGTAATAATTTATTTCCGGTGGCATCTTTCGGCACCATAGGAAACTCTCGGATTTGAGTTTTTAGCTAGGCCCTAGGTGATTAGATCAAATTTCAGCAAAACAATGTCTGCTAAACTGTTATCTTTCCTTGTCATCCCAAATGCCATTGATCAGGCAAGAAAAATCTTGGCCCTTTGATCACTCCCAGGAATACTAATTACCAAATATAGCATGGAAATCAACCGTGCCATGACTCCGCCCAGCTGTAACCCTCTGATCTGATCATTCCCAAATATGTCCCACTGATCAGAACAGTAATCATTCCAAATATGCCACGGATCAAATTAGAAAATCTTGACACGGGAAACCAATTGTGCCATGATTCGTCCCGCTGTGCCCATCTGATCTAATCATTCTCAAATATGTCCCACTGATCAGACCTGCAAATCTTGGCATGGAAAAGCCAAGCAATTAATGGCACTTACGTTTTTTCCTCCCCGCTGTGCTGGACGAACACGCTGATGCCCAGCTTGTCCCCGTGCTCCAGATGGGTTCTGGTCACCCGGAACATGAACTCCTCGTAGAACTCGGGCTGGTTGTTCTGCGACACGGGGTAGGTGACGCGGGAGCAGAAACGTTGCCGCTTCTCGTGGTGGTGCGCGTATTTGTCACGTCGCCGGTTGGAAATGCTGCGCCGAATTTCCACCTGCACAATGTAACATCCATCATGTACTCCGAGAATTTCAGATACAGTATTTACTGAATTAGAACCCCCTCTGAAATACTCCCCCCCCCCCTCGCGGGGGTTAAAAAATAAAGCACCGCCCCGAATTAAACACTTGCCTTCATGAAATTAAAGCCCCCTTTTCGAGGGAGGTTGAAAAACAGGGTCGGGGTCGTTTTCGCGTGGGGCGAGTTTTTGAACTATAACTTTTTTCTTTGTCAACCAAATCCAATAATCTTGGTATAATTCGATAGCCCTAAGTGTTCTCTATTAGCCTACAAAATTTGGAAAAATTTCGTTAAGGTTCAAAAAAGTTATGGTCAGAAGAGTTCAACTAACCAAATTTTCCAACTTTTTTTGGCTCGAACTTTTTTTATACTGAACGAAATTTTTTGGAATTTTGCAGGCTAATAGTGCATCTGAAGGGCTATCGAATGATACCAAGAATGTTGAATTTGGTTGGCAAAGAAAAAAGTTATAGTCCAAAAACTCCGCCCCACGCGAAAACGGCCTGGCCCGGAAAAACAAAAACCCACTGAATTAGAGCCACCTTTGAAAAAACCCCTTGAAAAAAAGAGCGCCTCTGGGGGCACTAATCCAATAAATATGGTAAATCGTGATTCATTTTTTACAACAAAATTTGAGTTGGCGAACGCGTATAAAAAAGGGAAAAATCAATGGGAGGAAGGATTATCCCGTCCCCCCTAGGACGTTCTGAGGCCCCCCGCAAAAAAAATTCCAAAAATTTTCAATGTTTGATCCCGAGGTTGCCCCAACAGGGAGGTCCAAAGAGTAAGGAAGGAATTTTGAGCTGAGGTAGGGGGAGGGGTATAACAATGAAAAAATTTTTTGCAAAATTTGGAGAGGGGTTCCCTACCCACTAGAATTGTCTCTGGACCCTCAAAAAAATTTAAAATTTTTAAAATTTTTCATAATTGGTTGGTTGCCCATAGCCGACAATTTTGTTTTGTTGACCTTGACAAATGAAGAGATTGGCAAACTCTTCAGGAAATAGGCGCCGTTTCGGATCTGCACTTTCAGTACGGAGTCGCCACTGACGCACAATTGGAGGAACAAAATGCCTGTGTGAGAATTAATGAACAAAATCAAAAATTTATTTTTAAATAAAACTTTATTAAGAAAGCTGAAATTTAAAATAAAATCCATTTTTAAATTAAAATATTTTTTAATTTATTAAAAATACAAAATTTTTTCTTTTAAATAAAAAAAACATATTTAAAACTGAAAATTAAAATAAAATTTTCTTCATTCTTTAAATTAATAATAAAAAAAAAGCTGTTTAAAAATATTCACTTTTCTTTTAAATCTTCGATTAAAGGTTGTAACAATTTTCTTTTTAATATCTATAAAAATAATATTTAAATTAAAAAAATTAGCGCGGCTTTTAACTGTTTAAAAAACCCAAATTTAATTTGTAATTTAATTATTAAATTTTGGCTCACCTCGAATGCCTTTCGCTTTGGCCATCACTGAGGGCAAATTGAATTGTTCGGAACGGATAGGTTTGAACTCGTCCGAGGTCGTGCCAAAACACATCGCCGTGTACTGCGGGTCGAACAAACTCCGGGGCGGCTCCAGCGGCGCAATTGGGGGCTGAAAAATTAAATTTAATAATTACAGTACTACTACCTCTATTGTAGCCACCCCTCCATTAGCACCCCCCGCCGAGAGCATGAATAGAAAAATACGGGATTAATTTTAAAAATATTTAAATAGAAAAAAAGATAAAATTGAGAAATTTTTAAAAAATCAATTTAAAGCAAAAAGAAATGTCTTAAATTTTAACAATGTTTTAATTCTTAATAGAATTATTTTAAAAAATAAATAAATTTTAAATAAAATAAAAAGTAAATAAGTTAAACTTTAAAAAATAAATTTAAAAATTTAAAAAAACCATAATAATTTATAATAATTGAATTATTTTTTTTTACAAAACAAACTTTAAATACAAAATAATTATATTAAAAAATATATGAATAAATTAGATTTAAATAAAAATGTTTTTGCACCAATTTTGTGGCCAATGAATGGTGCGGGTTGGTCTTCGGAAGTGTGGCATGGAAATTTGTCAATGTGGACGTTTGCAGTGGACGCCATTCCTTGCTGAGCTTCAGCGGCCTGGGCAACGGCGGAATGTCCAAGTCATCGCGCACATCAACCGGTCTCGGCAAAATTGGAGAAATTTCCTGAAAAATTAATACAAAAAGATTAAAAGGCTAATGGATATGGGCTAATTAGTTGATTGACCAAATTTGTAGTCAGAGATAAGTGATCAGAATTTGAAAAAAATAATTACGAGAATTTTGTGGTGCCGCGGTGACGGGGAAAATTTTTTTTGAAAATTTTTATGAAATTTTCCAATTGAAAAATTTTCAAAATAATTTTTTTTTTCAAAGACGAGGGCGGGGGGAAGTTTTTGTTTTGGTCCATAATCCTCGAGAATCGAGAGCGGGAGCCAAAACCCAGATAAATTACTCGTCTCGAGAACTCAGACCGAGATTATCGATCACCGCCAGCAATTACATATCAAATTACAACTAATTAAGGAATTAAGTGAAGGCGATGATACTTGATCACAAATAACGATCAGCGGTATAGAAAATTGTGATCAGAAGCAAAGAAACAAAACTATCAGTGAACAATTGAACAAAAGCTGATCAGCAGCAAAATCACTGGATGAATGGAAGAGGCCTGTTTATAAACCCACCTCGATCATTTCGAGCGCGGGCGGCTTTAAATATTCAAGAATGAATGGATGGCATGGCTTATTTTAGGTAGAAGAAGAGAGCATATTTTCATGATGAATAGAAAAAAAGAATGATATTAAGGTCCGGTGACTGCCGCTGCGGTACCGATAGGAGGGCGGCGCTCGGTCGGTCAGTTCCGCGTCACTTTTGGCGCCGCAATTTTCAGTACCGTCGTCGTCGTCAAAATCGTAATAATTTGCGCCAGTGCTGATCACCCCACGGCGCTGCTTTTGATTGGGCTGATGGCGATGGTAGCGTCTGACACCACCAAGTTTGATCGGCTGCTGGTAGATCATTTGCTGTTCAAGGTCCTCAAATGACAGCGACGAGTCGTCCGGGTTGATTGTGGACACTGATGGACACTTGATGCCCAGGCGATATGGTCTGAAAATTTTCCGAAATTTTTTGGGGGGAATTTTTGGGGTTTTAAAAAATTACAAAAATTTTAATTCGGTTTAAATTTTCGTGGAAATTTAAATTAATTAAAAATTTTGAAATAGAAAAAACCAAAAAAAATTAAATGGTAAAATCCAATAAATGCACAAAATTCCAAATAGTATGCAGAGAATGCAAATAATTAAAAGTGCCGAAATCTGAGCGAGAAATTTTTATTTTTATATTTAAAATAATGAAAACTATATAAAATAGCAATTTAAACTTAGCATTTAAATTATTATTTTTTATTATTATTTAAATAAATTTATTTACCAAAATTATTTATTGTTGGTAATTCCTTAAATTGATAATTAATGGGGACCGTATTTTTAATCGCAAAAATGCCAAAGTGATGGGAGAGGAAAATGCCAAGCAGCAAAAAAGTGCCGAAATTTTGCCCCCCAACATCAAAAAATCTTATATATTTCATCGTCAAAAATAAAATATTTGCACATACATAAAAAGTGTGTGTGCCGAACCGAACCCCGCTGAATTATGCCGCCGGAAAATGCGATAAAAACAAAGAAAATTTAGCACATAAAAATGCTCGTGGCAAAACATATACCAAACGCGTGGGAAGGAGGGGGGGGGGGGAGGGAGAGGGCGGGCATTTGTCGGCTCTTTTCTTTGAAATTTTTCTTTTGTCGGCACACACAAAAAATAAATAATTTTCCAATTAAACGAAAGTGTCCAAAAGTGTCCGGCAGAATGAACAGTCAATCTCACATCACATTCATTCATCAATAAAAGAATGGAAAAGATTGGTCAGTTCTGTCATTCATTCATTTATTTATTCCTTCGATTTTTTGGGTTGATTTTCTGATAATTTTTTTTTTTGGGGGAAAGGGCGGCGACGGCGGAGGAAAAAGCGGCAAAAAATTGATAAGGATCAATTAGAGTGCCGGAAACAAAAAAAAAGTGGGGAAATACGATACGCACGATTACCGTATGAAAAAGTGGTTGATGATGTCGCAAAGTTTACCCACTAAAAATGTTATCACATTATCTGTCTTTTTTTCTCTGAGCTAAATATACAACAAAACAGCAGATGGGGAGAACGGGTCATACTGTATCACGATTTGAAAAATTTAAATGTCATACCGTAACTTAAAGCTGCCAAATCTGAACAGATCGAAATCCCCCTGATTCCAGAGATCAGGGAATGTTTTCAAAAAAAAAAAAAATTAGGTCGGGATCTTGGGAAAATTCTGTCATATCCTCTCAAATAAAGGTATCGCAAAAATAAAACTTAATTCCATTAGATAATCTTAATGTGTATTGAGAAAAAATAAATTAATTCATCCGAACGGATTTTTTGTAAAAATTAAAGATTTTAAGTATTTCCGATTTAAGAAAAAACTCTCCCAAAGTCCAAGTCCAACCCCCTCAAAAAGTTGAAATTTCTCATATCAATCAAATCCATGAAAAAATTTTTTTGTTCTCATCACCACGAAGAGACAACAAACAATATGATATGCAATTCTCATTATTCACTTGTTCATCTTTCTCAGATTTTCTCTAATTGTTTGGATAAAAAACGATGGGAAAAAAATTTAAATTATTATTTCCTTTTAATTAATAAAATATTATTCCGCTCCTCTCACTCCGACATTTTTAATTAAACTAATAATTAATTAATTCATTCTAAAAATGCTATATTGGCAACATGAAAAGAGTGAATCAAAATGCCATATTTGCATAAAAAATAAAATGTATTTAAATATAATTTAAAATAAAAATTTTTCCCAACGGAATAAAGCCAAAAAAGACCGGCTGACTAAAATAATAATTTCTTCTTTTAATGATAAAAATTTATATGTTCTCGATTTCATAAACAACATGAATGTATGTGGTAAAAAATTTTAGTTTTAATTTTAATAAAAATTATAATTTTAAAAAGATAAAAAAATTAAATAAAAAAGAATTTAATTTTCTTATTTAATGGTGAATTATTTATATTAGGGCTTAAACAAATTAGCCGACATCTGAGAGGTGACAGATAACCAAATACATATTTGTACTATTTATGAAATGAAAGATTTGGCAACAAAAATAAAAATTATTAATTGAGAATTGTTTAAAAAAAAGCATTGTGCCAAACAATGCGCCAAAATTTAAAAAAAAATCCGCAAAACATTGCGCCAAAGAGTTAAAAAATTTTAAATTACGCGTGAATTTTTAAAAACCAAAAGAATTTGGAGGTTAAAAAATATGCCAACTTGCACAAAATGCCAAACTTGGGTTATTTCCACAGTGAAAGACATAATGCCAACAAAATTCAAAACTCACTTTCCAGTCCCTAAGCGTCCCAGCTCCGAGTCGGACGTCGTCAGGTCTGATGTACTGTAACGTCGGGCGTGCCAATCAAACCGTTCCCGTCGTCTGCGTTCAAAATCGCCTAAATATTCTTAAATTTCATGATTTTTTTGGTCTTTACTGAGAATTTTTTTTTGATTTTTCTGGTTATGTTTCGGCATTTTTTGGAAAAAAATTTCGTGTTTATTAATAGTTTTCAAATTTTCTTCCTGTCTTATTTTACAATATATTTTAGTTCTCCAATTTCCTGGGCTTGGCCATTCCCCCGTCCGAAATGGCATTGTTATAGTGTTTTGTTGTTACACCGCTTTGCTACTATATGTGTGTGTTTGGTTTGTGTTAGTTATGTGGCATGTAACGTACTCGTCAGGGATGGCATTCCGAGGCCCAGAAATTTTCGGAAATCGGAATTCCGACCCAAAATGTCGGAAAGGAATTCCATGCCATCTCTGGTACCCAAAATAAAACTCAAAATTTCACGAATAAAATGTTTATTTAAACATCACCACACACCTTCATCGTAATATTCATCATCGGAACTGTCAAACGCATCATTATTTGGACGGCGCTGAAAAAAAAAAATAAATTTTCAACAAAAAAAAACTCAAAATTTTACCGAAAAATTTTTCGTCCGGAAACGGTCTAACGGAATTACAAGCCCATGCTGTTCAGCGCCTGCTGTGCGCCTCAACGGACGGGGCGGAACGCGACGTGAAAAGCGACCGGCGGCCCAATTCTCCTTCTCTTTCACTAATTAGGGGCAAATTCAATCAATCAATTAATTAATTAACTAATTAAATTATTAAAGGCTCATTAAAGCTATTTATGAAATTAACAGAAAAGACAAAAAAGTTTAAATTATTGGTATAATTTTGTATAGAAATTTTTAAAAAAAAATACTGATCAGTAAAAAGAACCCTTATCATTTAAAAGTATGTGTCTTAAACGAGGCTAATAAATTATGTATACCCCATCTAAATACGGACTGATTAATTGGCCATATCAAAAATTGGTTCATAAAAACCGAAATTAATTAATTAAAATTTGTGACTCCACAAAAAAATGATCAAAAGAAAAATATGAACCGTATAGCAAAAAATAATACTAATTAGAAAATGTGATAATGATCCGGTCATCAGCCCTGCTTTTAATTAGCGACAAAATAGTTCGATTCATTAGTTTAATTGACTACCCACCAAAATACTGTTCAGTGGCCAGATCAAGGCTGATCGGCTCCGACACAACCGACGATGTTGCGGCGGATGATGAGCAACAATTTGGGGACGGCACCCGTTGGGGCGGCGGTGGTGGCATCGGTGGTCCGACTGCATGTCGTCCAGCAACTGCGGCTGATCCGTGTTGCCGATGATTGCGCTGGCGATGCTGATCAGGATGATCATAATGATTGGGATGGGGCAAAAAGAAATTGGGCTGTTGTTTGTATGGATCAAGCATTTTCACAATAAAATTGCTTTGTACATTTGGGGATGGGTGATCAATTTGAGCTGCAAAAAAAGAGAAAACATTATTACAATTACTGTAAAGATTACTGTAGAAACTATATAATTGAGGGATTGTTGTATATCAAAGGATTTATTACATTGTAGCAAGTCTTATTGTACAGAATTTGCGTATCATTTTGCTAATTACTATCACTAATTAATTGGTTATGTGGTACACACAGATCAGTGCTGTTCTTGAACCAAAAGTCCCTGAGAGTTGGTCACATGAATTGGTACCTAGACTCCAAAACAGCCAATTTTTGTCGAGAATTTCGAACAAATTACAGTATCTTAAGGTTACTGTGTCCATAATTTTTAATAGACTTACATGTAAGCGCGGTAGAAAATAAAAGGAAAATTGGGCTGTATTTTTTAAAAGTGAACTTTTCGGAACCTTGGCCGGACGAACGCAAAAAAAAAAAAAGAAAAAAAAGCTAGAATAAGAAAAATTCGTAATAACAATGAATTTTATATTCTGGATAAAAACAAAACTCGTCGCATCTGTGTGCATGGGTTTTCCCGTCAAAAGCTGCTTTTCCTATCCAAGTAATTAATCACATGATCCGGGCCATAAATCCCGATCGGTTTTTCATGCAAAATAAATGGCTAAGAAAAAGAATGGAGAGAGTGAGAGAGAGAAGATTAATGAAAATAAATATTTTTTGATCAGTCCCATATTTTTGTAAAAGGCTTTTAATTAGATAAAAAAAAATTTTCCCAACATTAAAAATCTAAAAATAAATAAATTTTGGTCCAAATTACAATTAAAAAATTTAAAAAAATAAATAAATTATTCAGTCAAAAAGTTAATCACACGAATTCACGTGTTTTTAATCAAATTTTTCTTATTTTTAAATAAATAAATTAAAATTAAAATTTTATTGATTTTTAAAAGGCCTTTCTGGGCCCTAAAAGTTCAATTTAACCCCATTTAATGGCTGGCTAAATGTGTGCAATGGAAGTTGGAACGGGGCGCTTCATTTGTTCGGCGAACCGATGAAGATCAAACGGTTAAATTGGATGGAAGAAGAGGAGGAAGAAGAAGAAAGACGAGTGAAAGTGGAAGGAGCGGGGAAGACATAAAAGAATCGGGGACGGGGATTTGGGGCGGGGGCCGACAAATAAAATTTATCCCCCCTTATCCCCCCCCCCCATCCATTCATTCATCCGCCCGATTCGTTGTTGTTGGTGGATGATGAAAACTTCATCCTTCCGACAAAAGAATGGGACGACGAACGATGGCGGGGATTTGCTGGTTGTAAAAATAAAAACTGTGTTTTTTTTGTGTCCCCGGAGGCGCAATATAAAAAAAGCGGGTAAAATTGCGGCGGGGAAACGGTGGTACGGTATTATAATTAAACAACATTACGGTAGGGGAGATGAGTTAGTCGAAGAACCATAAATTTGAATTAATTGCCAAGAATAATATAACCGATTTAAAAGCAAAAAAATTGAAATTTTTAAATAATGATAAGAGAATTTGTTTTTCCGGTTCGGTTTAAAAACATCGCCTAAGGCAATCATTTGAGGGGACGGAATGCCTCGGGCAAAATGGCTATAAGTGAATGATTTGCTTCCGGGAAAAACTTTCGGGGAAACTTTGCGGGGAATAGGAGATGACAAATGCAATTAAAACTTTTAAAAAATAGATATAAAAATAACTTTTTTTTTCAACCCCCCCCCCCTGCCCCCGAGCAACTTAATGAGTCACCAGCCCGTCCAATAGGCAAAAATGAATGATTTTTTCGGGGAATATCGCTTCGGGGAAATTAGGAGGGGAAAATGAGATGGCGGTGCGATCAAAAGCTTTTAAAAAATAAATATAATAAAAAAATTTATTCTCAATCTTCTTCCGCGCAACATTAATGAGTCACCCCGTCAGATAGGCAAAAGTGAATCATTTGCTTCGGGGAAATTTTGCGGGGAAAAGATGGACCGCCGTGTCGCCTCGGGGCAAAATCCCATTCATCAGAGAGCAAGCAGCAAGCGGATGAATGCGATTTCCCCACAATGATAGGCAAATTTTGCAAAAAGTTATAGCATCCGCAGCAGCAGGAGCAAGTGGCAGGTGTTTGGGGGCAGAGAGAGTCCAATAAATTTTTGAATTTATTGCATTTGGCGCGCCATTTCAAAAAGATGAGGAAGGGGGGGGGAGACAAATTCAAAAAATTATGATGGATTTATTTGATCCGGTGCAAGAGAAGCAGAATTTATTGGAAAATGGGGCTTTATTTTCCGACAATTTTATCCAAATGGCACTAATTTTTCACTGGAAATGAAGTGTTTTTGGCAAATTGTCATTCGTTGGTAAAATGTCCCTGCTGTGTATGGGACAAATTGTCACAGAATTGACATAAGGTCTACATGACCCAATCTTGGAAAAATTACCAAAAATTGAAGTTAATTTTTTGTTCGCCATGCCGGACATTTGGTCGACAGCCAAGTATTTGGTCAACAAATTCGTTGGTGAAATGTCCCAGATGATGTTTGGGACAAATTAACACAGGGACCAAATGTCCACTGGACAATGAAAGCATTACAAAAAAAGTGATTTGACAAAAATTTTTTGTCGACATTTTGCCCATTCCGCCTGGACATTTGGTCGACAGCCCAGACATTTGGTGGACATTTTATTTGGTCATTTTCTCTGCGTTTATTGCATCTAAAGTGCCCTGCTGTCCTCCTTCCGCCGGCGGCGCCGTCGGTTTTCGTGGATCACATGGCAATAAAATTTTATGCCAATTGGCCACAATTTTAGTGGGGGACGGATTTTGTGGGGATTGTTGGGATTATATCTCACAAATGGGTGCTCTGTGTGGCGTTATTATCCCAGCGCCATTATATGGCTTGGGAAAGTTGGTGGTGTATTTGTTGTGTTTATTTGGCACTGTATGGAAATTTTCGTCCGTCGTAATTAAATTTGTTTAAAAATTAGGGCAATTTTGGAAGCGATCCAAAATTTAAATTGGCAATTAAATTATTGTTTTCGGATTGAAAACATTTTTGGAAATAAAATTTTTAAAATTCGCCAAACAGACAGTGAGAGTGATTAATGTAAATTTTGATTGTTTTTTTTTGAACTCGAGATTCTCGAAGATGACCTAATAATTGGGAGAGAGACAAAAAGGCAGAACTTTTTTTTCCAATTTATTTTGGCCGTTTTGGCCATTGTTTATCCAATTCAATCTTGTGGGTCCATGGTACACCATATATGGGGCCAGTGGCCGGGGATTTGGGGATGGATGCCTTTTCCATTACGACGAGAATGTCAATTTGAGGGAATAAAACTCTTAAAAAGCTGCGGAGGATTCGGGAGTCGTTCAGGATGATGCCATGAATCGAAATTACCCGAAAAGGTGAAGGATTCGAGTTGTGGTTTCGGTTTCGGGATGTGAATGTTGTCGGCTGATTGGAATCACCAAAAGGTAAGGGATTCGGGTTCCGATTTAAGGGAAATGAGAAGAGTGTCGGGTGATCGGGGGGGGGGGGGGGATCACCCGCAAAAGTTATCGACTCGGGTTCCGATTTAGGCGATATAATGATTGTCGAGTGATCGAAATCACCCAAAAAGATTTGGAATCCAAAGCTCGGATGGGTCAGAGTCGGGTGCATCAAACAATTAACTATATGTGGGGACAAAAGAAAGGTAAAAAATCAAAAACCAAAACTCAAAAATTTGCACATTTTTATTAATAATTTTAATAATCAGCCCCAAAAAATGCAATTGCATAAGAGCCTCGGTCTGGTCTCGAGTCTCGGGAAATTTTTGGTCTCGAGCATCACTAATAATTATACAAAAAGAAAGATAATAGGTCAACTTAAACGAGCAAAATTTTTAATTTTTACTAATTTTATCACTTTGAGTCAAGACTTCTTAAAAAAAAGAAAAATTTTTGGACAGAAATTATACATTGAAACTTTAATAACAGGCATAAAGGAGAGAGGAGTACACACAGCAACAAAATGAGATTAGTTTTTGCATTTAATAGTGAACAGTGGCAAAAATCGAAATTTTTGTGGCGCCAAAAATTAATTAGAAATGCAAAATCGGATGATTAATTGAGGGTAATTAGTGAACTTTGAAATAAAATGTAAAAATAATTTTAAAACAACTAATTTAATCAGATTTTTGATCTTGAAAAAGTCAAAAATCAGATTTATGTAGTGCCAAAAATTAATTAGGAATGGAAATTCGGATAGGTAATTAATTGTGCATTTAGTAAACATGAATTAAAAATGAAAAAAAAAAAAAATTTTTTTTCTAAAATGAAATAACCATAAGTTAATAACTAATTTGAACTTTTAATTCACAAACAAATTTTCTTTTTTTTTGTTTACAAAGAAAAATATAATAATTTAAAATTAAACTCTTTAATTTTGTATTTATTTATTTTTTCAATTTTTATTTATTTATTTTATTTAATAATAATGGGAACAATTTGTTATGAATGAAAAGAACACAGCACCAACAGCAGAAGAGCGAAAGATAAATAAATTCATTTATGAGGCGAAAACCGGGGGAAATTAAATGAAGAATGAAAATGCGATTAATTGGGGTGAACAAAGGGAATTTTTTTTTTTGCCTCCAAATAATTTTTTTGGTAAACAAATCGGCAAAAGAGTGGAGGCGGTGGGGAGGGGAGCATTTGGTGAGTCTGAAAATGTGTAAAGGTTTAAAAGTTCAAAAAAATGCGCTTTTTTTAATATATTTTTGGCAATTTGAATTTTTGAATAAATTAAATTTGAAAAATATTTTGTATTTTAAATTACACAAAAAGTAATATAATAATTTTTGGTACTCTTTAAGTTTAAGGGGCAGATTTCACATACATTTTCAAATGCCTATAAATGTATTCATTTTTTAATGAAAATAGGTTTTAAGGGGTTTTTGGGGTCGCTGATCACAAATCCGGGCTCAGATCAGCGCTACCGTTCACTACATGAGCTGTACAGGGACAAAGAATTGATAGGCTTCCTGTACCAATAATACCCTCATTGGCAAGATGCCCATGAGTATACCATCAATACAATTTTCGAGTTTAATGCTTCCTGTACCAAGGTTACCCTCATGGGTAAGATGCCAATGGGGATATCATTCATACAAATTTTTTAATTTTATTTTTGTTCGAATTTGAGTCCGGGCTCCGAAATTGGCCGAAATGGATGCCGGATTCGTGATCAGCGACCCCAAAAACCCCTTAAAACCTATTTTCATTAAAAAATGAATACATTTATAGGCATTTGAAAATGTATGTGAAATCTGTCCCTTAAACTTAAAGAGTACCTAATTTTTAAATGTTGTTAAATTTAAACACTTTTTGCTGACAAAATGAGGGGAAAAAATTGAAAAAAACAATTGCATTTAATTTTTATTTTTTTGTATTTGATTTTATAAATTTAATTAAAAATAGGATGAATAAAATTTGATATTTCTGCAACATAAAAATTAATTAATAAAAATGTAATGAAAAAGGATAGAATCGTCTTAATTTAAATACTTTTTGCACAAAATGCCAAAAAAAACTGGGAGCAAAAAATAAATTGTAAAACTAATTGAATAAAAAAAAAATGCAAGATCTAATCAGCAACAACTTTGAATGTTCAAAGGAAATGTGCACACAACACCGCACTCTCGAAACTAATCGCTCAAATTAAAAAAATTGAAAAAATAAAGCGGAAATTACTGATTTAATTAAAGCGATGTCCTCTAATTTGTAAGACATGTTTTGCGCATGATCAAAGAAATTGTGCACAACACAATTATCATTTGGACAGAATGCCAAAAATAACAAATCAAAAAATTAAATTTTATTCCGGTTATATTCCTAAATAATTCCATTGAATGATTAGACGACGATACACACTTTAACATTTTGAACACTTCGCCAAAATAAATGAAAAAAACTCAATTAGTCTGATCAAAGGCGGTGCCTCTCTTTGATCTATGTAAATGCAAAAACACCGGAGGGAAATTTATTTAAAAAATAATTGAAAAAAGAAAATAAAAGCTTTATAAAAATTATGTTGCTGAACAGGAGTCAGAAATTTCATTAAAAATCCCGAAAATATGGAATAAATAACAAAACGCCAAAGATAAAAAAAATCAAAAATTGATTGCCGAAAAATCAGCTCCTCCGATCAGTGACGGACGTTCTCAATTACATATGTACAACAAACATTGTCAAACAGCCCCAAAAATTGAGTAGGGAAAATTACAAAAAACAGTTTCGCCGTTTGTCCGTTTGTCTGTCTGCTGATCAGCAGCGATTGACGGACATTAATTTTTGCTGCTGGTACACTTTATGACATAATGCCAAAATGAAAAAATTTCAAAAAATAAAAAACAAAAATTAATGGCTCCCCCGCCGACGACGACGACGACAGACACCGCTTGGTGCGCAGGTGACACTTTTCTACTAGCCTCCCCCCCCCCTGCTAACGGCAAAACCAACGACGAAGAGATGCGATGATGATGCCAGACAGGAAATTGGGGAACGGCGAAGACGAGGACGAGGACGGGGTGTGGGCACCCCCCCCCGGGGGGGGAAGGGGGGAATATTTGGGCTTCGGACGAGGGACAGATGGGTAAAATGGGCATTTGTGGTGGAGAGAGACGGGCATTGCACAAAGCCAAAAAATTATGGGGAGAATGCCGCAAGGGGGGCGCGGTCCATTCAAACAAAAAAATTACAAAAACAAAAGGTTGGCGGAGTGTCAACGGGTGGATTTGTGAAAATTTTTCGATTTTTAAGACGTAAATGGCTCTAGGACTGTTTTGTCTCGGGATTCAGGTCGGGAAATTAAAAATTGCACATTTTCGGCTCCGTCCTGACCCAAATCCCATACTTTTTCCCGTCCTGCGGCACTTTAGATTCTTGGACGCGAAATGCTAGCACAGCGAGTCAGACCGTGAATTTGCTGTAAATTGGTACTGAACTCCGACAAATAAAAATTGTATTTGTCACCATACTCGAGAGTGAGTACGAGTTTCGAGACTTAACAGTAACCCGAGAATGAGCGGGAGAGTCGATCGCCGAGAATCAAATAAAGGATAATTATTTTCGTGGTTTTCAAGACCGAAAATTAGGCTATGATGGTTGGTTTGACTCCATGAGTCGGGAAAATCGGCGACTTTTTTTAAGAGCGAGACTCTCGAACAGACACAATTTGTTGCCAAGGATTGAAAGGAATTTAAATGGAAAAAATAAAAAAAATTAAAAAAGAAAACGAAATTTCTACACTTTTTATATTTGCTCTCTGTTACTTCACTTTTCCAAAATATATGTAATTAATTAGTTGTTGTACAGGGACCGGGAATTTGTTATTTTCAAGTAAAATTATAAAAATTAATAATTTAACGCAAAATTAAATTATAATATATTTAATCAATATCCCCCCCCCCATCCGTCCGTCCGACGGCAAAACAAAATTATGCAAAATAATTAAAAACGGAAATTTTTTTTTCAAAAATTAGCACACAATGATGAGCAGAAGAAAGATAAATTTTAATTAGAATAAAAAAATAAAAATTAAATAACAAAAAATGAATATTATGAATAGGGATCGGATTTATAGTTGCTAAAAACTGCCAAAATAATTAGTTTTTAGTTTCTAAAAAACCCCCAAAATAGTTACTAAAAATGGGTAAATAGTTGCTAAAAATTTCAAATTTAGGGGTGTAAAATAGTAATTAACAAAAAAAGGTAACAATATTAAGCCAAATCAGTATTGAGATAAAAATTTTTAAAATAGAAATTCTTGTCAAGAAAATAAATAAATAAATTTGGAGATGAATTTTTGAGAAATTTTCCATTTCTTTGTGGTGCATTTTTGAAAAATTTTTTGAGTCGATTCTTAGGCGTGTATTTTTGAAAATTTTCAAAAAGTTGATCCTTAGGGGTGTGTTTTTCCTTTTTATTGCATTTTTGTTAACAAATTTTGGGCAAAACGCCAAAATAGTTGAAAATAGTTTTTTTCAAAATTTTATAGTTTTTTTAGTTGCTAAAAATAAAAAACTATAAAATAGTTGCTAATAACTCGAAAAGTAGCTTAACAACCGCCGAAAAAAAACATGTTTTTCGTGCATTTCAGGCTATGGGGAGCTCAGGAAAAAAATAGTGAAAAAACTATAAATCCGATCCATAATTAGGAAGCTAAGAAAGTCCAATGAAATTTGAAAAATTTTTTAAAAATTCTTTCTTAAAAAAGAAACAAAATTTTACGTAATAAATTTGGCAAAAAATGAGATTAGTTGTTGAAAAATTAGCGCATTGACTCTGCTGATAAGCCGTAAAAATGTTGGACTAAAGTCTCAGGAAAATTTGGATTTAAAAACAAAAAATTAATTTTTTTTTTATCGTTGACCTTTGAAAAGCCAAAAAAAAATTTTTTTGGACAAAATGCTTTCGAAAATTTATTAATAACATTTAAAATTTATTTATGAAAAATGCAAAATTTTTAGGGGTTAAAAACGCCCAATTTTTGGACAAAATGCTTTAAAAATTTAGAAATAAAAATTTTATGTAAAAATTAAAATTTCCGGGGTTAAATGCTTTAAAAACGCCCAAAAACATTTGTTAGCTATATCGTTGTTATTTTTTTTTTAACTGAATTGCTGCAAATGTTTGCAGAGCTAATTCAATTTGGCATTTTGCACAAAGCTGAAGCAAGCTTCTCCTCCCTCGCCCAAAAATAAATAAATAAATAAAAACGATAAACATAAAAAATGTTTCTTCTTCCCCCGCCCCCTTTTTTGCCACGCTTTTCGGCATTGGATATATTATTATTTAGAGGCTTTGGCAAAATAGCCCCCTTAAGCCCACGGCATTTAGCCCTCGGGGGAATCCAAATTGAATATTTTGCCTTGGGGCATCCCCCGCCCGTGCCGGCGGCGATGCCTTGGCATTTCGCCGCCGCCGGCACATGCCAAAATGTGGACTTTGTTGTTGTTGGGGCCCGCGGGGTTGGAGACCAGCAGCAGTTAGTGAGGCCACTTTGAACTTTTTGTCGGCATCAACAGCAACTGATGATGAATGCGCTTTTGTTGTGGTGGCTTAACAGAAAGGAGGATGAGCAGAGGATGTGACAGAAGAAGCAAGAAAATCCTTGGCCTTTTGTTTTTGTGGGTATGAAAATTTAAAAATATATTTTTTAATAGAGAAGGCGAGAGAGTATGTGAGAGAGGGAGTGTTAATGTATGGAAAAGGAAGCCTAAAGGTTAACTCCTAGTTTTCTTAGGGTTTTGCACTGATTCTCTCGCCATAATTGAATGCATTTTCTAAAATTTTCTTAAACAATTTCTAGGGCTTGCAAAAACATTACAAATAATGGTAAAATAGGTACAAAATAGCATAAAAATAACCTAAATAGGATTAAAATCACATTTTTGTATATTAAAAAAAATAATAATTTTTATTATCTTTTTTTGAAAAAAAAACTAATTCTTTAGTGGTACATTTTCAAATTTACGAAAAAACTTATTATCCTCTCGCAATGATACTCAAGTTTTTTGCGGGGTGTCATATGACTAATTAGGACTAATGAGGTCATCGGAAATTCTTAAAAAATTCTTACAGGTCTAAACACTTTTAAAATTTCTTGTTTGTCAAAACTTTAATTTTTTCCATTTCTTTTAATTAGTCCAAAATTGAAAAATTCCTTTCCTCTCCCAAATTTGGGGCTCGCGAAAAGTGCAGCACCCGAAATGAGAGCACCACCACTTCATTCATTGCCCAATTTAGTGGGACGGGGGGGGGACGGGGAAGAGCACCTGTTACACACATAAAAATAAATTGAGTGTCGTTCATCACATTCTGCTGCTGCTGGTGCCCGAAAAGACGGACGGAGCTCCTCCAACACCACCAAAACACTTTCCTTTCTTTGTGTTCAGTTCTCAAATTCCTTGAAGAAAATAATTTTTTTCGGAACGGGGAATCGGGGACGGGGAAAACAACAATTAATATTTTAATGTTTCCTAGTCGGGAGAATTTAAGTCTTTGAAAAGAGAATCAATTTAAAAAAATTTTCGAAATCAAATTTGGATTAGCCAGGGACGGATCTACGGGGAATCGGGGGACAAATCACAGGACGAACGAACTAATATGGAATCTCTCAAAGTACGAGGATCGGGACGGGGAATCATTTTATTTTTCATAACCAAGAGAATTTAAGTGGTTGAATTGAAAGTGGACCTTTGAAGGGGAATTTGATTAAAAAAATTTTGAAATTTAAATAGGTTAAAACTAGAATAGTGTCCAGTTGGAAGGCGGGGACGGATCTTCGGGGAATCGGGGGATAAATCACCGGATGAACGAACTATTTTTGGGATCTCTCAAAGTTTTTTTTTATTGTATTTTTTTCTAAAAATTTAGAAAATGAGTGATGGCATAGATTCTGGTGGGAAAGAGGTAAATTCAGCATTTACGGGAAAAACTCGGGGACAATTGGTCGGAGAACCGGGGAAGGGGAAAAGAAAATTTTAAGTTTAAATATTGTATAAGTTTGATGAATTTTTTAATAAGAAATGATGGATGAATTATCGAATTGAAAAAAAATTGAGAATAAAAACTGTAGGAATTCGGCGGTGATTTGTTTTCGGGGAATCGGGGATGGAGAAAAATACCCAAATTTCATTATAATGGAATAATAAAAGAAAAATTAATTTAAAATTTGAGTAGAGAGGGGAAATGTTTATAAATTAAAAAAAATCATCTTTTCATTTCAGCCACAAAATAGGGTCACCACAAAACATAGAATAAAAATTACAAAAAAAAAATATTTACTGTATAAAAATAATTAAATTTATTTAATAGGTAATTTCTCCAACATTTTTTTTACCCAAAAATAGTTTAAATTAAAATCAACATTTAAAAAAAATAATTAACAGGGAATTTAATTTGGCATTAAAGAAAAAAATTCCCCTTTCATTTAGCATTAATATTATCAATTAAATTTAATTATTAAAATAATTTAACAAAAAATGGTCCCGGTCCCGGTTTTTGTCAAAATTTCCGGTCTCGTGCAACTCTACTCTCTATTGATTCATCTTTTCGTTCAAATTTATCAAATAATATAACAGATATGTTTTTTTGGTATATTTTGGGTCTTTGCTTGGTAAAAAGCAATTGTTTGTGGCTATGTTAAAAATTATTATGTTCTAAGTCAATTAACTCACAATTGGCATATCCAATAAGCTCCTCAATGTTTTCTTCTACGAATGCCATGCCCTGTGCAGCCCAAAATAAATCACCACGAAACAGAGTGAAAGTGTAGGCAGTCGGCAGCAACCCATTTTGATCGGGTCCGTGCAATTCGAAATGGTCGTAAATCACTGTAACAAAAATGCATAATTAGTTTAATTGTACCCATTTGTCTTTTTTGTCAATAATTTCAGCATGGGGGGGGGGGAAGCAATTGTCGGCGGATACTTTTCAAAGTCAGGGGAGTTAAATTGGATGTTTTGATGCAAAAGGATAAAAATGAAATTTGGAAACGCAAAAATTCAAAAAAAAAAATGATGGGTTTTCAACTAAAATTTGCACCGGTTGAAAATCTTTTAAAAAATGCGTAAGAAGTTTTTCTATAAAATAAATTTTATTTGAATAGGAAAAAGAGCTTTTGGTTTTAAATTCATAAAAAATTAAAATACTTAAAGACTTTCAGTGCCATCTAATTTAATTAAAAATAAATTAAAAAGTTTGTACAAATTAAAAATTTATTTTTAAATTTCATCATAGGCAAATGAAGAATTTTTGGTTTTAAATAATCTCATTAAAAAATGAAAAATATTATTTATGGCATTAAAATTGCAATTTTCCCATGCCATAAATAGAGATTTCCACGAAAAAAAAATTTAACCCAAATTAATCAAAATGTCAACAAAAAAAAATTGCCAAACAAAAAAAAATTCCAATGCCAATGCCATCATAAAATTGCAACAACACAGAAACGGGCGCAACAATGAATGATTGTGCCGATTTTGCACACATCCACCAGCATTCATCCATTCTCAAATCTGCTGCAGCATCGTGCCCGCCTTTTTGTCAATGAATTAATGGGTCGGTTGGATTGTCCCTCGCCCCCGTTTTCCTTCCGTTTTCACTGAATTTTAATTGCTCCTCCTCTCTGCTGGGGCGGGGTGCATTTTTGTCCCCGATTTTTCGGGGATAAAATGGACGCCGAAAACTTTCCCACAAGGTTTGATTGTTTCAACATAAACGGATTTTTTTCAATATTCTCTGAATTTTCGGGGTAAATCGTTGTCCCCGAGGGCTCCCCCGATTTTTTCGGGGAATTATTAGGGTTTGGTCGTCCCTAACTTTTTCTTTCAATTCGCATAAAAATTTCACAAAAAAATTAATTTTTATGAATGGTGTGTTGGCTCCACATTCCTTTAGTCAATGTCTAACCATCTACAGTGCTTGAGTTTCTTCCATTTTTTCATAGTATACTTCGAATTTCCGTACTAAATCTTCTTCCCCGTCCCGGGTCCCCGATTTTTCGGACGCCAAACCACCCATGTAGTTTTATCCTCCCGCCGGTTACATTCCGCTTTCACTGACTGCATTTTCGTCCCCGATTTTCGGGGATGAAATGGACGCCGAATCATCCGCCTCACAACAACCACTCAAGTCACTCATTCATTCACTCATCAATTTGTATCCCACTTTTCAAATAATGGGGGCGGGGGGCTAATTGTAAGGAGGAAATAGTGAATTTCGGCGGGGGGGGGGCAAATGTCCCCCCTCATTTTGGTGGGGTAATGGTCGCCGCCGCCGTTTTCGTCGTTTTAGGGAGAGGTAATTTGAACGGGGAAAAAGTGGGCTAAATTTTATTTTTTTTGTGAGAGCAGTCAGTGGCTTTTGCCTGGGGCAAAATTTGTGCATGGCCGCTTGCCGGGGGTAATTTAGGGTCTATTTAAGGGGGATATAATTACTCCGGAAAAATAAAGATAAATTGATTATTACATATAAATGTAAAGTTGAAAGCCAAAATAATGCTGGAAGATAATTTTTGGAGAATTCTTGAAAAAAAATTAAATTTTGATCAAATAAAATAAATCCCAAAATTTATTTTAGTTCCACATTGAGTGCCATTGTTCACAAACACCCATGAAATTTTTAAGGTTCAGGGGGTTTTTTAAAATGAAATCTTTAGTTTCAAAAAATTACAAATCATCTTGTTCAACAATTAACGAGAATTGACTTTCTTTGTGTGCAAAACAAGCAAAAGTTATGTATTTGTGGGCAACGGTTGATGAGAGAGAGAGAGAAAGGTAATTATTTTGAATTCAAACAAAAAAAACAATGATAGAAATATTTAAATTGTTTTTGTTAGGGTTGGGACCCAATTGTCCGATACCCATTTTGACCCTTTACTTTATTTGTTTTCTTCTTTAAAATAAATATTATTATTTCGATAGGAAAATTGGTCGAAATTTCGAAATATAAATTGTGTGTTTGTTCGGGATTGGATCACGACCAAAGGACATATCTAACAAACTCCGATTCCGGTCCCGATTTATTGAAGTGAGATCCCTATCCTGACCCAGATGAAATGAAAATCCAGACCTCCAATTTTCAATCCCGACGCGGGGAGGGGATAATTAATTGAAATTCTAAAAATTTGCCACTGCCAAATTATTAGCATTATTATAATTAGTAAATTGAATTAAAAAATAACCTCGCTTAAAAATGAAATCAATCATTGTTAATTTAATTACAGTTTTAAAGCAAAATTGTTTGTTTAATAAAAAGGAAATTTTTTGAAATCAAAATTTTATCTAAAAATAAAATCTTAAATATCAAACACAACCAACTAAAAGGGAAGCAAGCGAACAAAGATGGAAGAACAAATAACAATAATTAAACATGACAAAATTTATGACCGGCAAAATTTTGGGTGGTCTTTTTATGCTTTAATTTACAAAATATTTTATTACAATAATTAAAATAAATAAAATAATAAATATTATTACAAAAATAACTTAATTAAATGAAATTTTGCCTATTTATCCATTTCCCAAGGTCACTATTTTCTCTTTTTTTTAAAAGAAAACAATGACGGGAAATATTTTCTGTTTTTTTATTTAAAAAAATTTTTATTTGTCAAAATAATGAAATAAGTTAAATTTTATTTTTGGAAAAGAGAATAATTAAAAATTCATTAGTCATTTAATAATTAGGTAGCATAATTACAATGATTAGATAGCGTAATTAGAAATCTTAAATTAAAAGAAATTTTATTCATCCATAAATGCCTTGGAGATAATTATCAATGGGATCAATTAGATGAATGTTGTTAATGCTGTAATGTGGGAGACCAGAAAAGGTGAATGTCCGCTCCCTTTCATTGTAAATGAACTGAGGGGGGGGGTTTTTTTTTATGTTTGCCATTTGTTGCTGAGCAAATAAACTACCATCAAAAGGAGAGGATTTTCTCGACGAAGGTCACACCAATTGCTGTTCCCGAGCCCGCCAATTGCGCAACACAAAGGCACTCTCAGCGGGACCATTTTTCAATGATTTTGGGCAAAAGTTGACATTTTGTGACTATCGGAATGCTTTTTTTTTGTTTCATTTAAAACGGTTTCAAAGCTTGTTTTAAAAATTGAAAACATATAAAAAAAATTCAATAGAGAAAAATTAAAATTTTCTAAAATTTATTTTCGGATGAAAATTCAAAAAAATTTTTTGACGGCCAATAAGGGCTCGAAATTTGGCAAAAAAAAAATCAGAATGGGATATGAAAAAATAAGCGGCACAGGACTAACGGGGCGGGGGGCGGCAAAAATCTTGCCTTATCAGGATTTACAGTCCCAGCCAAAAACGGGACCGAAGTCCCGGAGAAACCCGCCGGCGGTGCCCCCGGCACTTCATCCAGAAGCTAAATGCCATTCTCCACTGATTTGAAATCAATTTTTCATGGACTTTAGATCCATCAAAAACAAATTGGTCTGATCAACAAAAGATGCGACCCCACCACAATTCAGCAATTGCTTTTCCCATGCCACCCCTAATTATAAATATATATATTATTCTTATTTGGTGAAAAGCGGTAAATTTTTATGGAAAATTTTTCAAAATCAAACCCATATCACGGCAAATTCTGTGTAAAAAAATTACTGTATTCTATAAGGGAAACTGTAATATCATTTATTTTTTAAATGGAATTGTGCGTGTTTATCCAAAAATGAATATGTCAGTGGCCGTTGGTTTGATCTTTTATTAATCCCTGTTGGTCATGCCGTTGCTGCCGAACATTTTTGGCATCGGTTACTCCATCTAAACGAAAAAAAAACACTTGGAAATGATTGTTAATCCGTACCTAATTCAAACTGAAGTTTTTAAAATTTTACTAAAATATGAAACTCTGGCGCAATGCCCAATTCCCATTAGTCTCTTCCCATATTTTCGGATAAATCTTTGCAAATTTATTTATTTCCGGTGCCCCCATTATCTGCTCGTTGAATAGTTGTGCTTGGCTTGGCTTTGGGCCGAAGGTCACACCCCATTCACATTCATTGACCATTCGCCGAATTTTTTCTTCCCCGTCGTGTCCCCTCGGGGGAAAACGACGGGGGCGGCGGCGGCCGGGGGTGGCATTTGAGGGCCCTATCGCCGCCCGCCGTCCAACGAAAATGTGAACGACCCCCGAGGCGACGGCGTCGGCGAATTTACGAGTGCTGGTGGGTGACCCATACCGAGAATTTTTTTTTTTGAATGTTTGTTCGTTCTTTGGTTGTTCCATGTTTGGTCAATAAAACAAAGAATAGAGAGATTTTTTGAGAGGGATTTGGGTGGGAAATTTGAATTTGGTGGATTCGGGATTATAAAAGAGGATTAAAGCAATAATAATAATTTTTACTTTTTGGTATTAAATTAAGCATTATAATTTGAATAGTGTAAAATTTTTGGGCTATTTGACTATTTTGAAAGTAAAAAAAAAGAGAAATGAAAAAAATGAAAATTGTAATTATTAGGGCTTCCTTTTTTAGGCACAAAAAATCGCGAAATAGGCACCTAAAAAGGCATAAAAAAATCGCAAAATAGGCATTAAATAGGCACAAAAATCCTCAAATAGGCACTAAAATAGGCAAATAAAATTTTTTATTAACGTTTTTAGGTAACAAAACACGTTAAAACTTAAATATTTCAATTGTAAATGAAATTATAAAATATTTTAAAGTTTTTTTCAAATATGAACAAATTTTTAAACCAAAAAATTTTTATTAAGAAAAAATATTTAATTTTTTGAAAAATTTTTTCAATTCTTAATGGTGTATTTCCTGAAATTTTTTTTGGGTCATTTCTTAGGGGTGTGTTTTTCGTTTTTATTGCATTTTTGTTAAGGATTTTTTCGAAAATCCTTAAATAGGCATTTAGGCACAAAAACCCCGAAATAGGCAAAAATAGGCATTATAAAAGTCATCGTAGAACACCTCAAACCAAGCGGAAAACGCGTTTTTCGTGCTTATCTATGCGTATCAAGTGCGCAAAAATTTTAGGCATTTGCCTAAAAAAGGAAGCCCTAGTAATTATCACATAAATCATTTCATTATAGTTTCATAACATCAACATTTTAATTTAAATGTTAATAAAATTTCTCGAAAAAAACAATTAACAAGAAATTGAAATACAAAGTGTAAAAGGAATGTTATATAAAAGGTAAGAAAATTTTATTCAATTATTAATTGTTTTGGAAGCTATAATTAGACAATTACTACCGTATAAGGAACCCAAATAATTACTATCGTATAAATAGCAAAAACAATTATTACTGTATAAAAACAGAAATTACAGAGAACATTATTGTATTTTTTCTTAAATAAGGACATAAGATGCAGGAAAAAAAGGGTAAAGGACAAAAAATAAGTACTTTATTGCATTTTTGAGCCTTGAATCATATAAAAATGCCAAAAACAAACAATGAACGGGTCCATCCATCCGTGACCTTTCTTGAAGGATTTATGGGCATTAATTTAAATATTCAAGAATGAATGGATGGCATGGCTTATTTTAGGTAGAAGAAGAGAGCATATTTTCATGATGAATAGAAAAAAAGAATGATATTAAGGACAAAAGAAATCAGAGACATAAAAGAATTTATGCACAAAAGTGGCTTAATTTTTCTCGTAGAGAAATTTAAAATACGGTATATATATAATGTGTTAGATTACGGTAGAAAAAATATTTACGCTTACTAATATTCCGATTCTTGTCTCATAAAAATAACCATTTTTATCTTCATAATTCTTAAGAGCGATTCTATCCTCGGCGGGAGGGCATAATGCCAAACATAAATAAAAAAAAATTTCGAATTTTGAGTATTTTGTTGCATTTCTGTCTCCCTTCAATTGCTATGGATCCCCGGTAATTGCCCCCCTAATTTATAATTAATTCGTCCCCATCATCTCATTATAATTTCCTCCCATTGCCCATTTGAAGGGCGACCCATCGGCGGCGGGGGATGGACAACAAATATTTAAATGCAAATTAAGCTTGGCGCTTGGAATTGGCGTTGCGTCCTATTCATTTTTATTGGAAATGAAAATTAAATGGGCCGATTATATTTGAAAATTGTTTCATTGAAGGAAATAGAAACCTCACCACATCTCATTGTGTAATAATTGTTAAAATGATTAAAATTTAAACTTAGCATTTAAATTATTATTTTTTATTATTATTTAAATAAATTTATTTACCAAAATTATTTATTGTTGGTAATTCCTTAAATTGATAATTAATGGGGACCGTATTTTTAATCAGAAAAATGATAATTAAGCATAAAAAAATCCCTAAATTAAACACTGAAAAGCATAAAAATATGGCAAATCGATGATTAGGCATAAAATTGCCATGATTTTGGTTTATTAAAAAAAAATTAGAATTACAGAAAAAAATATGAAAAAAATGTCAATGTTTTCGAAATGAAGTTCTTTAACTTGCGAGAACATTGAAGCAATTCTCTTCAAAACCACAAAATTCTTTTTATAATTTAAAATTTTAATGAAATTTTGAAAAAACCAAAATAAAAGTGAAAATCTAAAAATTAAAAAAAATTAATCGAAAAATTCCTAAATGAATTTTTTTTCAGCTCTTCCCCATTCACCATGGGTATTTTTGGTCCATCTTTTGCTGTGCCGAAATGCGCTGCCAAACCTTCTTCGACCACTTCACAATTGGATTGGCTTTAGGGGGGTCACCCTCCCCCCGGGGGCCAAGCCGAAGCTTCTTCCTTCCTCAGGGCGGGGGAGGACAAATTGTGGTGGCGCGGCACCACCACAAATTTGGCAATTGAAAATGGACTTACCAAAGTAGAAATTGTTGCTAAACAATTGAAAAAAAAGAAAAATGAATTTTTGATTTTGAATAAATTTGAATGATTTAAGTTTTTTAATAAAATTCAAAATTAAAAATGATGGAATCACAAATTTTGACAAATAAAAATGAAATTGTTAAATTAAAAATTTGCAAAATATGACAGCCTGTGAAAGTAGAAAACTTGTCAAATTCATTTTGTTAATTTGATCTAGTGAATTCTCATTAAAATAAATACAAAAAAAGTTTTTCTAAAAATTTGGAAACCTCTGTAAATTTGGTAAAATTTTTATTTAAGAATGCTAAAGCTTAAAAAATCTTTTTCAATTAACAGGTTTTCGTTATTATAAAGATACAAAAATTAAAACTCGAATTTTAAATTAATTTTCATATTTTAAAGAAATTTTTAAATTTTTCCATTTTGATAGAATTAAAATTACTTTCGCATAAATTTAAAAAAAAATTAAGTTCATGGTACGAAATTAGTCATAACTACTTAAAAAATGTATTAAATTCCCGAATTTCCCATCTGTTGGCAGGGGAGTAGTGAATTCTAAGAATGGCATGAATCGCAAATATTGGCTTTTTGCCCCCCAAATATGTCGCCCAAAACATGGGGCCAGATGAGCGCCTAATTAGGTTTTTCCTTTCAATGGCACTCTCTGAGGAGGGGGGACAAAGATTTGGTTCGGTTGTGCCAATGTTTTGGCTGTGGTTGGTCCAATTGAAATAATGAGGATCGAATGACCATAGAAGGACAGCACAAATAAATGCTGGAATTATTTATATATTAATATTTTGCGACCAAAATATTATTAAATGCGTAAAATTTAGGGTGTTAGGTCTAAGCTTTAGGTTTGGATAGGTTTCTTGGGTCTAAGCTTAGGCTTTCTTTTGTAATTTTTTATTATACGTGTTGCTATTCACTCAAATTTAGCAAAAATATATATATAGGTTATAAATGACAAAATACAAGAAAATTTTTCAATTGTAATGAACAAAATATAACAATTTTTATGTTTATGGGCAATTCCTTTTCTTATTTAATGGTGAATTATTTATATTATTTATTTCATTTATAAATTTCATAAAGAAAATATAAGTGATAGAAAATTTAAATTTAATTAAAATTAATATTTATAAAAATATATTAATTTCTTATTTTGATGATGAAATTATTTATATGTTATTATTTCATTTTAATTTCAATATAAAATATCCGATATCGATAATCTTCTTCCCATGGTTCAATCCCTCTACAGAAATTAAAATATTTTGAATTTAATTTCTTTTAACTAGTTAAATTCGAGTTAAAAAGTAAAATTTTTATTTCCAAAAAATTCTTAATACAAAAAACTAAGCTTTTCATAATATAGGCCATTTTCATTCTTTTAAAACTTTATTTTTTTCCAATGAAATTTCAAAAAAAAAATTTTAATTTCAAAAAATTTACCAAAAAATTGTACGAAGTACAGGGGAATGAATGCACTAAACATATATGCATGAAAAGAGGAGGATGAGTCCATATTCCCGTCCAGCATTCACTAATCCGTCCCCTTCCATCCCTCCGGGGGCGCCATTCTTTGGCCACCCCATAAATCCAATTACGACGGCACCCACCCCTTGGCCCCCACCACCGTCTTCGGTGGGATTTGGCCAAAACCAATTTCCTGGGCTTGGCCATTCCCCCGTCCGAAATGGCATTGTTATAGTGTTTTGTTGTTACACCGCTTTGCTACTATATGTGTGTGTTTGGTTTGTGTTAGTTATGTGGCATGTTCATTCAATTGGTGCCGGCCAGACAAACTTTGAGGACGAAAGATTTTGTCGGTATGGAAAAGTTAGCGCAGCGCCATTAGTGGGACAGGGACATTAGCGATTGCCATTAGCGGACCGCCGTTAGTGGGATAGAGAAAGCGGACCACCATTAGCGGCCGGAGGATTTTAACAGACCGCCGTTAGCGGACCTGGGATGTTAGCGGACCGCCGTTAAAATTTTGTTGCCAATTATTTGTCATTGGAACGGGGTTTTTATCATAAATACTTGTCAAACTGATTGATGGTTAACTGGTTAAAAGCATCGATCAAAAATAAGGGTGTTGTCGCATAAAAAATCCGATCGAATAATTCTTAGTGATTGATTTTCTCATTCTTCAAAATCGTCTTTTCTGATCACCTGATCAGCGGTCCTGCGGGCGCTGCTTCAAATACTTCTGAAGTTGGGGCAGAGCATGGACACGGTCAACGTATTTGATCAGCTCCGGGAACGCATTGATGGTGTCCGGCTCCAACATGGTAAACGTGTACAGAAAGTTGGCCACCTGTTGGAAAAACAGCGATTGTTACGGTATTTATGGTACGGTACTGTAACAAAAATTTTATTAAATTCACCTTAAATACAAACTCATAAAATTTTTATAACTCCATGACAAAAGGTTTTGAAATTTAAAAATTTACGCCTCGCACCCGAGAAATTCAAAAAATTTGAAAATTTCAACTCCGACGGTTTCGATGACTGCCGTCGAGAAAATTTTCCAATTTTTTCAAAAAAAATTTTACTTGAAAGTCCACCATTGAGAGGCCGGACTTGAGCATGTAGCCCGACCCGGACTCCTTCAAAAGTTTCACAAAAAGTGGCAAAACGCGTTTGGCCATCGGCTCGAACACTTCGCCGCGCAATTTGTCCTTGGAGAATGGAAAAATTTAAAAGGAAATTAAATTTTTAAATAAATAATATAAAAGTATAATTTGAAAAATATTTAAAGTAAAAATGCATTTATAAAAAATTAATTTTTATTAATCAAATTATAAAATAAAAGTTATTTTCACAAAAAATTATTTCTTATTAATGAACGAATTAAAAAAATAATTACTTAATTAATGAATGATCTAATTATAATTGAATCATTAAATAATTAATTATTAATTAAAATTTTTTTAAAATTTAATTTGCATTATTTTTTTCACCAAATCGCCTTCTTGGCGTCCAATTTTGACCATCAAATAGGGCATCAATTCGGAGTTAGCATCCTTTTGAAAGTCAATGATTTCGTTAGCCTTCGCCTTCTCCCATTTATCTTTGCCGGCCAAGCCTTAAAATTAAATAAATTAAAATAAATAACTATTAAATTATATAATTAATTTACCAAATTTTTCGGCAAGGTAGCGCAAAATTGCCGAGCTTTGTGCCAATGGCTTTCCGTTAACCTCCAAAACTGGGGCCTTTCCGTAGAAAAATTCTGAAAAAGTTTTTGTTTTTTTTAATTTGGCATTTATTTCTATGGCATTATGCCACATGTTTTAATTACTCACTCGGTTTGTACGTTTTCTCCCATTCTTCAAAGTCTTTAAAGCGGATGTCCTCAAATGGTTGGCCAACATAGTGAAGCAAAAGGCGGATGGGTTCAACCACACCGCGCAAATCAAAATAGTACAATTTGTATTGTTGGACCATTTTTTAAATAATAATTTTTTATTTAATTTTTCTAAATTAAAAATTCGATCACTTAAAATTAATTAGCAAATCTTCGTTTATTTGTGATCAGTGATTTTTACTGGGCGGCGCAATTGTCGAGGCGCAAATGTCTATTTTACTGGGTGGCGCAAATGTCTATTATACTGGGCGGCGCAAATGTCTATTTTTACTGGGCGGCGCAAATGTCTATTTTTACTGGGCGGCGAAAATGTCTATTATACTGGGCGGCGCAAATGTCTATTTTTAGTGGGTGGCGCAATTGTGGAGGCGCAAATGTCTATTTTTACGGGTTGCGTAATTGTCGAGGCGCCAATGTCGGTACACCTTCGCTTGCGGCCATCTCGTTAAAAAATTACCCACTTTTTTTATTTGAGTAAGGTTATGAATAATTTTTCTCAAAAAAAAGGCAAGAAAAAAAATAAAATTCATACAATTGAGACTTTTGTGTGTGCTGCCTATTTGTCCATTTTGTGCCCATTTTTGCGCCTTTTAGGGTATTTTAAACTGAAGCCCTATTAATATCGTCATGGAAACGGAACATAAATTAATTGTCATTTAATCAAAAGCCGCTCCATTCGCTGGGCCTATAGTAGTAACAAGCATTGTTTGTATGTTGAAGTACAGATGAACAAATTACGATTTCTTCAAATTGGCCAGCCTAAATTAATTCGCAGAATTCCGACTTTCAATTCCCGCAAAAAATTGGAGTAGAAATTCCGATTTTCGACATTTTGGGGTCAGAATTAGGGTTAAATTTTTGCCGGCCCCCAAAATTGCCTAAAATTTGGAAAGGGGCGGGGTTTACGTCGACCCCCCGCCCCCTCCCCTTTGACCTGGATGCCGACGTTTTGGCGTCATCCTCAGTTTTTTGATTATAACTCTTTTTTCTTTGTCGACCAAATCAATTGATCATGATATCATTCGAAAGACCTTCACATGCTCTATTAGTCTTACAAAAAGCGAAAAGACTTTATAGCCGGTAGCCGGTAAAAAATGTATTAAGAACAAACTTCAAAAACCGACTTTTTAGCAATTTCATGTTATAACTTTTTTGATAATTGTCTATTCGCTAAGCAATAGCTTAGAAATAGCTTCTAAACAAGTTAAGCTTTCGTATGATATCAAGTTTGTCGGATTTGGTTAACAACAAAAAAAAAAGTTAGAGCCCAAAAACTTGGGTTGGCGCAAAAACGTCGGCGCCAAAACGCCTACTATTTTGCTAAGCACTGAGAAATGAGCTAAAATTTTCCTAGAAAACGTGTACAATAGTGTTATTATGTTAGTCAAAAACCATTATTTTGAAAAAAAATAAATTTTATTTAAATATTTAATTCAATTGGGATTTTTTCAGTGCTGCCTATTTGTCCATTTTGTGCCTTAAACTGAGACATCCTATTAATATAGTCATGGAAACGTAAAATAAATTAATTATTGTCATTTAATTAAAAGTAAAGCTCCATTCGCTGGGCCAGTTACAAGCGATTAGCAAAAATTTTATTGCCAATGATTTTGCCATAGAAAATCTTGAGCGCAAAATTTTTAAACTTTCTTTCATTTAATTTCATTCAATTAATTTTGTTTTTTCTAAAATTCACTCAGTTTCAATAAATCATATAGATAATGAAATTCTTTAGTTCATACTGATTTTTATCACAAATACTTGTCAAACTGATTGATGGTTAACTGGTTAAAAGCATCGATCAAAAATAAGGGTGTTGTCGCATCAAAAATCCGATCGAATAATTCTTAGTGATTGATTTTCTCATTCTTCAAAATCGTCTTTTCTGATCACTGATCAGCGGTCCTGCGGGCGCTGCTTCAAATACTTCTGAAGTTGGGGCAGCGCATGGACACGGTCAACGTATTTGATCAGCTCCGGGAACGCATTGATGGTGTCCGGCTCCAACATGGTAAACGTGTACAGAAAGTTGGCCACCTGTTGGAAAAACAGCGATTGTTACGGTATTTATGGTACGGTACTTTCAAAAAATTTGAAAATTTCAACTCCGACGGTTTCGATGACTGCCGTCGAGAAAATTTTCCAATTTTTTCAAAAAAAATTTTGCTTGAAAGTCCACCATTGAGAGGCCGGACTTGAGCATGTAGCCCGACCCGGACTCCTTCAAAAGTTTCACAAAAAGTGGCAAAACGCGTTTGGCCATCGGCTCGAACACTTCGCCGCGCAATTTGTCCTTGGAGAATTATTAAAAATTCAAAAAAATATTTTATTTTTTAAATAAATATTACAAAAAATAATGATTTTATATTTTAAAAGTAATAATTGTTTGAGTAAAAATGTTAAATTATTTATTTTTTATTAATTAAATTACGAATTAAACAAATTTCTATTATTAAATAATTAATCAAAAAATTGAAAATTTGGGTCTGATTTTTGAAATGATTTTTACAGAAAAATCTTAATTAATTGATTAATAATTAATTTAATTAGAAATAATCTTTGTATAAATAATATTAAATTGGCTTTTATTTATTTTTTTTTCACCAAATCGCCTTCTTTGTATCCCATTTTGACCATCAAATAGGGGACTAAATCGGTGTTGGCATCTTTCTGAAAGTCCATGATTTCGTTAGCCTTCGCCTTTTCCCATTCATCTTTGCCGGCCAAGCCTTAAAATTTAATAAATTAAAATAAATTAATATTATAATTAGTTTACCAAATTTTTCGGCTAAGTAGCGCAATATTGCCGAGCTTTGGGCCAACGGCTTCCCGTCAACCTCCAAAACTGGGGCCTTTCCGTAGAAAAATTCTAAAAAATTTTAATGCCTGTACAAACATGTTTTTTTTTAAATTTGGCATTTCTCTGGCGTTATGCCACATATTTTTTTACTCACTCGGTTTGTACATTTTCTCCCATTCCTCAAAGTCTTTAAAGCGGATGTCTTCAAACTGTTGGCCAACATAGTGAAGCAAAAGGCGAATGGGTTCACCCAAACCACGCAAATCAAAATAATACAATTTGTATTGGACCATTTTTTAAATATTAATTTTTTATTTAATTTTTCTAAATTAATAATTCGATCACTTAAAATTAATAGGGGATATATAGGGTTGCCTTTTGATGAAAAATTCGTCAGTGGAAAAAAGCGTCAATAATACAGTATTTCTAAAATAAGGTTTGTAGCATTTTAAGCATTGTAGTACAATAAGGCCAAAATTGCATAAGAGCCTCGGTCTGGTCTCGGTCTCGGTCTCGAGTCTCGGGAAATTTTTGGTCTCGAGCATCACTAATAATTATACAAAAAGAAAGATAATAGGTCAACTTAAACGAGCAAAATTTTAATTTTTACTAATTTTATCACTTTGAGTCAAGACTTCTTTTCACCACTGTATATGCTGATTGTGAATTAGAATAATAATTGATAATAATTGAACTATTTTTATAAATCATAAATATGTATGTTTTTAATCGAACCATTTTAAACCGACTCAAAAATAGACATTTTCTAAGCTCAGATTCGTAATCAGCACATTTTTCACCGCAGGAAAAACAAAATAAATTTTTATGTTTATTATTCGTTGGGACCGCACAGAATTAAATTGGGCTTCGATTTTAAGCAGTAAATTCATAAGCTGCAAAACCCGAAATATACACAAAAAGGCAAAAATTTTTTTTTTAAATTAACGCTTTTTACATTAAAAGTTTTTTGAAGAGATTTCACATTTTATGGATTTGTTCTTCTAAAAATTTTCCGACGGCCGGTTTTCTTTTTATTACTTCTTTAAGAAATGAATTTGTTAAAATATCAAAAAAAAGTACCAAAAATGCGAAATAGAAAAAATAGGACATAATTAAATTGATCTAAAATGCCATTTTTTGATTATTTCGACTAAATATGAACTCAAATATTTGCTGTTGCCTAAAATCAAAGCCCAATTAAGAAATCACAATTTTTCTTTGCGCCCGTCAAAGTTGCAATTGGCACTTTTTACAAAAGTCACTGTTCTCATGTCCATGATTTTGTCACTCATTTTTATTGAAGAGAAGTGATTCGGAATTATCATTTTTAATTTAACCAATTTAAAAAAAAACTTAATAAAAATGCCAAATTTTCTTAAATGTCTTGTTACCTTTTCGCTGAAAGAATGTTAACCTCAGCAGAAGACATGTGAACATTGGACAAATCCCGAATAAAATTGGAAAGCGACAGACGAAAGAAAACTGACTACAGTAATCAGTTAAATACCGTAACCCTCTCTCTCTTCTTCTGTTCATTTTTTAATTGAAAATGGAGTGTACCAAATGCATTTTGATGGGTAAATAGATACTTTTTGTCCCTTCTAAATACAAAATGCGTGTGAGAACAGGATGTAGTCGAAAGTAAAAGATCAATGGTAGCGAAATTTTTTAATTTTTTTTTTCTGAAAATTTTTTAAACACTTTTCTAGGGGTGTTTTGAGGCGCTGAGCACGAATCCGGCCTCCATTTCAGCCAATTCCGAATCCTTAACCAGAACTCTAACATTTTTTAGAATTAATTTTTAATTTTTTTTAAGTTTCTCTTAAATAATTGTGTTTAGCTTTCCAAAAAAGTTATTAAAAGCAGAATTAATAGTAAACTTTTTAAAATAAGCATATCATTGATCATTTTTTACATAAGATTCCTATTGCAATATTGGGTTTTTAGCTTTTCACATTGTTTAATTGAAAATTTATTGATCAAGCTTTATCTGCTTTAATTATAACTTCAAACACCGTTTTCTACAACACAGAACATATTGCATTAAACTTTGATGGTTAGTTTTTTTTGATTGGAATTGATAAAGAAAGTTTTCCAAAAAAAGCATTTTCTGTCAGAAATAGATAAAGTGAAAACGATGCCTTAATTGATAAAAAAAGACGAATAACTTTTGGATGAAGGCAAATTCATCCAATGGCATTTCAGTATTTTGTACAATATTAACTGAATCCATTGAAATATGAACGCAATTTTAAAAAGAAAATTTCTCCCGGCGGAATTAATTTTCGAATTAATTAATTTTCTACCACCCAAAAGGCGTTGGGCAACAACAAGAGTTTCGGCAAAATTCGACAATTTTGTCTTACGAAGGCAATCCGACTGGCACACAATGTGCTTATTCATAGTATGCGATTAATTTTAAAGTATTTTACTTAAATACATTTTGAGTGTACGTTTTTTCACTCAAATTAATTAATTTAGGCTGGCCAATTTGATGCCGCTGTTGAGCGTCTCATGAAATGTGTTTTCAGAGTTAAAGGCGTGATTCTTTTTCGCATAATACGGAGTAAATGTTATACCATAATTAATAGATATTAGGTTAACGATCTAAAACTAAATTTTGATGTGAACAAGAATTTTGTGCAAAACTGGGCCGGTACTTCCGGAGCAGAAAGGCCAGGATCGGTAGCCGGATTTTCAAACGGAACTTGGGGCTCGGAAACAACCGGGAGTTTTCCGGGAAAATCAAAAATAATTAATTTTCTAGTTAAAAAAAATTGAATTTATCTTTATTTTTATGCTATTGGGGGGGGGCAGGCAGCGGCGCCTACACGCTCTGCCTGAAAATTTTGAATTTTGGCATGATTAAATATATTTTGCAGTAAAATATCCAAGTAAAATATCCATTTTTGTGATTTTTGGCTTAATTATTTTGCACGTAAATTTGTAAATATTCGGGTTTATGGGCTTTTTAATTTTAAATGAAAAAAATTTCGGAGCATGGAGAGAAAAATTTACTTTTATTTCATTTAAAGTATTTGTTCATATACATATTTGGTCTAGTGGCTAAAATGTTTTCTTTACATTATTCCAATTGAAATTTAATCAATAAAAATATTTCAATTTTTAGTTTTGCAGGAGCCCAAATGGCTAAAATAAATATTATCGACTCCTCTCGGTCTGTAATGAACGAATCTGAAAGATTTTTTTGTTTGAAGAGTTACATACCCGGGACTGAAATGGCCAAATGCCTTTAGGACTTAACCCTCCAAAGCCTAAAACGCACAAAAGCCAAAAAACTAAAAACAATTTCCATCAGGGATTGGGTGCCGCAAAATCTTTGTTTATTTGTGATCAATGACTGCACTTGGGGACCCGACATTTGGGAACCCGACTTTTGGGGATCCCGACATTTGGGGACCCGACTTTTAGGGACCCGACACTTTAAAAAATATTGAATTTTGTTTTTAAATTTAAAATTCGACCAGTTAAAAATTAATTGGGACAATGATGACATTTTTAAAAGAAAATAAAGCAATAAGTAATTAGTAAGCACATCAATAAACAGGGAACCCGACATTTGGGGACCGAACGACATTTGGGGATCCGAGGCCCCCGTTTTTGGGCCCCCGCGTTTGGGCCACCGTTTTTGGGCCCCGGGTCGTTTGGGCCCCAACCCAAAAATAGAAAAATGTCCCGACATTTGGGGACCCGACTTTTAAGGACCCGACATTTGGGGACCGAACGACATTTGGGGATCCGACACTTAGGGAACCCGACATTTTTTACAATTTTACTTATTCCAAATCCTATTATTTTTTAATAGTTAACCAATTTGATGTACATTCTGATTTGGACATTTTTCAGAAATGGCTGGGATCCGACACTTAGGGAACCCGACATCTGGGGACCCGACATTTGGGGATTTAACTAAAACAAAAAAAAATATTTAAAATTTAATTTTATGCCCAAAATTAGACAAAAATACGTCTGCTTTAGCCAGAATTAATTCCATTGCAAGAAAAAATTAAATAATATTTTTAAAATTAACTCTGTTTCCGGACTCACCGCGAGGAGGTAGCAGGATTTTGAGCCCATGCTAACCACAACACAATAGACAAATCACAATATGTTTTATGTTCAGTACACCTCTCTATTTTTTTTTAAACGCCTTTCCCAAGGGCCAACGGGAACAGAAATTCGTCAAGGGCATTCCAAAAGTTCCAGACGACTTTGCTGTCTAATTGCGTACAGCAACAAAATGCCGGAGGTCATCTTTTCTGTTTCTTATCTTTCGGGTGACACTGTCGGGTGCTTTAAATTAATTTTTTTGTGACTCACTTGCAAAACAAATCTCAGTCCGGAAACAGAGTTAATTTTAAAAATATTATTTAATTTTTTCTTGCAATTGAATTAATTCTGGCTAAAGCAGACGTAATTTTGTCTAATTTTGGGCATAAAATTAAATTTTAAATATTTTTTGTTTTAGTTAAATCCACAAATGTCGGGTTCCCTAAGTGTCGGATACCCAAGTGTCGTTCGGTCCCCAAATGTCGGGTCCCCAAATGTCGGGTGCCCAAATGGCGGGTCCCCAAGTTGCAAATCCCCAAAAAGTCGGGTAGCCCAGCAAAAAATCTATTGGCTTCGTTCATACAAACCGAGAGGAGTCGATTGGTTTTTATTTAGCCATTTTGGGCTTCGGCCCATATGACCGATGTTTTCCCTAATCATAATAGCAAAATGAATTTAATTACTATGTTCGTTTCAGCAATTTTGTGCTTCATCAAAAGGTTCGGATCGACCAATGTGGTCGCGAGTGAAACCGATCGCCTCGCCTCATATAACTTCGAATTGTATCGCAAAGACTTGGCCACTATTCGCTACATGCTTCTGGATGACATCGAACTTTTCCAGAGAGTGCCTCGATGTAAGTTGTTGAGGCCGCATTTTCCGCGTTTTGCGACCGCGGTGAAATTAGGCCACGTTCTACATCAATTTTCAAAAATTTAAATGATATTTTTTCCAAAATATATGTAATTAATTAGTTGTTGTACAGGGACCGGGAATTTGTTATTTTCAAGTAAAATTATAAAAATTAATAATTTAACGCAAAATTAAATTATAATATATTTAATCAATATTTCAAACCAAATTTATTTCAAATATTTCAAACAATAATCATTTTGGACTAAATGGTCGAATATTATTAGAAATCCAGATTTACATTTCAAATCACTTTTTTCTGCGCGCTTTTTTCAAAAAACTTTTGGGAAAGAAGGGGGTCCGGGAAAATTCAAAATATTTTAATTTCTGTAGAGGGATTGAACCATGGGAAGAAGATTATCGATATCGGAACCGGGAAATAAATTTTAAAATCCGGGAATTGGGACCGGGACCTCGGATGTCCGGGAATCGCCCGGTACCGGACCCGTACAACTCTAGTAATTAGGCTTCAGATTTCCTAATTTTTTTAAAGATTACAGTAATTTTTATTTTTTCTTCGAAATTTATTGTATTTCTTTCAGGAAAGGTACTAGGGAATTGCCCATAAACATAAAAATTGTTATATTTTGTTCATTACAATTGAAAAATTTTCTTGTATTTTGTCATTTATAATCTATATATATATTTTTGCTAAATTTGAGTGAATAGCAACACGTATAATAAAAAAATTACAAAAGAAAGCCTAAGCTTAGACCCAAGAAACCTATCCAAACCTAAAGCTTAGACCTAACACCCTAAATTTTACGCATTTAATAATATTTTGGTCTTTTTTCGTAATATTTTTAAAAATATTTATTATTTTTCAGTTAATCCCAATCCTAGATAATTAAAATTAAAATTTTATATTTGCATGATTCTTTCCCATTAATTTTTAGACTTAGACTGCATTTCCGCGTTCTATGAGGAGGAAGATGAATGGACACAAAGATTCTGGGAAAAATGAAGAAATTCTTCATTTGACCGTTGGAAATTCTCATTAAAATTTGGATTTTTTAAAAATCTTAAAAAATTATGCACAAAAATATGAACTGAAAATTTTTGAATATTTTTGTTTAAACTTTTTTTTAACTTTACATTCAGAAAATTCATGGTAATTAATAAATTAATTACATAAAGACTTAAATGATACAAAATTATAAATTGTCAATTTTGGTAATGCTCTGAATTTATTTCATTTTCTTTTCCCCTGGCGGAATTTTAACTAATTTTTATTAAGAAGATTTCTAGAATTATCGAAAAAAATTTCATGTAAACATATTGCATAATTGAAGCATTTTATGCAGGAATCTCGGATTTGCTGATAAAATTTTACTTACTCTGAAGGCCTCTGGTTTCCAAAACTTTTTCAGAGCAACTAAATTGAAATTATTTTTCGGGTTTGAAATCCATTGCATCCAGCCACCACCATTGAAAATAAGTGGCTGGCTTGGTTAAAACAATTTTTCAAATCGAATAAAAGCCTGGGGGGAACGCATCTCGGTGATCGGAGATCGTCGGGGAGGACAGGTCGAGGATAGGGGACGAGGAAAAGGGAACTCGGGAGAGATTAACAACCATATTTTTATATAATTAATAAAACATTAAAAGTTTTAGTGTCCAAAATTCAAAAAATGGTGGGATGAACAATTTGGAGAGTGGCTGAGGGTGAATTCATTTTACACTCATTTGAATTGTCAGAAAAGGGGATTAAATTTGGCAAACAAAATTTTTTTCTATCCGTTTTTAGGACTTTTACGTGCCATTTTACTCACCAACCTGTTTGATCATATATACTTTTATTAGATTTGAATACAAATATTTAAAATTATTAAATTAATTTTCACAGAGCACAATGATCACTCCTTTTTAAATCCGTCACCGTCAATCATTCATTCTCCTTCATACTCGGCCGCTAAGTTGTTCAAGACTAAAAAAAATTAATTAAAGAAAAATAATTTAATGTATGGAAAAGGAAGCCTAAAGGTTAACTCCTAGTTTTCTTAGGGTTTTGCACTGATTCTCTCGCCATAATTGAATGCATTTTCTAAAATTTTCTTAAAATTTCTAGGGCTTGCAAAAACATTACAAATAATGGTAAAATAGGTACAAAATAGCATAAAAATAACCTAAATAGGATTAAAATCACATTTTTGTATATTAAAAAAAATAATAATTTTTATTATCTTTTTTTGAAAAAAAAACTAATTCTTTAGTGGTACATTTTCAAAAATTTTTTTTTAATTTTCACAAGAATTTTTTTTTATAAATTCTTTAAAATTTAGGAAAAGACTAAAATGCCCAAATGTTTGTTAAAAAAACCAAAATATGTACAAAAACTCCTAAATATTGTATATAAATAGAAGTATTTTTCCTACTATTTAGACCATGTAGAATCTAAGAAAAAATATGTAATAAAAATTACCAGCCCTAACAATTAGAATCTTTTATTCAATTAAATTTAATTTTCTCTCTCTCTTTCCCTCGATGACTCATTCCTCTCTTTTTCTGCCGCTCCCTCTCCTCTTCTCTCCTTCCCTTCCTCACTCTTTCTGTTCCACTCTCTCTCCCATGGTTGGGCGACCGACAAAAGCGCAAAATTTGCTAAATTTTTGACTAAATTTATTTGATAAATTTGAACGAAAAGATGAATCAATAGAGAGTAGAGTTGCACGGGACCGGGAATTTTGACAAAAACCGGGACCGGGACCAGAAAAGTCGGAAGCGGGACCTCGATTTTCGTCTGGAACCGCGAGAAAAGCTGGGACCAACCGGGAATTTTCGAGAAAATTTTTTGCAAATTTTGCACTTTTCGTCGGTTGATATAACCACCTAACACCTCTCTTTCCCCTCCCTCAGCTATTATTCGCTCTCTCTATCTCCCTTTTCTTTCTCTCCTTCCCACCTGCCATCTTTCCCTCTCTTTTTCCCATTCTCTATTAGAGTTGCACGGGACCGGGACCGGGGCGGTAATTCCCGGTTTTTTCAGGTCCCGGTCCCGGTTTTTTGGAAAAAAGAAATCCCGGTCCCGGTTTTGCCAGTCCCTCTCTTGACTAAATAAGCACTAGTAAGAATGGGGGTTTGGTGAGAAAAGAGAAGGGAATTGGTGAAGGAGAAATTTTAGAGAAAAAAATTAAATTATTTATTTCATTTAAAGTATTTGTTCATATACATATTTGGTCTAGTGGCTAAAATATTTTCTTTACATTATTCCAATTGAAATTTAATCAATAAAAATATTTCAATTTTTATTTTTCTTTCATTTTAAACAGTCTAAAAATCAACTAATTAACAAAACATTTAGTAATTTTTGACAAATTCTGTTAACATAGGTATTACACTCAAAATTTCAATTTTCCGGCGGCGCCTATCGGCACCGCCGGACCCCGCCAATCGCGGTAAGTCGGTTGAGAAGGATGAAAGCGGTGGCTAAATTGTTGGCCTGGAAAGTGTAACCGGTGATAAAAAAAGGTAATCCGCCGATCATCCAATTGGGCAACAGAGAATAGAGAGGGAAAAGGACGGAGCCGAACAGAATGGGCAAGCGGAAGCAGTAGAAGGAGTCCGAAAATTAAAAAATTTTAATGGTACATTTATGAATATAGGAAAATTTTCGTAACAAAATGCACTCAAATTTTCAAATTATTTTCAAAAAATTTTCTCGAAAATTCCCGGTTGGTCCCAGCTTTTCTCGCGGTTCCAGACGAAAATCGAGATCCCGCTTCCGACTTTTCTGGTCCCGGTTTTTGTCAAAATTCCCGGTCCCGTGCAACTCTACTCTCTATTGATTCATCTTTTCGTTCAAATTTATCAAATAATATAACAGATATGTTTTTTTGGTATATTTTGGGTCTTTGCTTGGTAAAAAGCAATTGTTTGTGGCTATGTTAAAAATTATTATGTTCTAAGTCAATTAACTCACAATTGGCATATCCAATAAGCTCCTCAATGTTTTCTTCTACGAATGCCATGCCCTGTGCAGCCCAAAATAAATCACCACGAAACAGAGTGAAAGTGTAGGCAGTCGGCAGCAACCCATTTTGATCGGGTCCGTGCAATTGGAAATGGTCGTAAATCACTGTAACAAAAATGCATAATTAGTTTAATTGTACCCCTTTGTCTTTTTTGTCCATAATTTCAGCATTTTTTTCAATATTAAAAAAAATTTTTTTTTGGAATTCTTCATTGAGCTTTTTTATTTTTTTATTATAAGCTAAAACAAAAGCATATTTTTATCAAATCAAAAAATTATAACGAAGAAATGCTATTTTTGAGTCCCTTTCTTTTTAGCATATGCGCTGAAAAATATGTTAATCCTTACAATTTACAACCCAATTCATTATATTGTATTTTACTGACAATTTATTAAAAATTACAGAGTCCAAAATAATACCGATGGTTCCCCCACATTTTTTGGGTATTTTTTTTTGTTTCAAAAATTGAAAATTAGCTTGTTTTAATCAATTTTAGAAAAAAGTAAGAATTGTAAAATTTGTATTTTCGACTTTTAGAAAGTTATCAAAATTCCACAAAAATCCTCAATCTTTTCCCAAAATGTAAAAAACAAAAAACAACAAAAGTAACATTAGTTAACAAAACGGGTCTGAACTCTAAAAATTTTCCCTTGTGGCTAAATAACCGCGAAAGTATTCATTTTGTGGATAAAACTAAGAAATTGCAATAATAATTTTCAAAATTTTTCTGGCGACACCTATCGGCAACCGTTGGACCCAATATGTATCATACGAAGGGCTCCAAGATGTTAGGCTTTAGCCTCATTTTGTGGTTTTTTGTTAATTTTTCATAAAAACTAGAAAATAACAAAAAAAATTTTTTTTGCGAAAATTCACTCAAATAAGAATTTTTTCAATGAAAATCAACTAAAAATATAGTCAAAATTCTTAATTTTCCCCCGGCGGCGCCTATCGGCACCGCCGGACCCTAAAAATTGGGTTCGGACCCCGTGGGCGGGAGTGGCTTTTCGCGGGGCGGGGGATGGCAGGGGTCAGAGTCGCGGGGGCGGGGACGGGGGCACGAAAATTCCGCCCCCGGGGGGGGCGGGGGCGGGTTGATTTGTTAATTCCAAAAAATTTCACAAAAAAATTAATTTTTATGAATGGTGTGTTGGCTCCACATTCCTTTAGTCAATGTTTCGCCTCGATTCAATTCCTTTGGCATAAATTACACAGATTTTGTCTAAAGAATTACCAAATTTAGGGATTTTGGGCGAATTTTTTAAGATTTATGGGGTTTTTTTAAGGATTAAATCCGGAAAAATATGGAATCACTCGAAATCTCTTGAGCTAAATCTAAAAAACAGAGGCTGATATCGATCTAGCGCCAATTAATCGGGTTTCAAACCGATTAAAATCACAAATGTTGACCCAGCTTAGACATAATCATATGAAAATGAAAATTTCTGAACAAAATTCGTAACAGTGGATAGTTCTCGACGAGAAAAATCGTTCTAACTAAATTAAACTTCGATCAGATATTGTTTTGACAATGGGAAGGAAAGTTTAACAATTAAAGCTGCAAAATCAACTCATTGACAAATTTTTTTTGTCAATTTAAAACATAATTAATTAAAAATGATGAATTGTTTAAAACATTTTGAAATTAAAAAAGATGAGTTAAACTTTTTTGCATTTGATTGCTCCGGCACTGAAGTGTCGTTTTCGTCGGGACTCAGTTTTCCATTGTAAAAATGACACCTGATCGACTTTTAATAGCTAGGTCGAATGTTTGAGAACAGTCGATTGATACAAATATTCTTGAAAAAAAATTAAATTTTGATCAAATAAAATAAATCCCAAAATTTATTTTAGTTCCACATTGAGTGCCATTGTTCACAAACACCCATGAAATTTTTAAGGTTCAGGGGGTTTTTTAAAATGAAATCTTTAGTTTCAAAAAATTACAAATCATCTTGTTACATACACCCCATTCATAACAAGCATATACTTATTGAGTGTGTTGAACTTACCATGGATAATATCCATAAGTCGCCTTCCGGGAAAAGTCATAACAGAAGCCAAAATGCGATCAATTGCGGCGTTAAAGCGGACCGTCTAATTAAAAAAAA